>CM076579.1:1181697604-1182264563 GCA_034641835.2 Pinus albicaulis | reverse complement strand
CAAAAATTTACAGGGGGGCTAATAGTGGTTCCACATGGGGATGGATTCTTCTTGAAGGAGTCAAGAATTCAGAGAATAGATCTTTGGAGTAGGCTAGTTGCCTGCTTCTTGGCACATCCCTTTCTTTCTTAGATCAGCTGCCACAATATGAAAACATCACATTAGCAGAAAAACTTTCCCAACAAACTACCTACCCACAATACAATCCTAACATTTTTCCTTCTTCTAGGGTGCATTTGAGCTAGCAGACCCTTTACATCATTTATTTTTTCAAAAAAAAAGTAAACCTATTCTAAATCTACACATATTCCTCCATGAGACCAGATTAGACTGTTGGTCTCATATGTTTCTCTACCTAATATAATATCTGTCTGGATTAAACTGTCCAGTAGATTTCTTCTCTATATTCTACGACGGAAATTAAAAAATAGTCAAGCCAGGATTAGACTGTCTGACTTGTTGTGGATCCAAGGCATAAATACAGTTGCACATGGACAAAATCTGCAGAAAACTAAAAATAAAACTGTGAAGGCTTGGGATCTGAAACTTGAAACATCCTTCTTTCCTTTTGTGACTCAAGATTTGAGCATGTTAGAGTCACTTCCTTTCTTCATCTCAGCTTCGGTTTTGGGCATGTTAGAGCCGATTCTTCTCTCTCCTTTGCTGGTCCAGATTTTGGGCATGTCAGGACCAGCTGTTTTACTTTCTTTGGCTCAGGTTTTGAGCTTATTAGAGCCAATCCTTTGCACATCAGAGGTTCATGTTTTAATCATGTCTAAACCTCTCCTTTTCCTTTTTTTTTTTGAAACATTTTTCCCTTTTTCTTGAAAATAAAAACTGCAATGGTATGTACAATAGGCGTAGAGATTGGAAATTGTAAATTAGCAGAAGTAATGTTTGAGCATGCTGCCATTGACAGGACCCCCAAATAGCTCAGTGCCATCTAATTCTTGTAAGAAGAAAGCATTGGGACCCACAGTGGCCTAGATGAGGTATGGACCTTGCCACAAAATGTCAAATTTGATGTGCTTTCCTTTATCCTCTCTTCTCGAATCCCACTTCAGAACCTTATCTCCAACTTTGAAATTGGCAGCTTTGGTTATTTTGTCAAACAATTTCTTTATATTCTCCTGAAATTTCACTGCTCTGTTGTAGACCTCTTCCCTTGTTTGCTGAAGATGGATTTTTTGGTTTATTCTCCTCACCATACTATCTTCTTCTGTTTGGACCTCCTGGACCAGCTTGATCACTGGTATCCCAAGGCTGGTTAGAAACACTTCTTCTGTTCCATAGACAAGCTGAAATGGTGACATGCCAATGGACTTCTTTGTTGTAAGCCTGTCAACCCACAAAGCATGTACTAGCTTGTTATGCCATGATTTTTTGTTCTCTTCCAACAGCTTTTTGATGATGATCACCAGGCTCTTTTTTGATGATTCAACTAATCCATTACCTTGAGGGTAATAGGCAATTGAATGACCAAGTGCTATTTGGTACCTGTGACAAAAATCAACCATATTCTTGGATCCGAAAGCAGTAGCATTGTCAGTGATTATTTTCCTTGGGCAGCCAAACCAAGAGAGGATGTGACCTTCTAGGAAACTAATGATGACTGAATCTATGGCATTCCTAGTGGGTATGGCCTCTATCCACTTAGTGAAATATTATGTGGCTGTTAGGATCCATTTGTGTTGTGCAGAAGAAGCAGGATGAATCTCCCCTATGAAATCTAAGCCCCATTGTAGAAAGGGACCTTCAACAGTGATGGGTTGTAGGGGTAAATGGAGGAGTTTTCTTTTGCCTTCAAAGATCTGGCATTTGTGTCAGGCATTATCATTTTATGGACATCATTGAAGAGTGTGGGCCAATAGTACTCAGCTCTGAGTATTTTGTTTGCAGTGGCTTTCCAAATCAGGTGGCCTCCACATTCTCCAGCATGGAACTCTTGTTTAACCCTCTCTGCCTCATTTTCAGGAAAACATTTAAGCAATAGGCCATTAGGATTCTTCCAGTATAATTTTTCATTCAAAATGCAGTGGTTTTTGGCTTTTAGCTTTAAGAACTTGGCCTTGGTCGTTGATAGTTCGGGAGGGGCATTGAGGTCTGTAAGCACATATAAAATGTCAGAATACCAAGGGGAGCTCTAAAATTTTTCCTCAACAGTGGGATCATGCAATTCTGGTTGCTCATCCAAGGTATTTATCATGTTGATGTCTAGGGCTTGTAAGTTTGATTTAGCCATTAATTTAGCTAAGCCCTGACCTTTAATCAGTTTGGTGGGTTTTATCTCAAGGTCGTACTCTAATATCACAGCTATCCACTCTCCCCTTTTCCCATCTAGGTTCTGGGACAAGATGTCTTTGACTATAATGTTGGGCACATAAGCCACGGTGTGAGAATGCAATATGTACACCCTGAAGTCTTTCAAGGACTTAATTAGAGCATAGGCCTATTTCTCCATGATGTTGTATTTCAAGGGTGCATCTCTGAGTGCTTTGCTAAAGAAGCCAATTGGCTGCTCCATTCCCTTTGTGTTTTTCTGCAGCAAGACTGCAACCACTGTATGCTCAGAGGCGAATGAAAAGATCGGGAAATATTTGGAGAAATCTGGGCTAATTAGGACGGGAGCTTGGGTAAGTGAAATTTTCACTGATTCAAAAGATTGATTAGCTCCTACAGTCCATTTAACTCCTGCACCTTTCTTCAGCATGTTAGTCATGTTCCTAAGGTGTTCAGCCAAATTTGGAATAAACCTCCTAAGGAAGTTAATCTTCCCAATGAAATATTGTAATTCCTTGATGTTTCTGGGGTGTGTGATCTGTAGTATTCCCTCAACTCGCTGTGGGTCTATCCTGATTCCCTTCTCGGATATAATGTGGCCAAGAAGCTTACCATCTTGTAGCCCAAAAATAGTCTTTTTGGGGTTCAAAGACAGACCAAACCTTCTACAATTTTCAAATCTTTTCCTCAGATGTTTTAGGTGTTCTTCTTCGGTCTTGGAAAAGATTGTTATGTCATCTAAGTAGATAACAATGAAGTGCCCGATCTCATCTGAAAATGCTATGTCCATCTCTCTTTGGAAGATGGCTCCAGTGTTCATCAATCCAAAAGGCATATTCACATACATGAAGGTACCCCATAGAGTGGTAAAGGCTATCTTGAGTTGATCTTCTGGGATTAATAAGACTTAGTTGTAACCTGAAAAACCATCTAGCAGGGAAATCCTCTTAGAACCTACTACCCTCTGAAGAATATGTTCCATTTTTGGCAAAGGGTAATTGTATTTGAGTGAGGCTCTATTAAGATTCCTAAAGTCTATACATAGCCTGATTTCCCCTGTTTTCTTCCTCACAGCCACTAATTTTGATATCCAATCCGAAAACCTCACAGTCACAATTATACCTGCTTCATACATCTTCTTAATCTCTTTCTCTACTGCAGGAAATTGTTTTGGATTGATTCTGCGAAGTTTTTGTCTGAAGGGCTTCTGATTTTCTTTCAAGGGTATCTTATGTTGAATGATGTTCATGTCATAAGCCTTTAAGTCTTCATAACTCCATGCAAACACATCAATGAATTCCTTGAAAAGGTCAATGTATTTTTTCTTCATGTCCGCGGGTAAAGACTTAGCCAGTTTAATCATTTTAGGCTCATCTTCAGTGCCTATGTTGCATTCTTCCACATCAGAGTCTGCATGTTCTATCATGGGATTTTTTTCCACATCATCAAAGTCAAAGAGGTCCTCCAAGGTTGCTAGGCCTCTGGGTATATTATTATTTTTGGCCTGCAGTACCTCCATTTCTTCACTATCTGCGTTTTCACATTTTCCGTCTGGATTTCCAGTCTGTTCGTCTAAAGAGTTTATTTCTATTTTACAGGGTGTTTCTTCCTCATCTGAGGATTCTTCACTTAGGCAGCTACTGTTAGGTTTGGAGTCTGAATCAGAAAACTCAAACTCGTTTCTGCCTACCAAGAAATCTTCAATTTGTTTGTCTCCTTCAAAAACCTGCCAATATTTTTCGTTGTCTGGCACCGCAGGTCTGAATTTGGTCTGAATGATGATCCGCTGGTCATCTGGAGTCTTAGGATAGGAACTCGCAAGGCACACCAATCCGTTTGCAATGGTGTTTTGACTCCTAGGGATGAACACCAGTTTATATTCAACAAATGTTTTCAATATGTCTTTGGCGTCGTTCCTATACGCCCTTAGCCTAGGGTGCTTGGCTGTGTATTCTCCGTTCACCTGTTTAATAACTAACTCTGAGTCTCCCCTTACGGCTATCTTACCGGCTCCTATTTTCTTCAACGGATTTAGACCCAGGATTAGAGCCTCATATTCAGCGACATTATTTGTGCATTTGAAATGCAGACTACATGCGTGGCTCTTAGCATAGTCATTTTCTGTGTTGTGTAACCATACCCCTTCCCCTGCAGTCTTTTTAGTACAAGACCCGTTAAAGCTCATTTCCCATAAGGGGCTATTCTCATGATTATCATTGTTTTCTCCCTTACAGCTGGGTTCGCCATTATATTTCTCTATAGGGTCCATACTAGGCTGTGGATCGCTTTTTTCATCGTGAAATGTATGAGGTTCAGCGATCTGGCTAGATAGTTGTTTACGCTCTGTTTCTTGTTCACTCGGAGTTAGGTCTCCACCACATATCCTACAGGTTTTATTGTGGTTTGCTTCTTCGTTGTCCTCTAAATCCAGAGCAGCCATTATGTTAAAGTCCATGGCCTCTGCCTCTTCATTTTTGTTTCTGTTTTGGGACCCTGGCCCTTCTAAGGATTCATCGTTGCAAAAGATGAAGGAGTCAAGGTATGTATGTATAGAATAAACATGTGAATTTTCTGGTTTTTCATGGCTACTGACTAGGAACTTCATCTATGCCTCCCTATACAGTTTTCTAGGCTGGCCAAAGATAGGAATAGTGGCATATGAGCCATCCATCTGCATTGTACCTTGCAGCTTGGCTCCCCAAGATCTTGATAATAACATGCCATACTTGGGTGGGACATCTGCCACCACCACATCCATGACCATACATTTCACTGGGATCTAGGTCAAACTCACACATAGATCTTTAATCAGGCCCAAGCATTTTACTCTGCTAGAGTCAAATGAGTATAAGTCTTTGTAGGGTCTGGTTATCTCTAGACCTAGTCTTTCCATAACTACCTTGGGCATTAGGTTGTGAGATGTTCCAGAATCATGCATTGCATTATGCAGGATCTTGTCATGAATGTTGAGACTGATATAGAAAGGTGGAACAACCCCTTCCTGATACTTCCCCTCTATGTTAGGTCCAAACAGGAGGGCAAGCTGATCATCATTCAGATTTACAGTGTCCCCACTCTCACTTAGGTTCAAAGCTTTCAAAATCTGGCCTTTATATACATCCTGAGTGGCCAACTTAGAGAGTGGGACAGAGATTTTAATTTTTGCAATCTCACTCTCCAAATTGAAAGTGGACTGACTCTTGGGAATGCTCAACTCTGTTTTGTTTGCCACTGCTTTAGTCGCTGAATCAGTGTGCTGATTCTCGTTATGTACAGTGTTTGTGACAGTTTTATCAGGAGCACTAACTGCAGTGCTAGTGCTACTAGCTGGTTTACCTTGCGTACCAGTGTTTTGGTTGTCCCTTTCTCTATTCTTTCCAGAACTCTCAGCTGCTGATTTGTTGGTTTCAGCAGTTGCTTTAGAAGTTTTCTCAGGCCTCTTTTTGATGGTAATCTCAGGACCCTTAGTTTTGGCAGTTTCCTGGCTCTTTTTACTCCTGAGCTCATATTGCTCTCTGACCTGCATCATGGCATTTTCAAACCCTAACCTATAGTCTTCAGTTTCCAACCATTCCCCTTCCCAACCAGAGGGTGAGGGCTGATCTTCTTCTGAGTCACAGTTAAGGATTGAGTCTTCTGTTTCAAACATGTTTATTGTGTTTCCCTCAGACTCTTCTATGATCCCCTCATCTTCATCAAGAAAGTTCTCTTGAAATGGGGGAATGACTTGTTGATCTGACTCTCTTTGTCTGTTGGGAGTATTATTGTTCCTTCTAAAGTTCTGGTTCTGGTTTCTATTTTGGTTACTGACTGTGACAACCATTTTTTCCATCATTTGCTGTAACCTTTCCACGTTTTTAGACAGCTTATCATAATTTTGGTCAGATGTGGAAGCTACATTGTCATCTCTGTATGTTACCCTTCTCTCAGATTTCAGTCTTGCTCTTTTCTCGATCAGGTTTGCTTCTATATTCACTGCTCCTTTTTGCATGTCCTCCAGTGTGTTGTATTCCTTATCTCTAAGCTCGTAGGCCATGTCAGTATCAAAACCTTCAGGGTATTTTGCTAGGGCCATGCCTTGTGGAGGTTTCATATGTGGAGGGAGGGCATTATAAATGCTGTTAAACCTTGTTGTGTAATCATGGACACTCTCTCCTACGTTTCTTTTTAGGGTCATGTATTCTGCTAGGAGTTGGCGAGGGTTTGCCCTAGCTTCCCATTTGTTTAGGAAAGTCTGATATAGAGCTGGGAGGTCATTTATGCTACCTCGAGGTAGACCCTTAAACCATTTCTTCACATCACCCCCTAAGCTCCGGGCAAAGATTCTCATTTTGATTGTATCGTCATCTATTTCCATGTAGTCAAAAGAATCTTCCATCTTATCTACATGTTGTTGGGCTGTGATGGACTCCTTTACAGTGAAGTGTGGGATCTTGGACTGATAATCATTCGGTAAGGGTACTAGAGGCTGAGGTAAAACCAGAGGTGCATACCAGGCTGCCATGACGATGTTTTGATGAGGCAGAGGGTTGACTTGGGCAGCTAGTATATGGATGACAGGGATATTATGACCAGCAGAGGAAAGATGAGCAGATCTAGGGTGACTGAGCCCCAAGTTTTGTATGAAATGTATATCAGGAGTTGTAGATGGAGGGGTATGTCTATTCCCTAGGTATCTACCACTTTGAGGTGGTGAACCAGGAAGCTCAGGGTCTGGTTGGTCTAAGCTACTAAATGACCTAGTTCTAGGTAAGCTGTTAGGTAGGTCTAGGTCGAGGTGAAAGTGTGATAGAGCTGCAAGATCTTCTGGTGCAAAATTAGCTCTATAAATGTGACTGGAAATAGTTGATCTTTTAAGTGTAGGAGCTCCCCTGAAGATACTCTTAGGATTGTCAACTATTTCAGGTGGGTCTGGGTTAGGGTAAGCTCTTGTATGAATGGTTCTAGAAGCCAGAATGTTGTTTTTTGACCAATCAGGTTAACCGTACTTGTTACTTCTACTGTGGTTGATGTTGTTATGGAGGCTAGTCTCCCAGTGGAGTCTAATGTGAACCAAGATAATCAGCAGGCCTACTGATCACCAGTGGAGTCTTTAAAACGTTTAGGAACTATGGAGTCGCCAGGTGGAGAGTTTAGGATGTTTTTGGAGATACTATCACACAGTTCAACCATGGAATGCTCCTTTTAAGATATCTTCCAAACCACGACAAATTTAACCACAGATTGGTAGGAGGGCATTAACTTGGGATATGCACTCTAAGGAAGTGTGAGATGCGGAGGCTACACAGCCTTTCGGTGTCCCAAGGGAAATATGGAAAACACAACAAATGGTATAGAGGTTGATGTGAGAATAGGAGTGTTTAAATTCCAACCTAACCAGAGATTGTAGGTGTTTTGAGTGCCTAGGGATGTTTAAGGTGTAATGCACTCAGTCCCCAGTGGAGTCGCCATTATGTTGGGGTTCCCATGTTTTGGCTAGATTGGCAAGACCAAAAGATGCGACAACATCAGAACCACTTTCAGACCTCAGGATCTAGCCCTCCTGGGTCTAGAGAGGGATCTCTCTATATGAGCAAAGGTTTATGTCAATGAAGCTCAAAGCTTAAGATGTTAGGCTAGTTATAGGCACAAGGTTTGTTTGTTTGATTTGTTTGATTTGGTTGCTGGTTATCAGGAAAGAAGGGTTCAATGTAAGACCAAGATGATCAAAGAGAGATGAGGCAGAGGTGAAGTACTATAGAAAAGCATTCAAGACCATGGGCAATGGAGTCAGGAAAGGATTTTCTTGCTAATCAATAGGCAAGCTTTCAATTGGGCTAGTCATCTAAAACATAGGATCTTAAAAATGAATGTGTGATATAGAAAAGTATAAGGGGAGGAGATAAAACAGATTTAGAGCACAAAGTTAAACACCAGATGGTCGCACAAGGATCCTAGTGGACAGGGCTAACTCTAATCCCCAGTGTTCCCAAATATTCCAACTGAATCTATAACAAGAAACATCTAAGAACTGAATTCATTTAATTCATACATCAGAGAGCAGGAAATAACATCCACTACACTGGTTAAACCAACTAAAATCATTTCTTAGATAATACATTCAGAAGAGAAACATCAATGGCAAGGAGAGCAGAAACATAGGGTACCTAACAAGGGTAAATCCTATGCCAATATTCTGATGCAAGCCAGTAGAAACGAAATGAAATGAATGTAAACACAAAGATAGGAAAACATCACCACTGCTTCAAATCAGGATCCAAAGAAATGTGCTTGTCATATTAAATAGCAATACCAATCAAGTACAACATTGCCAATAGCTGAATACTCAGTCTGAAAACATCTCCTTCAACCTATCTTACAACTTTACACAGAGACTGTGTCTCAAAAGAAACTACTTGCAGTTCTCTGATAACTGATCAACAACCCTTACAATGAGTTTATTTAAGATTTATGACTCTCTAATAATATATATTATATTAATATATATGTGTGTGTGTACTATTATTTTTTTATTTTTTTTTTTTTTTTTTTATACCATTACTTTTGCCATTACTGACATTCACCGCCACCCACCATTGTTGGAAAATAGAGGAGGTGGGTGAAGAACTAAATGTAGTATTAAACTTCTAAAAAGAAAGAGGGCCAAAGCCCATCCTGTATAACTCCTGTGTATTAATCTCTGATGTTCTTTGGGTGAACGAATGATCTACTTTAGAATATAGATAGATCTAATATGATTCTGACATACTCTGACTGCAGTACTGTGTAGTACTTTTGGTGCATAAACAAAGATAAAGGAATGATAAAGAAGTCTGCCATACCGATGATATAAATGCTCTATTAGTGCTGGGGTTGTTTCAAGGTAGAAAATCTCTCCAGAACATGGCATAGATTGAACACTGCATGGGTGCGTTGTCCTTTATGGAGGAAAAAACATTCTGCTGCTGTAGAAAACCCTGATATGCATTGATTTCTGCGCGTTGTACTCTCTGAGCGCTCCCTGGGTCTTCAATCTGGTGCTTTGCCTTTAAATCCCTGAGGGTAAGGCTTAAAACCCTCGTTTGCATGCCTTAAGCTCTCTGCTACTCCATTTGTACCTCTGACTGTGAAACCTGTGCCTTAATGGCGCCGGGAGGGTTTTACATAGTCTAACTCTGTTCTTTTAATGAAAGTTACGTCGTAACCTTCCCGAGTAATTTCTTCATAAATTCAGCCTCTGCACATGGTCTTCTTCGATTTCTCTGTCACTGTAACAAAGATTATGCGTCAAGGCGGTCATTTACTGTTAATGATCCTGCAAAAAATAGAATTGGTTAGGAAAACACAAATGGAGGTGACAGACACAATGGAGACGATGAGGTTGACCATGAAGAACGACGAGACGGTGGAATTGTGCAGGTTGGTGGCGGAAAACATAGCGAAACAATGAAAGATGGTCTGGAGAAACGTGAGCACAGCGGAGCAAGTTTTTTAAATAAAACCTACAGAAATGACCTTTGAATGGATATGAAGAGGAAAAGGTGGAAAATGACAAATCGACCCGAAAAGGTTGACGTGGCGGTACGGGGTCAACGGCGGGACAATCTAATCTGAACCGTCCGATCTTGGTGGAGATCGACGGTGGGCTGTTATTAGGGAGCGACGGACGGTGAGCCGAGTGCGACCATGGGTAGGTTAGCGCGTCGTGCGACTTCGAGGAGCGACAATCGTTGGATGGGCTGCTCCAGATCTAACGGCTCACAACAATATCACTACGCATCCACGGATGAAAAATTAACGCACGGTGTGCGGTTTTAACCATGCGGGCCACGCGTTGAAAGGTGTATGGATTATTTCGGGGCGGTCGCGGGAAATACCGCCCTATGCCCGAAAGGAAGTGCGATGGGCTTATCTTTGGTTTTATGAACGAGTCCCGAGTCCACCAGGGGCGGGTAAAATTCAAACCGTCGGATCTGTCAAACCGTCGGATCTACATGTAAACAGACGGCGATGGGGTCGAGTTTGAACGGGGAAGCACGGCGAGTCTTCATGGATCACGATCCGTCCGTGCAGCAAGATCAATGGTTGATGCGCACCGTTAGCGAATCGGCAAGCGCCTTTTGAGACGGTGGGTGGTTGCAGTGCCGGATCACGTGGAGGAGAAGTCGTGTGGGCTTGGCGGGAGAGGGGCCGGGGTCTGTCGCAATCGCACGGAATCAGCAAGTGGGGGCGCGATCTGATCAATCGCATCGCAAATATTTGCGACGCGATCAGTCGCATCGCAAATATTTGCGATGGATGATCGGATCATTAAAACACAACATGCAATTGCGATATTGCGATCAATAAGTAGCGGGGTTATAAAACCTTATAATAAAGTTTTATAATAATGTATGGCTGGGATGGAAAGGGGAAGTGGTTAGCGGCGAGGCCTTTGTAATATAGAATTTTATTATAAAGTTCTATGGGTTATCGAGGGGAATTTGACAAGGGGGAGACATAGGTTAAAATGGGATATTCTGCAGGGTTTCATGGGTAAAGGGAGGCCTTCAGGAGCAAAATTTTCACAATCAGAGAGTTTACTTGTATGGATACAGCAGAGGGGATTTCATCACAAGGCAAAGGCACAGGAGGCTTCAAGGATGATGTGCCTCCAGGGGAGATGCATTCATTAAAGGCTCAGAAACAATTTAGCCCCCTACTTTGCCCGTCGAAAATTTACAGGGGGGTTAACATTCCCGATGTCGGAAAAGGCTCCGTGATGGCTCGTTGGAAAGCTATGGAAGTCTAATTTCTAGATATATCTTTACTTCTTCAATCTAACCTTTGAAATTTTTCCAAAAATTGTAAAAATCCAAGACTTCCAGGAGCATAGCACATGCTCAGAAAAGTGGGCAGAAAGGTGAAAAAATGAGTGTTTTTGACCCTTTTGGGGGGTCAAAACAACTCCAATTGAGCTGAAATTTGGTGAGCATACTCCTCTAGTGATGGGGAATCCAAAAATTTAAACCTCTCCTCATGAATATTCCATGATAAAAAGTGCAGCGCAAGGGGTGCTGCACTCCTAGGGGTCAAAATTTGGAAAAAACAAAAAGTTGTCCAAATTGCCTCAAATTTGGTAGGTAGGTGCCTCATGGGTCATTGGAGACCTACAGAGAAACTTAGGTCAAAAGTGGGCAAGCTCGGGTCAGTCTGAATTTGAATTCAGGAAAAAAGATGTAAAATAGTGCCAAGAGCACAGCACTGAGGGAGTCGGGTGCCTAAACGCGTTGTTGTTCAGCGTTCAGAGCAGTGGTAGGAGCGTAGCGCTGCCGGGTGGCTGAACAGAGTGTCGTGCAGAAGGCCGGAGTAGTGGCAAGAGTGCAACACCATGGGCAGTGGCCTGAATGAGGTGTCGTGTAGCTCTAAAGCAGTGTCGTGTAGAGGCCGGAGTAGTGGCAGGAGCACAACGTTGCCGGGCGGGCGACTCGAGCAATGGCAGGAGTGCAACGATGTCGGGTGCCTGCACGGGGTGTCGTGCTCGTCTTCTGCACAGTGGGTAGATTTTCCAGGAGTGTAGCACCGCTCTATAGGAGCGCAGTGCACAGTGTAAAAATACACAAGCGGAGGCTACAAGCGCGTAGCGCAACCCTACAGGAGCGCAGCGCCCGAAATTTCTTGCCGAGGAATCTGTTTGAAAATTCCGAAAACCCTCACTTGTCTGCAAAACTCCAAATGATAAAGGGAAGATGCCTTGTTGAGTTTGCTTTATACCTTTTGATAAAAATTAAAGTGAAAACCCACTTTAATAAGGTTTGTTTACCTTTCTAGTTCTCTCACTGTGTTTTTTCCTTTGTGGTCTTGCAGGTGGCATATTTAAAACATTGCTCCTCTTTATAACTTCCAAAGGTCTCTTAAGGCTCTTTTAAATTTGAAAACCTCTTTGAAAACACTAAGCCTATGCCTCTATGCCATTTTTGGAGAAATAACTTGTTTTAGACTTTTATCACCTATACAGAGCAAATTTTTCATTTTGCCAATTCTTCCCTTTATCATTGTCTCCTTCGAACTTGGACATCTTCTTTTATCAACAGTGAACTTATACTAATCACAATTACTTCTTGGAGAAATTTTAACTCATGTTTTCCCTCTTTGATGATTTGGATCTGCTTCTGACTGTTGTTTTGAGAAATCATACCATTGAACTGATAATTTTCATCCTTTTGCTGATACAATACATCCTATATCCTTCTCTGTTACAGTGGAGTTAATGCCCTTGTTTGCTAAACCCTAGAAAGGAATTCTGAGAACCTTTTAAGCCCTTTGCTGTGATGAAGGAGGCTTTCTTTGTCATTATGTGACCATCTTTATCCATTTTTCCAAATTCCTAGGTGTTGGGGCTGCTTAGGGAAAAGGTAGACAATGTTGTCTCCTAAGTTCTCAAAAACCTCTCAAAACTCATTAATTGCTCCTGAAGTCCTTCCCTGTGCACTTGAAGGAGTAGAGGAGGCCTTTGCCCTTGTAACCCTAGTTTTTCTCTATTTTCTTGGTCAAAATAGTCACACATTTTGATTCCTGTTAGACACATACCTGTTGCTTCCCTCTTGCTATGAATGGTCCTCTTGTGATGATGTTTCCTCTTTTAATGATGTTTCTTCTTTTAATGATGCCTATCCTCATAGCTAAAATAATTTCTTTTTTGGTCTTGTTTGCAGGTGTTACACCATTTTTTGGTCATCTAACCTATTATCGTTAGATGGACCCAAGTACACCATGTAAGACCAATTTTACTCCAAGTAAAATTGCTTTCACTATGAAAATAACTTAGTAAATCACCTTTATTAAGTTGTTTATGGTCTAAACAGGAAATCCTATAAGGAAGTATTAAATAAATATGCATTTGTTTGATTTTCCTCAAGAAATAATTAGTTAAACAGAAGTTTAATTAATATTTCTGGTTATATTTAACCCAAAACAACGAAATTAATTAGATAAATCATTATTTATCTTATTATTTTCTAAAGAATAATTGTTTAAATCTTATTTAAATAATATTCTTTGTTAAATATGACTAATTCACCCTTAAATAATTAAATAAATCATTATTTGTTTGATTATTACTCAACCATACCCTTAAAATGATAAATAAATCATTTATTTATTTATTATTTACAAATAAGGGCATTTGACTCAAGTTAAATACCTTTTCCCTCCAGCAAATATAATAAAATATTCCATAAAAGTTGGACCTAGATTTGGTTAATAATATTCATAGAAGGGTTTTCCCATTCATTTGTCACCTTTTGTTGCCTAAACATCACTCTGGATCTCAACACTTGGTCTAGCTATTGATCCATAATCATAGCCATACTTTTCCATTTTTTTCTGGGTTTTATACACCATCAAGAGAGAGAAGTTCTAAATCTGAAGTGCTGAGGACTCACAAGAACCCATCCCATTGAGGAGAACAAGGAACACCCTCTTGTGTTTTCCTCCCAGGTGCCATTAATAAAATTATTCATTGGATGTATTCTTGTCTTTTCTATTGGGTATATGGATTAAATCTTATTTTTCTATTGTTTAATGTCTTCTAATGCATAGATCTAGATTTTTGCAATTTGTTTTGATCATCTAATTGCAGATCTGAAGACATTAGCAGTCGTTTCTACTATTAAGGCTATAAGTTATGCGTAGTTAAAGTGGTATTTTTTCGTACACTTCGAATAAAGATTCATACTAACAGCAGGAATGAAGCAAAGGGTAGCTGTCCCTCTACAAATTTCATGCTTGAAACCAAACAACCTTTTAAATGATCTTTTTGATTTGAGGTACAAGGTTGCTTATGTGCCACTGTCTTTTATGACCTGCATGGACCCTTTGATGGGTAGCACTTCATAACACTCCCTGATGAGATCATGTTTCTTCCTTGTAAACTTTAAGCATGTTTGTATCTTACCACCTATTGTGGATGCCTTTATAAGCCTTTTAGGTCTCCTTCTTTGCCTTTGTTCTTTTTTTATCATTTACAAAACATTTCTACAGAAATGCTTTTGACATGGTAAATTGCTCCTTTGCAGGCTTACTGCTTGATGAAGACGATGCCTTTAGAGGTCTTTTGTGTTCTTTGACCAATGATATGGCCTCATCTTTGTGTTCACTTGATTTCACCTTTGAATACCTGTGGAAATATTGAATTCAGAAACATGATAGCGCATAACCTAGGTGACCCTATTTGACTTATTGTAATGCTTTGGAATAGGTTTTTGACTAAAAACTTGAATCAGGGTTTGGATGAGGAAACAAGATTTTTGATACTCTATTATGCACTACCATCCTAGACCACTATAAAGCCTTGTTTCTACTTCAAAGAGCTTTCAGACAGGGAGTCTTTACAACACCATTGCTTGAAGCACTTGGTGAGCAAGGAGAAAAGTTTGGTTTACTTGGCGAAACAAGGTGTGAAAGTGGAGGGCTTAAGCAGATAGAGACATAGTGTTATAGGCAGGGATGGCAAAAATAGTGAGAGTGAGGGACAATTAGTATTGTCTGGGCGATAGATTGGCCAATCTTTGACAAAGAGGTGGGATAATGAAAAAATTTCTCTTTAAGGGGATTTCTAGAACTCACATGATTCTTGAATTTTGTTTCTAGAAATATTGGACAAAGCATTTAGTAATCTAAAATAGGTGAAAATTACTGATGACTAACAATGGGTCCTCTTGGGGAGGGCAGCTCCTTTTCAGGAGGTGTCCAGAATTTCAGATCTCTTGGTTTATGAAGACCAGTGCCTCATCCATTTCGTGGATTTTTCTCTTTTCTTTTGCTGATGCTTTCCCTGAAGTAGTAATTTCGAAAATATGAAAGCATGATTAGCTCAACTTCACTTTTTCCTACCCAACCTACTTGCCTAACATTTTTTCTTCCTTGGGTGCACTTGAATTGGCAAACCCATTGACATTTTTATTTTGAAAATGAAAACAAACTATCTACTTCTACACTTATCTCTCTCGGGAGTTTAGATTCAGCTATTGAACTCCTTTGATTCTCTACCTATTCTACTCAACTGTCAAGGTTAAACTATTTGATAGGATTTATTTACTAAGCTAAAAACATGAAATTGAAAACATGACTAAATCAGGATTAGACAATCTGATTTATCATGGGTTTGTGGCATAAAAACAAGCTACACACAAATGTTATTTTTGTACAAAATAAGAGTAGAAAAATCAAGGCTAAGATACATAGTTTGCTATTCATCCCTATTTTTCTCCTTGATTCTGTTTTGAGCATGTGGAACTAGTATCTTCTCTCCTAATCTATTTTCTTCGACAAGTCAAGCTTGAATAATTTTACCAACATTCTTTTCACTAACTTATCAGCAATAAATTTAAAACATGTTCAGCCATGATTAGGCTAGATGACTGAACAAGACATTCTTTTTGCACCAATAGTGGCATTTAGGCTTGCACATTTTCAGTATCACTATTTTTGGGGTATGGGGTTGTACCTTGTTTTGAATCTGCCCTCTTTTCCAGTTTTTCTATGTTTTTGTATTTTTCTCTCTTTTTGACTTTTTCTTCACACAGTGGTATGTACAATGAGTGAAAATTTTAAAGCTAGGAATATTGACAAAAGTAGTGTTTTAGTGTCCTGACATTGACAGGACCTCCAAATGTTTCAGTTCCATCAGGTTCTTGTAAAAATAAGGCATTGTTTCCTACAGCTGAACTAATAATGAATGGACCTTTCCACAAGTTTTCAAACTTACCATGTTTACCTTTGTCTTCTCTCCTTGAGTCCCATTTCAACACCTTATCTCCAATCTGGAAATCATTGTCCTTGGTTCTTCTGTCAAATATTTTCTTTATATTTTCTTGTACTAACTGTGCCTTTTTGTACACCTCCTCTCTTGTCTACTGTAAATGGATAGTTTGGTTCAGCTTCCTTTGCATGTCATTTTCTTTTGATTGTACTTATTGTAACAATTTCATTATTGGGACTCCCAAAGATGTAGGAAAAATGGCGTCCATGCCATACACTAATTGATAGGGAGACATGCCGATTGATTTCTTGGTGGTTAGTCTATCAACCCATAGTGCATGTACTAGCTTTCCATGCCACACCTTTTGATTCTGTTCTAGAAGCTTCTTAATGATATTGACCAAGCTTTTATTAGAAGACTCGACTAACCCATTACATTGAGGGTAATAAGCTGTGGAATGTCCTAACGTGATGTGATATTTATAACAGAAGTCAACCATTCTTTTGGATGTAAAGGTAGCCGCATTGTCTGTAATTATTTTCCTGGGGCACCCGAATCTAGACAGAATGTTGGTCTCAAGAAATTTGATAATGAATGAATCAGTGGCATTCCTAGAGGGGATGGCTTCTATCCATTTGGTAAAGTAATCAGTAGCGGTGAGGATCCATTTGTGTTGGGAAGATGAAGAAGGGTGGATCTCTCCAATGAAGTCTAAACCCCATTATTTAAACAGAGCTTCAACAATGATCGGATGCAAAGGCAAAGGTAAAAGCTTTCTCTTGCCATCAAAGATTTGACATTTATGACAACTCATGACTAGTTTGTGGGTGTCGGGAAAAGGGTGGGCCATTAGTAACCGGCTCTAAGGACCTTGTTAGCTGTGGTTTTCCAGTAAAGATGGCCCCAAAATTCTCCCTCGTGCACTTCATGCATGATTTTTCCTGCATCATCCTCAAGAAAACATTTAAGAAATATACCAATAGGATTCTTCCAGTATAAAACTTTATCTAAAATGCAGAATTTTAAAGATTTTTTTTCAGGAATCTTGCTTTTGTCTTTGATAAGGTAGGAGGAGCATTAAGATAGAGTAGCACATAAAGAATATCAACATACCAAGGCGAATTCAAAAATACTTCTTCAATATAAGGAGCGGTGCATTCTTCTTGTTCTTCGAAAGAATCAACAAAATTCATATCTAATGCTTGGAGATTTGTTTCAGCCATGAGTTTTGCAAGTCCTTGTTCTTTAACTAGTTTAGTGGGTCCGATTTATAAATCATATTCTAAAATAGTAGCAATGCACTTTCCCCTTTTACCATCGGGGTCCTGATTTAAGATATCTTTGATAGGTGTGTGCGGAACAAAAGCAATGATATGAGAATGAAAAATATAAACTTTGAAGTCTTTTAATTCTTTTATTAATGTGAAGGCCCGTTTTTCAATGATGTTGTATTTTAGGGGAGCATCCCTAAGGGCTTTGCTGAAGAAGGCTATGGGCTTTTCTTGTCCCATCACGTTTTTTTGTAACTACACTGCGGCCACAATACGTTCAGATGCAAATGAGAAAATATAGAAGTCATTGGTGAAATCAGGACTTATTAGAACTAGTTTTTGGGTGAGTGCTTGTTTAACTAGTTCGAAATATTGTTTGGCTTCCAAAGTCCACTTAACTCCTACCTCTTTTTTTAGCATGTTTTTAATATTTCTCAAGAGTTTGTTAGCTATCAGTAAATTTTTGTCATAGCAAATGATGGCTAAAACAAGTTTTGAGCCTTCAAGAGATTATTTTCATAGAAAAATACTCATTCTTGAAGCCTTTTGATGCTTTCTAAACTCAAAGTGTAATCTTCACTGCTGTTTCATTCAAAAAATCCACCAATTAACCCTGTTGATATCAAAAGAAACTATTTTTTAGGCCATTTTCCAGAATTCTCTAAGCCTATTTCATTCATTTTCCTCTGAAAATCCCCTTTTCTCGTTCTCATTTACCCTTCATCTTCTTAAAAAACCTTCAAAAATCCCTTTTAAACCCATAAAAAACCCTTTTTTTTAATGGTTTGAATTACGCTATTCTACCTATAGGAACACTAAAAAGCACTAAAAAACCCACTTAAGCCTTTTTCCACTCTTTTATATTAAAACAGGCTTTTTTAGCCCCTTTGGGCTTAGCCTCCTTTCCTTATCTACCATAAAACCAAGGTGCTGTGACCAAGCGCCTAGCCTTTAGCTCCTTTTCCTTCGCTCCTAGTCACCTTATCCCCCACGGGACCACTTCCCAGCGCTTTCCCTTAAGCCCTTCCCTTACCTTTCATTTTCCACGCTACCTTTGTCAAAACCCCGCGATAATCCTAGTCGTAGATCTTTCCGATCCAACGGCGCGGAACCACCTCCCTCATCCCTCCTCTTAGCCCTTTTCCTTAGCCCTTCACACCCCGCTTCCGGTCCCATACTCCTCCATCGAACCCTTCCCTTCCTTATTCTTTAAGCCCCCTACCCTTTGTTTTTCCCTTTTCCTACTTACCAAACCCCAGAGAAATCTCAGTCGCAGATCATAGGCCTCAAGCCTTGATCTGATGGCCACCATGATTTCCCTCTCACCCTCCATTCTTTCGACCGATATCTATCCGTCCACCTTCACAATCGATCTACACCATAGATCTTGTTGATCCAATGGTGCTCGTTTTACCCAATCAAATAATCCTGCTGATCGACCATCCCGCTACCAAACAAAAAAGGCTGATGTCAGCTGGGCCCTATCGTCCACCCATAGAGCTATTTCCCAATCCTCTATTGCCACTTGGCCTCCACTTACTCCATCCACCGAGCAACTTCAAATCATCGTGCTCGTCTACCGTCGTCGATCTGCATCCCCACAGATCGGACGGCTGACGCACTCCGACCACCGAAACCCCCCGAAGCGCAACTTGGACGCGAAATTAGCGGTTTTCGAGGGACACGTGTCACGCAATAAACAATATCGCGTTCGTTTTATGATAAACCACTTACCACCCATTTGTTGCGTGAAAACCGTCGACGGTTTTTGCAAAACCGCTAATCCACATTTTCGTGCCAAAATCAAATTTGAACCCTGTTTTTCACATATTTTCACCTCTCTGCCATGAAATTTCCTCTTTCGCATGCATATCCTGCTCCTCCGCCTCTGCCAGCCTCCAAAGCAATATTTTCCAACCCCGCAGGATTTTATAACGTGTTTGTTGGTTTTATGCAGGGTTTGATGTCAGTTTTAAGGGTAGAAACCCTTTCCATAGCCCATGAAGGGACACGACCGAAGATTACCACCTCTGAAGCCTAAATAATGCATATTAAAAGTTTCCAGGGTTAATTCCATGGTTTGATTGGTGCTTTATGAGCACTGGTTATACAAATAAACCCTCAGCGTACCAAAGACACTTGTCCACAACAGAAAAGGGCAAAGGATAGTTTAAGCATAAAGACAAAGGTTCCAAGGCTTAAAACAAGAAAATATTGGATAAAGCACAGTTGAAACAAAGGGATTAAAGGTTAATACAGTGGATTAAAGACAGAAAGCTCGGAAAGCAATTAAAGGAAGGGATGAAGGCCGAAAACCAAAGAAAAGAGATGATTAACAGTGAATACAATCAGCAGAAAAGGTTTAAAAACCCCGAAGATGGAAAGAAGGCCTTAAAGCAAGATCAAGGCCTAATCAGTGTTTAAAGCCACAAAAGTAGACAAATCAACAAAGAGAGCCTCCAAATGCCACATCAGTTAGGCAATTAATCCTCAAAATGCCACCTGCCAGCTGATTTCACCTAAAAAGAATACACATTAATTGCACAGTCAGAGATATTCCTAAAGACAACTTATAAAGTAATTTCCAACCTACCGAAGGTCCTCAAAGTCAACAAAAGCAGGATAAGTAGATAATATCAGATAAAATCAATTAATAAGAGTTAATACATATCATTTCTTCTCCACTGGGCCTCCCAAAGGCCGAGAAGCACTTACTCTTCATTAATTGAACAAATGAACCCTTCTTACACTTCACCTCCTCATTCTTCTATAAAAACTCCAGGAGGAGCACATTGTAAAGGGTTGGTTGTTGAATACTTATCAAGTGTAAATAGTTACTGAGGCTGCTGAAGCTCTGTTTGAAATCAAAGAAACATAGGCTGAGATGAGAAGTTTGAAGCTGTAAAGACCCACTGGACTTGAAGATTGTAACTGGTTTGAACATCATAATACAAGCTAATAAATGGGATCCTGGTCTATGTCAATGGTTTTGTTTTTCTTACTGTGATTGTCATTTTACTTATGTTTTCATACTGTCCACTATTCTCTGATAAAGAACAACAAATATAGATTAGGATTTACTATAAAGTACCCTAAATCTCACTGATAAATCTTCATCTTTATGTTTTCTTCTAATTGTGTTTCAATGGTAATTCAATAGCGTATAACTAGTGAAGTGTTGGTGAGCCCATATTTCCTGAGTATAACTTGAGATATTGTCTTTGAAAGTTTCCTTAAGAGTATGCCAAAAGCAGGCTAGATTCAAAGTTCTTACCTGATCTTAGGCTACTTTTTATGTTTATCTTAATTGTTTTCCTTTAAGAATATGCTGAAAGAAGACTAGGTTAAAATTCCTTATTTGACCTTAAGCTATTCTTTGTTTTAATTGTTTTTCCCTTGAGAATATGCTAAAAGCAGGCTAAGTTAAAAGTCTTTACTTGATCTTAGGCTATTCTTTGTTTTCCCTTGAAAGTATGCTGAAAGCAGGCTAGATTCAAAGTTCTTACCTGATCTTAAGCTGCCTTTTGTTTTTCTTATATGTTTGCTCCTTTCACTCACTTTTGATGTTTCATACCATAACTCAATCTAAAAAGATCCTTTGATATAGATGACTTGCCCCATAGACCATTCTTGGAACTTGTTGTCCAACTAAATCCTTTATGACTCCATAGCCCAATGGATTGACATTGTTTCTTACTTATCTTATCAGCAGAACCATTCTTTCAACCTGCTCATACCTTCACTCTTCAAAAGACTTCCTTCATTTTGATGATATCACACCCAACCAAAAACAAACAAACCCTTGTACTTCATAACTAACCTAATATCATATCATAAGCCTTAAATAAATATCTTTGAAAACACTTATGTAGAGAGATCCCTCTCTGAATCCAGGAGGGCTAGATCCTAGGATTCCAAAGTGGTTTTGATGTAGGCTCTGCAACGTTTGTTCTTGCCAATCTTGCAAACTACGGAGACCTAACAGAGTGGCGACCATACTGGGGAGATTATTGAGTAATATATAACTTCACAACTCAACTAACCCCTATTCCTAAATGAAACAAGTGTCACCAAGACTGGTTATTATTAATTGTTGATGGTGAAAAACAACCAAACCTTGACAACAAGTAAAAAACCTTCACCTGGCAACTCCATTGGTATTCAGTAGCCCTGCTGACCCCTCTAGTTTTTTCTAAGACTCTACTAGGAAATTCTGAATGAATTATACCTTGTACATCCTTAAAGGCCTCAGAAGACCCAAAACATTTCAGATTGGTATTTAAATAAACATTGGTGGTGGACCACAGAACATTTTACCTCCAAAAGAGCTAAAAATTTCCACCTAGAGACTCCACAACCTTAAATAGACCAAATGACTCCACTGGTAGAAGACTCTGAACTAGTTGACCAGATACAGTGACCTCTTTCTTGATTTACAAACATGGATCCAAGGATACAACGAAGATATGCTCCAATGAGTAGATATCATATCCCTGGGTTCCCTCATAAGATGCCCTAGGTGTGTTGGGATGATAAACTTCCTATTTTTCAAGGTGAAAATTTTGATGACCCATTGTTACATCTCGTCAAGTTTCATATACATATATGGAAGGTAAAGACTGAATGGCATGAAGACTGCCTTATGAAAATGTTCATGTTAACATTAGAAGGAAAGGCAAGGGATTGGTATGAGTGGTTAGAACCTAAGAGCTTGTTTTCTTTAAGAGACATGCACCAAGTATTTTATGAACAATATAAATAAAACCCTTCATCTTTATCATGGACTACAAATTGTTGTGATCAATCTCAAAAAATCATACAATACCTGTTAGATATTGATGAGGATTTGGGTAATATGCATCCTGAAGACCTGTTAACAACCATTCAAGAATTTCATATGCATTCTTGCCATCACAAGAACCTAGATGAATTATTCGAGGAAGAAATCAATCAAGGAATAAAGGACATTCCTCAAGATATCCCTGCCAGCATAAATAATGATTCATCATCCCTTCTAGGTGAGGCTAATTTAAATATTGATGATCTAGAGCAGCCCATGCATTTTTCAGATCAAGAACAAACTCAACCACTACAAGACCTAGACAATGAGCAAGACATGTATGATGATCAAGACTTTATAGAATATAATGAAGAAGGTTGTCAAGAAATTCCTGATTGCCTACCTATAACTTGTGTTTTACTGTCAAGAGATCTTTACGAGAAAAATGCAAATACTAATAGTGAGCAGTGCTTTGAGGAAACAAGTAGCCACTTAGAAAACGCAAAATATAATGTGGAAGGAGAACCAACACATCTAGAGACTCTCCCTCTATGTTACAACTCATTTCATATTACACAAGAAGAGTGGCATCTTAATGATGTAGAAGAAACAACTCATGAACCTTGTATTCAAATTTAATATCATAATAATCATAAGGAGTTGTTTAAAACAGAAGAAGATCATGAAACAATAGAAAATCCTCAAGGTTTCCCTGCAAGCACAAGTAAAGATCCCATAGAAGAGGCTCGAGAAGACATCCAGCCTCAAAACCAGTTGACACAAGAGAAAGAGGAATACTGTACTTCTGTCTATGCTGAAAGAAAAATCCCTCTTCTTTTGATAGAAGGAGAAATTGATCAAATACTAAACCAGCATCTGGCCTCTGAACCTTCATTTGAACAAGATAATCATAAACACAGTGCCTATCCCACAAAACAACACAATGGCATTCAAGACAGAGAGAATACTAGGGGAATCAATGATAAATCTGAAACTTGTCCTCTATGGAGTATGAATTTGGATGGGTCATGTAGTAAAACTAGTGCAGGTGCAGGAATATGGCTTTACAATACAGAGAGCAATCATTCTCAAGGCCATTCATATAAATTGAATTTTCAATGCACAAGTAACATAGTTGAGTATGAGGCACTCCTTTTAGGGCTGCACTTATTGAAGAAATTAGGAGCCCAGAGGATAACAGTTCATGGGAATGCAGAATTGGTAATTAGGCAAGTGAATGAGGAATGCATGGTTAAAAATCCCAGAATTAGAGCCTATAAGGATGATGCCATGGATTTTTTAAAATCATTTGAAGAATTCCAACTTACCCTTGTTCCTAAAAACCAAAAACTTTTTGCCAGTGGATTATCCCTTGTTACTAGTACATGTTTGAGACCTTGTAAGAGAAAACAATATACAATTCAAGAAAAATTCAGACCAGTTGTCCCAAACAATGAAAAGTATTGGCAAGTCTTTGGGGGAGAAAAACAAATAGAAGACTGTCCTACTGAGGATATATCATATTTTCAAGAAGAACCTTCTCCCATTACTGATATCAATCTGTCATCCAAAGAACCTGAATTTACATCAGAAGTAAGCATAGATTTAGAGAAAGAAGAAATTTCACTGCTTGTTGATTTGTAGGTAAAGGATGATGATGCTTCCAAGGAACACACTGAAGATGCAGTCATCAAAGCTGATGTCTTGGAGGCAGGCAATCTACCAATCATGGAGGGCCAAAAGGAAGAGAGTTCTAATCTTTTCTTTGTTGATCCTATGGAAGAATGTGTGGAGGTCCTAATTGGCTCAAATTCTCAAGCATGGATCCTTTGCAAGAGCCAAATACATAAGAAGTTGTCACCTTCTATGATAGCTTTAGTTTTGAAGAATAATATTCAAAGAATACCATGGTTACCTCTGACAAGCAGCCATATTTTCTATTCCTTTTCGTCACTACTCAACTGGCTACATTGGCATTATTGTATCATTTAAACAATAGAGATTTCCAATTAGAATAGGGTAGGTAGGAATGTCAATAAAGCTCACCCTTTGAGCAGTTAGTTAGATTTTGTTTTCTGCTTTGAATTTGAAAAAGGAAAGAAATACAAAAAGCAATAGAAAAAGAGAAAAAGAGGGCAGATATAAAAGAAGAAAGGTACAACCACATACCAAAAAAGAAAGGAAAAATCTGAAAGTGTGAAAGCTTAAATGCCACTACCAAGAAGAGCAATACTATTTAGTCATACTGCCTAACCATGACTAGATAGATTTCAATTTACTGCTGATAGGTTAGTGAATCAGATTTTCCAAATTGTTTAATCTTGGCTTATCAGTAGATTAGATTAGGATAGAAAGAAATGGCTCTAATAAGACCAAAATCTGAGCCAAAGGCAAAGAAAAGAATGGTTCTAGTACACTGGAAACTTGAACCAAAGAATCAAAAGAAAGGATGACTCTAAACAGATCAAAATCTGAGTCATAAGAAGAATGAAGGATGCTTGTAGTTTTCAGATCTTAAGCCTTCACAATTTTGTTTTAATTTTTCTGCAAATAAAGTCTATGTGCAGCTTGTACATATAGCCATAGACACCATAGCAAATTAGATAGTTAGATCTTGGTTTGTTTGTATTTAAATTTTTGTTTTAGAATATAGAGAATAAAAATCTGTCAGACAGTTTAATCCTGGCAGATAGTAGCTTAGGTAGAGAATTAATGAGTTCAATTGTTTAATCTAAACTCATGGAATAAATAAGGGTAGATTTAGATTAGTTTTCTGATTTCAATAAAAGAATAAATGTTGATGTCAAAGGTTTGCAAGTCCAAATGCACCTTATGAAGAAAAAATGTTAAGAAAAGTAGGTTGTGTAGGTAGATTGTTTGGGAGAAATTTGTCCGCTGATACAAAGTACTGATCATCTTTTTAAGCAGCATGATCAAAGAAGAAAAGGTTGTCAATGGATAAGGCACAGGTCTACATTCCAGAGATCAATCTCTGAAGTTCTTGACACCTCCAAGGAGCTGCCATCCCCAAGTGGAGCCACTGTTAGCCATCAGTAAATTTTTGTCATAGTAAATTATGGCTAAAACAAGTTTTGAGCCTTCAAGATATTATTTTCATAGAAAATTACTCATTCTTGAAGCCTTCTGATGTTTTCTAAACTCAAAGTGTACTCTTCACTACTGTTTCATTCAAAAAATCCACCAATTAACACTGTTAATATCAAAAGAAACTGTTTTTTAGGCCATTTTCCATCATTCTCTAAGCCTATTTCATTCATTTTTCCCTTTATTTTTCCTCTGAAAATTCCCTTTTCTCCTTCTCATTTACCCTTCATCTTCTTAAAAAACCTTCAAAAATACCTTTTAAACCCATAAAAAAGCCCTTTTTATGGTTTGAATTACCCTATTCTACCTATCAGAACACTAAAAAGCACTAAAAAACCCACTTAAGCCTTTTTCCACTCTTTTTATATTAAAACAGGCTCTTTTAGCCCCTTTGGGCTTAGCCTCCTTTCCTTATCCACCATAAAACCAAGGCGCTGTGACCAAGCGCCTAGCCGCTAGCCCCTTTTCCTCCACTCCTGGTAACCTTATCTCCCCACGGGACCACTACCTAGCGCTTTCCCTTAAGCCCCTTCCCTTACCTTTCATTTTCCCCGCTACCTTTGTCAAAACCCAGTGATAATCCTAGCAGTAGATCTTTCCAATCCAATGGTGCCAAACCACCTCCCTCATCCATCCTCTTAGCCCTTTTCCCTAGCCCTTCACACCCCGCTTCCGGTTCCATACTCCTCCATCAAACCCTTCCCTTCCTTATTCTTTAAGACCCCTTCCCTTTGTTTTTCCCTTTTCCTACTTACCAAACCCCGGAGAAATCTTAGCCATAGATCATAGGCCTTAAGCCTTGATCCGACGGCCACCATGCTTCCCCTCTCACCCTCCATTATTCTGACCGATATCTATCCATCCACCCTCACAATCGATCTACACCGTAGATCTTGTTGATCCAACGGTGCTCGTTTTACCCGATCAAGCAATCCCGCCGATCGACCATCCTGCTACCAAACAAAAAAGGTTGATGTCAGCCGGGCCCTACTGTCCACCCACAGAGCTATCCCCAAATCCTCTCTTGCCACCTGGCCTCCACTTACTCCATCCACCGAGCAACTTCAAATCATCGCACTCGTCTACCGCTGTCGATCTGCATTCCCATAGATCGGACGGCTGACACACTTCGACCACCGAAACCCCCCAACACGCAACTTGGACGCGAAAACAATGGTTTTCGAGGGATGCGTGTCACGTAATAAATGATATCGCATTCATTTTATGATAAACCACTTACCACCCCTTTGCTGCGCGAAAACCACCGACGGTTTTCGCAAAATCACTAATCCACATTTTCGCGCCAAAAACAAATTTGTACCCTGTTTTTCACAGGTTTTCACCTCTCTGCCATGAAATTTCCTCTTCCACCTAAATATCTTGCTCCTCCGCCTCCACCAGCCTTCAAAGCAGTATTTTCCAACCCCTAGGATTTTATAACATGTTTGTTGGTTTTATGCAGGGTTCGATGTCGGTTTTAAGGGTAGAAACCCTTTCCATAGCCCATAAAGGGACATGGCCAAAGATTACCACCTCTGAAGCCCAAATAATGCATATTAAAAGTTTCCAAGGTTAATTCCATGGTTTGATTGATGCTTTATGAGTACTGGTTATACAAACAAACCCTCAGTGTACCGAAGACACCTGCCCATGACATAAAAGGGCAAAGGACAGTTTAAGCATAAAGACAAAGGTTCCAAGGCTTAAAACAAAAAATATTGGATAAAGCACAGTTGAAACAAAGGGATTAAAGGTTAATACAGTGGATTAAAGACAAAAAGCTCGAAAAGCAATTAAAGGAAGAAATGAAGGCCGAAAACCAAAGAAAAGAGATGATTAACAGTGAATACAGTCAACAGAAAAGGTTTAAAAACCCCGTAGATGGAAAGAAGGCCTTAAAGAAAGATCAAGGCCTAATCAGTGTTTAAAGCCACAAAAGTAGACAGATCAACAAAGAGAGCCTCCAAATGCCACATCAGTGAGGCAATTAATCCTCAAAATGCCACCTGCCAGCTGATTTCACCTAAAAAGAATACATATTAATTGCACAGTCAGAGATATTTCTAAAGACAACTCAGAAATTAATTGCCAGCCTACCAAAGGCCCTCAAAGTCAACAAAAGCAATATAAGTAGATAATATCAGATAAAATCAATTAATAAGAGTTAATACATATCATTTCTTCTCCACTGGGCCTCCCAAAGGCCGAGAAGCACTTACTATTCATTAATTGAACAAATTAACCCTTCTTACACTTCTCCTCCTCATTCTTCTATAAAAAATCCAGGAGGAGCACATTGTAAAGGGTTGGTTGTTGAATACTTAGCAAGTGTAAATAATTACTGAGGCTGCTGAAGCTCTGTTTGTAATTGAAGAAACATAGGCTAAGATGAGAAGTTTGAAGCTGTAAAGACCCACTGGACTTGAAGATTGTAACTAGTTTGAACATCATAATACAAGTTGATTTATGGGATCCTGGTGTATGTCAATGGTGATGTTTTTCTTATTGTGATTTTCATTTTACTTATGTTTTCATACTTTCCACTAATCTCTGATAAAGAACAACAAATATAGATTAGGATTTACTATAAAGTACCCTAAATCTCACTGATAAATCTTTATCTTTATGTTTTCTTCTAATTGTGTTTCAATGGTAATTCAATAGAGTATAACCAGTGAAGTGTTGGTGAGCCCATGTTTCCTGAGTATAACTTGAGATATTGTCTTTGAAAGTTTCCTTAAGAGTATGCCAAAAGCAGGCTAGATTCAAAGTTCTTACCTGATCTTAGGCTACTTTTTATGTTTATCTTAATTGTTTTCCTTTGAGAATATGCTGAAAGTAGACTAGGCTAAAAGTCCTTATTTGACCTTAAGCTATTCTTTGTTTTAATTTTTTTTCCCTTGAGAATATGCTGAAAGCAGGTTAAGTTAAAATTCTTTACTTGATCTTAGGCTATTCTTTGTTTTCCCTTGAAAGTATGCTAAAAGCAGGCTAGATTCAAAGTTCTTACTTGATCTTAAGCTGCCTTTTGTTTTTCTTATATGTTTGCTC
Source organism: Pinus albicaulis (assembly GCA_034641835.2). Classification (NCBI taxonomy): domain Eukaryota; kingdom Viridiplantae; phylum Streptophyta; class Pinopsida; order Pinales; family Pinaceae; genus Pinus; species Pinus albicaulis. Next base: position 1,182,236,356 of record CM076579.1, on the reverse strand, counting down.
CTTTCACTCACTTTTGATGTTTCATACCATAACTCAATCTAAAAAGATCCTTTGATATAGATGACTTGCCCCATAGACCATTCTTGGAACTTGTTGTCCAACTAAATCCTTTATGATTCCGTAGCCCAATGGATTGACACTTTTTCTTACTTATCTTATCAGCTGAACCATTCTTTCAACCTGCTCATACCTTCACCCTTCAAAAGACTTCCTTCATTTTGATGATATCACACCCAACCAAAAACAAACAAACCCTTGTACTTCATAACTATCCTAATATCATATCATAAGCCTTAAAGAAATATCTTTGAAAACACTTATATAGAGAGATCCCTCTCTGAATCCAAGAGGGCTAGATCCTAGGATTCCAAAGTGGTTTTGATGTAGGCTCTGCAGCGTTTTTTCTTGCCAATCTTGCAAACTACGAAGACCTAACATAGTTCTGCAAGGTTGGGGATAAATCTTCTTAAGAAGTTGATTTTCCCAATAAAGGATTGCAATTCCTTAATGTTTCTAGGATGGCTGATTTGCAATATGCCTTCAATACTTTTGGGGTATATTCTGATTCCTTCTTCAGAGATGATGTGGCCGAGGAGTTTTCCTTCCTCGAGACCAAACAATGTTTTCTTGGGATTCAAATACAGGCCATATTTCCTACATTTTTCAAAAAAAATTCTAAGTCGACCAAGTGCTCTTCATCGGTTTTAGAGTAAATAGTGATGTCATCGAGGTAAATGACTATGAAGTAGCCTATGTCTTCTAAAAATGCTATGTCCATGGCCCTTTGGAAAGTGGCCCTTGCATTCATCAACCCAAATGGCATTTTAACATACATGAATGTACCCCAAGGTGTGGTGAAGGCGGTTTTGTGTTGATCACTTGGGAATACTAACACTTGGTTGTAACTGGAAAAACCATAAAGCAGTGAGATTCTCTTAGAGTCAACTACCTTTTGAAGTATGTGGTCCATTTTAGGCAAAGGATAGTTATCTTTCAAGGAGGACCTGCTCAAGTTTCTAAAGTCAATGCAAAGTATGATTTCTCTAGCTTTTTTTTCTAACTGACACAAGGTTGGAAACCCATTCGAAGTATCTAAGAGGAACTATTATCCCGATGTCATACATATTTTTGATCTCTTGTTCAACTAGAGGTAATAAGACAGGGTTTATTCTTCTTAACTTTTGTTTGAAAGGTTTCTGGTTCTCCTTGAGAGGGATTTTGTGTTGAATAATGCTTGTGTCATAAGATTTTAAATCTTGGTACCCCCATGCAAACACATCTTTAAACTCTTTGAAGAGCTCAATGTATTTTCGTATTATGTGAGGAGGAAGGGTCTTAGAAAGTTTGATCATTTTAGGTTCCCTAGTGTTTCCTATGTTGTATTCCTCTACATCAGCCTCAGTAGACTCTATCTTTGGTTTCTTAGCTACATCATTAAAATCGAACAACTCTTCCAAAGGTGCAAGGCCTCTTGGTAATGTGTCATTCTTACAGTGTAAGACTTCAAGGTCTCTTTGGTCTAGGTCTTCACACATCTCAGCTTTATAAGGATGTGTGATCAGATTTATATCAGCAAAAGAGGGCAACTCTATTTCATGATCTCTATCTTCAGCAAGATCATCTTCCCCATGTTCTAAGCTAGGTTTAGTCAGTGTAAATTCATTCCTAGATTGTAGGAAATCATCAATTTGTTCGTCACCCTCAAATACCTGCCAATGATTAATGTTGTCGGGTACCGTAGGGCGATGTTTGACTTTGATAGGGTTTTGTTCATTTGAAGTGATATTTGGCAATTACTGGCGGCAAAGGCGAGCTCATTGGCAAGGCTATTTTGGGTTCTAGGAATGTAGGTGAGCTCATATTTCTCGAAAGTTTTGAGGAGGTCAAGGACTAACTTTCTATATTCTCTTAATCTTGGGTTCTTGGTTGAGTATTCACCTTTGATCTGTTTAATCACCAGCTCTGAATCTCCCTTGGTTGCTATTTTCTTAGCTCCTAAGTCTTCATGCAAGTGTAAACCAAGGAGGAGAGCCTCATACTCTGCAATGTTATTAGTACATTGAAATTCCAACCTGTAAGAATGGCCCTTGTTTGTGTTATGTATCCAAACACCAGCCCCTGAACTGGCCTTGCCACATGAACCATCAAAGCTCATGTTCCAAAGTGTTTCTATTTCATGTTTATCACTGAGTTGTTGTTCAGGGTTGAGAGAGTTTTGGTTATCATTTTCCTCATTTTAGGGCGAGTATGAGTGTTCCAGTGGGCCTAGCTCTTTCTCACTTCTTTTTACTTGTGTACTAATCTCATTTTCATTATACAAGATAAAAGAATCCAAATCTGAATGTATGGAATAAACCGGGGTGTTGTTAGGCCTATCTAAGCTACTCACCATATATTTCATGTGGGTTTCTCGGTACAATATTTTGGTTTGATTGAATACGGGGATAGTAGCATAAGACATGTCAAGTTGGAGTTTTCCCAGAAGTTTAGCTCCCAAGGATCGGGACAAGAGCATGCCATATTTGGGGGGAATGTCAGCCACGACTATATCCATGACCAGGCTCTTAGCAGGGATTTGTGCCAGATTGACACATAAGTCCTTGATCAGGCCTAAGCATTCAACTTTGCTTGAATCGAAGGAATATAGATCTTTGTAGGGCCTGGTTATTTCTAGGCCCAATATTTCCATCACTACCTTCGACATGAGGTTGTGAGAGCCACCAGAGTCTAGCATGGCATTATGTAGGATTTTGTCATGTATGTTTAGGCTAACATAGAATGAGGGAATGGCTTCTTCCTAGTATTTTCCATCTACTTCAGGTCTAAACAACAACTCTGGTTTATCATCTGTCAAGTTCAGAGTGTTGGTATCATTTCCTATGTTCAGGACTTTCAAGACTTGGAAGTGGTACATATCCTGAGCTACCAGTTCATTGAGAGGGATGGTTATTTTTATTTTCACGATCTCTCCTTCAAAACTGAAAGGTACTTGAGTTTTAGACATATTTGCATCAGTTTTCTCAGCCATAAATTTTTCTACATTTTTAATTTGTTGATTTTTATTCAAGTTTTCTCATGGGCACTAGCAGAGGTGCTAGGACAGATTTTGTCAACTCCTGGTTGGCTAATTTTATCCTTGTTGGGATCAGTTTTCTTAGCCATGATGCTGTTATTGTCTGCTTTTCTTTTAAGAATGTTCTCGGGAGTTTTCTTAATAACAGTTTCTGAGTTGTTTTTTCTGGATTTGTCTTGGTTTTACTTACTCCTAAGATCATATTGTCTATGGACTTCCATTATGGCATTTTCTAATCCCAATTCGTGGTCTTCAGAATCTTCATAGCTTGTTTCATCTTGGTTTGAGGAGAAAAAGCCTTGTTCTTCTTCTGTGAGAAAAACGTCACCCTCACTATTAGAGCCTATTAAGTTTAGATGATTCTCATCTGGTTGTTCAATGTCTCTTTCCCCTTCGTCAACATAGTTATCTTGGAAGGGTGGCCTGATTTGTTGATCATTTTCCCTTGGTCTATTTTGGGGTTGGTCCCTTCTAAAGTTTTGATTCTGTTTTCTGTTTTGGGGATTTGTTTGGTTGTCCCTAGGGGTTGTTCTTTCGTTTATGCCTATTCTTTCCATCATTCTTTCCATGGTCCTAAGAAGGTTGTCCATCTTGGAATCAGATGAGGAGGTGGAGGGCATGGTGTCCTCTTTGTATGTTACCCTTTTTTCTGATGTTAGCCTAGTTTTTTTTTCAATTAAGTTGGCCTCCACACTTATAGCTCCTTTTTGCATGTCTTCTAAAGTTGGGGGCTCTCTTTCTCTTAGTTGATAGGCCATGTCGGGGTCAAAACCCTCCGGGAAATTAGCTAAGGCTAGGCCTAATGGGGTTTTCATGTTCGGCGGTAGTGCATTGTAAACACTATTGAACCTAGTGCAATAGTCTTGGACACTTTCCCCCGTGTTTCTTTTGAGGTTGCTATATTCCGAGGTGATTTGAAGAGGGTTTTTCTTGATTTCCCATTTGTTTATGAAAGCTTGGTAAAGGGAAGGGAGATTATGTATGTTGTTGGGAGTTAGGATTTTGAACCATTTCTTAGATTATCCTCCTAGGCTTTGGGCAAACATTCTCATTTTCATGGTTTCCTCTTCTAATTCCATGTAGTCAAAAGCATCATTCATTCTATCTACATGTTGCTGGGCAACAGTGGATTTAGCCCCTATGAAGTGTGGGATTCTGGATTGGTAATCATTTGGCAAAGTTACCAAAGGTTGCGGTAACACAAGGGGCACATACCATGTTGCCATGGTGGGAGCTAATGGTGAATTTACAAGCAGAGGATTTGTGCTATGAGATGGAGTGGTTTGCACAGTGGTGGTGTGAATGGGTGTTGCGGAAGTACTTGGACCAGTAAACTGATTCTGAGCAGACTTGGGGTGAAAACTAAAGTGAAGGAGAAGTTGTAGATCAGGTGGTGTGGAAGGAGAAACTTCTCTGCTAGGACTTTGCTGCAAGTCTATGGGCTCAAGATCGGTATGGTCGATTTTACTTTGTGACTTGGTTCTGAAAAGGTTTCTAGTATGGCGCAAGTCAAACTGGCGGTCTTGCAATGTTGTAAGATGTTCAAGTACAGAGCTTGCTCTATGAATGGTCCTATAAGTAGCTAAGTTTCTAGTTTCAGAAGTTTGCCACAAAATCCTTTCTGGGTCGTCAACTATAGTAGGAGGTTTTGGGTCCGGATGAGATCTGGTATTGATTCTTTGTAGAGCTAGTTTTTAAATTCAAAATTTAGAGATGCTAAAAGTTTATGACTTCTTTCGGAAGGCTGACCTCTCTAGGTGCTATCAAACTCGCACCATGTGTGACTAAGGTTCTAGATTTCCTAAGGTTGTTTTGATGTAGTCCTACAGGAGTCTATAGATACTTAGCAAAATTTAGAAGGCCTACTGGAGGCTAGTGGAGTCGCTAGGTGGATATTTTTGGTTGTTTTGAAGCGTTTATGTTCCACCACCAATATTGACAAAAAGCCAATCTAGAAATGTTTTGGGGTTTTTTTGAGTTTCTATATGTAGCCCGAAGGTTTGTAAGAGTGTCCTATAGCTGATCATCATTTTGCTAGGATGGTGCAAAAGCTAGATTCTACTTTTAGGCTATCAGCTAAGTTCTCTATGTTTTAACGAAGGTTTCTGAAGTCCTAAGGGATACTTAGTTTGTCACTGACATCAGAGGTTGCATCATAACCACCATTGTGTTAGTGATAGTGATGAGGTGACTATAAATCATAGGATACTGTTGATGAAGGGATTCTGGATTCCTAAGGGGTATTTAGATTGTTATGAACTCAGAAGGTCCCACCATGATTGCCATTATGTTAGGGTCCCGTGATTTGGCAGATTGGCTAACTAAATGACAGGGTAACATCAGACCAGTCTTTGGAGTCCTAGGACCTAGCTTTCTTGGACTTAGAGAGGGCTCTCTCTATTGTGTGGAGGATGTGAGCTTGTTCACTTTGGATGATTATTTTTAGGCTAGTTGTCAAGTGTAGGTTTGTTTGTTTGTTTTGGGTTGGGGAAGATGATCAAGTAGGATAGATGGAATGAGAGAATATAAAATCAATAGGGCTGTGGGATCAGATGAAGTCAAGGGTGTCTAAATGATGAAACATAGTGTATTGCAGGGCCGATTTAACAGGGTGAGTGGATCCTTAAAGTGATGTATGATGGTGTAATGAACATTAAGTTGTGTGAAAAGACTAAGAGGTCTTATACATCTATAATTTGAAGCAATAAATCATGACGTAGGGCAAACCATTAATCTCTATGAACAATACTCAAACTGATAAACATACAAGATGAACAATCCAGTGGTACATAGAAGCATTAGAACTCCTAACTTTAGAAATCCACCTTCAACTTTTTGAGAAAACACATAAGATAAACAAACAATTCAATAGATGGAGAGGGAACTCCTAAACAACATATATCAAACTATCGGGAACTCTGAAACAAGTTGATGAACAAGGGGAAGGGCAAGATTGAAACAAGACCTCTTTGTATTAACCTAATCAATCAATATTCCATAGAAAAAGCTTCACAATAAGTTTTTGAAAACTTTAAATAAGCAGGGAATACCACGAATCATATTTATAAGCTAACATACTAATCATTCAAGTTTTAGTGGGCCTAAGGAGCAGTCAAGAATTCCTTAAGATGAACTAAAAGAAGAAAACATCAAAACTATAGCAATCAGGAAGTTTGAGGTGCTTCCATGAGCATATCTCAACCTATAATTTTCTGATCTATAGCAAACAAGAAGACTGAAAAAAAATGAGGACAAGAAAACACTAAAAAGTTAGAAAAACATCACCATTCACCAAGCTATGGAATCCCGCAAACAAGCTTCTCCAACATCAAGCCACACAAGCCATTCATTCACTTCATAAAACCAAATATCTTCTCCAAGCTCATAAACCATGTATTGCTCTATAAAACATCAAGTCCCAACTGATTACAATGAATCCTCATGTATTATATAACAAATGAGGAGAAGAAAGCCTACTAGAGCATCTAGAAGCCTATTGGCCAAAGAGAAACATCCTAACTTGTCCTGGTGGCTTTGCAAAGCCCAAGGCACAAAAATATCTAAATAAAATATCTTTTTCGACTATAAGAGGAAATAAAATTGATTTTTAGGCCTGACATGCCTAAGAAAACTTGCTAAACACACATTTTTTCCACTCAGTTACAGGAACACAGCACACCGTGTGGAACTTTGAAATTCTGGCAAGAGCGCAACACCAAAATAGGCCTTTTTGCAGTGGTGTTTTGGAGGCCTTCCCGATGTCAGACAAGGCTCCGTGATGGCTCGTTGGAAAGCTACGGAAGTATAATTTATAGATATACATTTATGTCTTTAATATGACCTCTAAAAGTTTCCAAAAAAGTGGACAAAGCCAAGAATTCCAGGAGCGCAGCACATGCTCAGAAAAGTGGGAAGAAAGGTGAAAAATGAGTGTTTGTGACCCTTTTGGGGGGTCAAAACAACTCCAATTGAGCTGAATTTTGGTGAGAAAACTCCTCTAATGATGGGGAATCCAAAAATTTAAACCTTTCCTCATGAATATGCCTTGAGAAAAAGTGCAACACAGGGGGTGCTGCGCTCCTAGGGGTCAAAATTTGGAAAAAACAAAAAGTTGTCCAAATTGCCTCAAATTTGGTAGGTAGGTGTCTCACGAGTCATTGGAGAGTTGTAGAGAAAATTGGGACAAAATACCAAGCCTAGCTTGGTCCTTTTCATATTTTGGTGCTGGGCCCTCATTTTGGCCAATTTTGAGTTTTTTCCTTGCAAAGTGATTTCTCCGTTTATAATGCTCAGTCATTCTCCTTTGCAAGCTCAAGTATTTGTTGGCCTTCTCCAGTTTGGCCTCTAGATGTAGGTTGGCTCTCTCAAGCCATGCTTCTTTGTTATGCTCAATTTCCATGGCAAGGAGTTCGGTGAGGGGAAATTGTTGTGCTTGGGCTAATTCTTCCTCTCTTTGCTTGGCTAATGCTTTTCTTAGACTTGTGGTCCTAGGTATCTTTCTAGTTTGACCCTCTTTATCCTCACTTTCTTCACATGCACCAATGTATTCCTTCAACTGCACTTGTGACCTTTGAGCCTCTTTTTGATACTTGAGCGCGCTTGCTTCATAGATGGCCAATTGGCCACTCATTTGCTTGTTCTACGTCTATAAAAAGTGCATGAGATACTTAGACCTCTCTAACTCAAATTTCAAGTCTTTGATCTGTGCGTTCCGGTCTTGTAGAACAGATTTCACTATTCTTGTCTCATTTTCATCCTCACTGTCTATGTGAATGAGCTCAAATTATTTTTCTTCTTCATGATTGTCCTCTTCCTCTTCCACTTTTTGTTTGCCTTTGTTTTTCATTGGAGTTGAGGAGGAGTGCATGGCCCCTTGCTCTTTGGAAGCAACAAACACATGCCTCTCTCCTCTTTGATAGGTAAAGGTAAAATGGGCAACAATTTTTACTTGCAAAGCTTGATCACTAGTGAGATTAGGACTGTTTTGCTCCTCATGGATGATCTCTATGTGTACATCTCCCTTGTCTTATTCTTGGCTGCCCCCTTGACAAGTATCCTCACTATATTTTATGCCATCATCACTATCAACATCTTTAGGACTGTCCCCCTCTATTTTTGCAATATTAGGGCGCCTTGATCTTTGTCGAGCACATCTTCATTTCCATGACTGTCATTTGTTTGTTGACTGTCACTAGGCTGACTGTTTTGGTATTTTTGTAGCTCATGGTTTTCCCCTTGAGAGGCCGCCTCTCCTTGGTCAGCATCACTCTGCTTTTCTTCTTATTTAAACTCTGTTTTTGTCCCATAGTCTTCATCATTTTCAGCACTTTCATTATCTTTGTCATTCTTTGCATTTGTAACACTGTTTTCTTCTTCATCCTCTTCACCTCCTTTTATGTTATCATCACCCTCTTTGTCTTCCTTACTGCTGTTTGTTTGTTCTTCATGGTCACTGCCTTGTTTACCTTCATTGGTTGGCCCTTTGTCATCATTTTCTTGTCTATGGAAAACAACTTTAAACTCTGTTTCTTGACCGTCTTTTCCATTCTTGTCACCGTCATTTTTGTTTTCCTCATTGCTTTCATAAGCCTCCCAGGGGATGCCTTGTTGTTCTAGTTGGTGTGAGCCAATCAGTTTGATGAGGGAATGATGAAAAAGGCCTGACATTTGTTGGGATGGAGGACTTTTCTACATGATGGAAGACATTTTCTCAATACTTTTGCAAAGATAGTAGGGCATGTGTAGCAGATTGGTTTTGGTGAAGTGCATGAAGAGCCTTATGTGGTACGAATAGACTCTAGAGAACCTACCCTCACAGGTGAAGTAATTCATGATGATCCTCATCAGGAGAGCATACCTATCTAATAGATGAGAGAAGGGGAACATGGTTTTACAGTCAGATTGACAACTTGGTTTCAAGAATGGGTGATAGTGACTCAGGTCTAGATACTTTTGTTTGAATCATCTTTCTCCTATGCAAGGCATTCCAGTGGCCCTAGAGATAGCATATGGAGTCAACTCAAATTTTACCTCGACTAGGCATACTTGATGTTTATGAAGGTTTAGGGCAAAGTGCTTGGTCAACTGAGGGTGACTTTGGAGCTTTTGTACCTTTTTACAGAATTCATAGCAGCCCAACTCTTGAAAACATGTCAAAGTAGTAGGGGAGGTTATCACCTCTTCAGTGTTTATAGGCTCAAACCTATTTGGCATCCCTTCCTTCTTTGGTTGCTTTTTAGGCCTTTGGCTTGACTCATCAATGTTAACGTTCTCCTCTTCAGACATTTTGATTTTTTACCCATGCCTCACAATATTTAAAAGGGATGAATCTGCTAGTGAAATGATGTGGAAAAGGATTAAAGGAGATGATGAGTTTTGTATACTAGGTCAAGGAATTAGAAGTGTGCAGGCCAAGTGTTTCTCTAAGACTCCTTTGCCTTTTCTAAACCAAATTTGAAACTTCTTGGTGGCTTTATCTTTTAGGAAGACATGCATATGCAGGAAAAATTCAAAATACCTCTTGAAGCGCCTCCATAGCAGAGAAAATGGCACAAGAAGCTTGTGGAAAGAGTCGGGCAACCTGAACTTGAAATCTGGCAGAAAATGCAGAATAGTGGCAGGAGCACAGCGTCATGGTAGGAGTGCAACGCAGTGGCAAGAGTACAACACCGTGGTAGGAGCGTAGCACCGAGGGAGTCAGGTGCCTGAACGCGCTGTCATTCGGCGTCTGGAGTAGTGGGAGGAGCGCAGCACCATGGGTAACAGCCTCAACGACGTGTCGTGCAGCTCCTGAATGTCGGGCAATGTCATGAAGAGGCCAGACCAACGGCAGGAGAGCAGCGCTGCCGGGTGCTTGCACGGGGTGTCGTGCCCTTCTTCTGCACGGTGGGCAGATTTTCCAGGAGCACAGCGCACAGCGTAAAAATACATAGGCAGAGGCTACAAGCGCGCAACACACTACTACAGGAGCGCAGTGCCTGAAAATTTTTGCCAAGGACTCTGCTGAAATTCTGAAAAAAAAAAAAAAAAAACCTTACTGTGTGCGTGAATAAACAAAGGAGTGGAGATACATTGTGCTGGGGCTGTTTTGAACAATTTGATAAAAATTAAACATTAAAAACCCACTGTTATAAGGTTTAACTTCCCTTTATAATCCTCTCACTGTCTTTTTTCCTGTTTTGGTCTTGCAAGTGGCATATTTGATTAAAACATTGTTCTTTTGTCATTGATGGAGGCTTCTTAAGACTCTGTTGGTCTCTCGCGTTTTGATAGTTTGGAAAATCAAAAGACAAGGCAACATCAAACCAATCTTTAGAGTTCCAGGATCTAGTCCTCCTATTCTCAGAGAGGGATCTGTCAAATTTATTTGTTTTCCAAAGGTTTAACTTGTGTGCTTAGGGTCTTGGTTTTAGACTAGTTATTAAGTGCAAGTTTTTGTTTTTTTGTTTGGTTGAATTGATACAACATAATATGAAAGATCTAGGAAAGGTAGGTAGAAATAAGGAGTGTTATTTTCATTGGGAAATGGAGTCAAAAATAGGTTATGAAAAACTTATCAATGGATATGGGATATCAAAGGGCAAATCTAACTTGGCCGTAGGATCCTTTGGTTTTGTGAATGAGATGGACATCAATGTTTTGGAAAGAGAGTTTGAATTCCCAACAAAGGGAATTTGAAAACATAAATTGAACAATAAAGAGGTATTTGATAGACAGGGCTAACCATAAATTCTACAAACCGCACTTTAAGCAAATAATGACTTCAAAACAACTTTTAAAATGAAATATAAGATTCGGGAGCACATCCTATTTCCTCAAATATTTTATTTCAAATGACTTAGAAAACATAAAAGATTTACTGATAATTGTAGTCATAGAAGAGGGAACACCTAATATATCTATGATCACAACTATAAAAGACCTTTAAGACAACTGTTTAAGCAAGGACAAAGGGCATGATCAAAACAGACCTCCTTGGCTCACTATAAACAAAGATACTTCAAAGGTAGACTTCAATAACATCCTTTAAGTGGCAACAAACAAGCAGGGAAAACCATAAATCATGCTGAAACCAACTATTTGTGCTATTATAGAAATAAACAAGCATGAGGACTAAAGAGAGAGATTGAAGACTCTAAAATACCTCAGTAGAAGAAAACATAAAACAGTGAAGGATAAATAGGTCTAAGGTGCTTCCAGGAGTCATTTCTTAGTCGAAAACTTTCATCCTAATGTAGTAAGAAATTATCGAACAAAATGAAAACAGGAGAAAACATTAAACAGTTCAGAATACTTCACCAACAGCCAAGCTCATGGATCCAATGATAGAGCCTTCTCAAGAACAAACATGCAACAACATCATCAGGGTTTCCAAGACTTCAATTTCTTCTTCAACTTCAACATACTATGTATTAATTCATACATTTTCAATATTACAACTAGTGATCAACCAACCTGTATCTCATCTTCTTCAGAAGTATTTATAGAAGAAATGAGGAGGTGGAAGAGCTTTAGGTTTGAAATGCAATAAATTCTACTCTAAATGCAGCTCCAAACCTCGAAATCCATGCAAGGCCTAGGGCAGGAGAGCATTGAATTATGATTCTATTTATTTACTTTGTTTCTGTCTTTTTGAACTAAAAGGGAAAAAAGATTGACTTTGAGGACTATTTATTATCTTTGTAATAACTCTGCTGACGGTTTGAAAATTTGTTCTTTATTTGGTAATAATTGTTCAGCTATCTTTAGATAAATATCTTTTGTTATGGCAATAACTATGGCCTCCTTTGAATGTTTTGAGGCTGCAGGTGGCTTTTGGTAGCTGAGAGGATTCAATTAGCCTCTAATGTGGCAGTGAAGGATTTCTCGGACTGATAGATATTATTGTTTTTCTTTAAAACACTATGAATTTGTTTTAATTCTGTGTGTTAGGCTTAATTAGGCCTAATTTATGTCTTCTATTCTTCAAACTGTGTTTAATTGAATGGATTAGGCTTTAGATAATCGATTTTGGCCGTAATCTCCCAAAAACTGTGTAAACCATCTTCAATTCTTCATCTCTTATGTGAATGGATCTTTTAACACTGATACTCTCTGTTTGATTAAGATTTGTTGTGTCTTGTTGATGTGTAGGCATTACAGGGGCGTTATAATGGCATCAGTGCTCATGAGGCACTGAATGAAACATGATATGGAACCCCGGCGGAGTGATATTTTTTATGAATGATGGCCTGAGGGATCGTCATCCCTGGCCATTGATTTTCTTTTAACACAATGGAAAAACCATTATAACCTGCACAATCAAAGAAAAATTAGACAAAATCCTGCGGGATAAGGTTTAACTGCTTCAGATGGTTTAGGTTATATCGCAGCCATTGGATGAAAGCATCCAATGGCAAGGATTACTTTTCCGATTTTAGAAGGAAGGCGGTTGGCTTAAACGGTGGGGAGATTAAGTTAGGGCCGTTGATCCGCAGAGATCAACGGTCGAAATGGATTTGGAAAATATAATGTGAACGGGACCATATTATAGCGGAGAGGTAGAAAATACAAAGAAAAAGGGTGAAAACCTTCGGTGGATGGAAAAATCCGTTAAAACAAAAGTTGGGGTTTCGGAAATAACCTGGGTCGTCAGATGAGATCATCCATAGAGATCAATGGCTGAGAATGACTTATGAAGTCCTTTGGAGGATGGTGGAGAGCGATGAACTAAAGGCGAGATTAAACCAGGACCGTTGATCTGCAGAGATCAACGGCGGAGAACACACGCTATGGGATGCAATATAAATGGGGTAAAGTGGTTTTGGCCATAGAAACCACTATTTTCGCGCTGCAAAATGGAGGAAGGGCGGTTTTAACTTTTCAATGTGATATGTGTCACTGGCCGACACGTCGCCTTTTGAAAACCACCCTCATCACGTAACTTTAAATCATTAACGTTCGGGCTTAAATTTACGTGAAACTGTGCGCTGGTCATTGGATCTGGGGCGTCAAATCGAACAGTCAAGAGGAGAGCGCGATTAGACAAGATGCGCGGGAAAAAAGAGGTAAGGAAATTTTTAATCTGGACTGTCCGATCAGGGAATGGATGGCGGAGATTGGATCTGGAGAAAGGGTAGGACCCAAAGGATTTGGGCCTATTGGGCTTATTATGGACCGTTGGATGAAACAGATCAATGGCGGAGATTTAATCTCGAGGTAAAATGAATAAAATATGAGGCGAGGGGTAAGTGAAACTTGGGTTAATGTGAGTCGTTGATCTGCAGAGATCAACGACGGAGATTCGCCGAAAAACATTATATAGCGGGGTTTGTATGATTTTAACAAAGGTTGGGAGGATTGATCTAGGCCGTTGGATCAAAGTGTATGGATGGCCCAGATCCAATCGGAAGATTTGCGATAAGAGGAGGAGAGAGGAAAGGCGCACAGAGAATTTTCGATGCGATTATATGTGGACCATTGATCTTTGGAGAGATCGATGGCGGAATTTATTTTATAAATGCCAAAGGCATATATGTGGGCTATTGAAAAGGGCGATGTGGGCTGTTGGATCTGGGTCTAGCGGTAAGTTAGCTGGCCCTTATAAATTTCTTGACTAGCAAGCAAGGGGCTAGTTTGTTCTGTAAGTCTGCAAGGAATGCATTTCCTTTGAAAACAAATCATTCTTGCAACCTTGTCAAGTCTCCTAACTTGTGACTGTTTCCCTCTGCTGATCTAAGCTAGTAAGCCTTGCTGATTAAGAATTATGCTCCAAAAGGCTTTATTTCACCCCTTGTATCCCTGCTTTGTTCCCCATTCTATCATTTTTCCCCTTCTTCTAAATTCCCTTTTGTTCCCCCTAATATCTCCATCAACCTCCTAAATCTCCCAAAATCCCCTTTGAATTCTGCCCATGCCCCTTGTTTGGCCTTTTTCACCCTGGATCTCCCTATCGTTACCCTTTAGAGGCTTCAAAATGCATTAAAATGGCCTAAAAACCCATTTTCCAAATCATATCAGGCATAGCCCCTTCCCCGCTTAGCCCTACACCTCTTCCTCCACGTGATCCGACGCTGGAACCACCTGCAAAATCCGAAAGGCACTTGCCGTATCCATTCATCGGGTGCAGCCTCGACCATCGATCTTGGTAGATCGGATGGCTATCATTAAATCTGCAGTGCCCGGGTTTCCCCCATTCATTCTCCCAGATCGGGCCATCGCCATCCATTTAGAGCGTTGATCTGACGGTCATCAATCTTCCCGCCTGGCGTTCCTTCGTGCACTGTTCCTAAACCGGTGGTTTCTATTGCACCACTTGTGCGTGGTGGGCAGTTTTTCCCGATGGCCCATTGATTCCATACGATGCGCAACACGCGTCCTCCTGTACGATTTCAAAACCACCATCCCCGTGCGTTAACGTCATCCATCACGTGTTATCATTCGGACACGGATGCCCAACGATATCATTGTGGACCGTCCGATCTAGGGCGGGCCATCCAACAACTGTCGCTCACCGGAGATGCACAATAGTTAACCCAGATGTGCACACGATAGCTCAGGGTATGGCCCACCATCTGTCGCCCTCCGATGTGTTTTCAGCCATCGATCTCCTCCCGAGATCGGACGGTTCACATTCAATTGCCTCTGTTGTTGACTATTCCGCCATCGCCCGGTCCTCCACATCATTCGTCCACGTGTCTCCTCCGTACCCCCATCACCCCGACGAGTATCCATCATACATGCACCCAATCCATTAAGTATAAATTGGTTCGTTTTCATGTTTTTTTTAAGGTTTTCATTCAAATTTTCTCCGCAGACCGCCAACCATCCACCAAAGCGTTTTTTCACCATTTCTCTGCAATTTTTCCTCCATTTTATCATCTGCACGGCCTTTTCCTCCATCCACACTGCCTCCATCATTCCCGTCCATGGATTTCTTGACAATTTTGTCGTTTTGCAGGATTTCAAGCGGGGAAAACCGCCATGGCTTGTTATCTCTGTCACAGTGGAAGAAATGGTGGAACAGGTCATGTACAAAGATACATTTAATGAAGGAAAGGCCCAGGGAAGTGTTTGACGTGATTGTAATCAAAGGACAGGGTCAAATTCCTGTCACTCTCCTTTGGATGCCATTAAAAGCACAAATTTCATGGCCAGAAGGTGACTATGGAAGCGGCAAAGGGAAATCAACAGGGAAATCGAAGAGTTAAAGCATTAATCAGGAGATTTTAAAAGATTAAACCAATTTTTTAGAGACAAGATACCAGATTGAAAACCCCGAAGATCAATCAGAAGTTTAATGCACGGGAAGTCGTACCACCAGGGTCTTCTACAGCAGCAGAATGTTTTTCTTCATCAGAGGACAAAGTGCCCATACAGTTTTTATTATACATTGTGTTCCTGAAGTTTCCCACCCCAACCGTAGTCCTACATGATCAGAAGCATTTGATTCAAAATTAGGGCATACCTCACTATTTCTTATTTTTATTTTTTTATTTCACCAAATGTACCACACAGTACTGTAGCCAAAACACCTAAGCCATACCAGAGATAAATGCAGAGAGTTAAAATAGAGTGGGTTTTGGCCCTCTCTCCCTTTTCTACGTTTAATGTTTCATTCAGTTCTCATCTACCTCCTCAGTTCATCTACTGTTATAAAATCCATGCGAAAATATTGTAAAGGTTGTTGATCAGTTATCAGAGAAATGCAAGCAGTTTATTTTGAGACACAGTCTCTGTGTAAAGATTGTAAGATAAGTTGAAGGATATGTTTTCAAACTGAGTATTCAGCCATTGGAAACGTTGTACTTGATTGGTATTGTTATTTAATATGATAAGCGCATTTCGTTGGATACTGATCTGAGGCAGCGGTGACGTTTTCCTATCTCTGTGTTTACATTCATTTCATTTCATTTCTACTGGCTTGCATCAGAATATTGGCATAGGATTTACCCTTGCTAGGTACCCTATGTTTCTACTCTCCTTGCCATTTATGTTTCTCTTCTAAATGTATTATCTAAGAAATGATTTCAATTGGTTTAACCAGTGTAGTATATGTTATTGCCTGCTCTCTGATGTATGAATTAAATGAATTCAGTTCTTAGATGTTTCTTGTTATAGATTCAGTTGGAAGATTTGGGAACATTGGGGATCAGAGTTAGCCCTGTCCACTAGGATCCTTGTGCAACCTGTTGATCTGTAACTTTGTGCTCTGGAATCTGTGTTGTTTCCTCCCCTTCTACCTCACCATATCACACAATCATCTTGAAGATCCTATGTTTCAGATGACTAGCCAAATTGAAAGCTTGTCTGTTGAGTAGTAAGCAAATCCTTTCTTGACTCCATTACCCAATGGTTTTAAATGCTCCCTGGAATATTTCATCTCTGCCTTATCCCTCTTTGCCCATTATTGTCTTATAATGAATCCTTCTCTCTTGATAACCAACAACCAAACAAACAATCAAACAAACAAAACCCCGAGCCTTATAACTAGCGTAAAATCATACCCGAATCATAGACATAAACTCTTGTTCATATAGAGATATCCTCCGACCCGTGGAGGGCTAGATCCCGAGGTCCGAAAGTAGTTCTGAGGTTGTCTCATCTTTTGCCTTGCCAATCTTCCCAAACATGGGAACCCTCCCAACAATGAGGGATAAGACTTCAATGCCACTCGAATTTACTCCGGGAGGGGTGACCAATCGGAGGGGTAATAACTATTAAAATATGCCAAATGCAAAAAATCCGATGCGATTAGCACTGGGCCATTGATATTTAGAGAGATAAACGGTCGGGAATAGCTCTATGGTTTTTAATGTCGGAGGCTACGGTGGAGGGCCATTCAATGTGGACTGTTAGATCTCTGGAGGAGATCAATGGTGGAAAATGAATCGGGAATCAGCAATCAGAGGGGGGGTAATAAAATATTTAAGCGCATCCAATGGAAAACTCCGATGCGAGATCCCGCAGATTGTTGATTGGTTTAAATCAATAGTTGGAATTCACTCAACTAATGAACCGTCGGGTTTTATGTTAACATAGGAAAAATGGGTTTTTATGAAATACAAAGGAAAATTTGTATTAGGGAGGGGCTTTTATAATGCTTTAGTGCCCGATTGCGGGCTCCAGTTTTTACATAGGAAGCAAGGGATCGGGGGTTATAATAAAGGGGCCAGTCGCATCGAGGGTTTTTAAATAACAAAAGAAATGCGTTCGTCGGAAGTTCCGATTGCGATAAGCGCCTTCGGGCCTTAACGTTTGGTTCCAGCACCAAGTTGCATGGTGGGGAAGTGGTTTAGGGCTTAGCCCAAAGGGGCTTAGGCCTATAATGAAAAAATGGGTTTTTTATGATTTTTCAAGGTTTTTTCAAAAGATTTGAAAGCTTTCGGATAAGGTAAAAAATGGGTTTTAAACCTTATCAAAGGGGTTTTTATGAATGGAAGACAGGAAATGAGGAAAATGGAGGGTTTCCATGAGGAAGAAGGGGATAAAAATGGAGGTTAATTATGAATGAATGGAGGAGAAAATGAAGGGAAAGTGGATTTTCCACAGCTCTTTTCTTCAGCAAATGAAATAGACTTTAGGTTTAGTATGAAACAATGAAGAAGATTAACTAAAGTATTAGTTATCTTCATAAAAAATTCAAAGATGATAGGTTTTCAAAGGGGAATTATCTCTTGGAGTTTTGAAGAAAAAAATTAGCCACCTCTTGGTATAACAAAATTTATAGGTGGCTAACAGTGGCTCCACTTGGGGAAGACAACTGGTTCTTTCAGGTGTCTAGAACTTCAACTGCAAATCTCTGGCTTTCATTAAATCAATGTCTTAATCTATTTGGAAGCAACCTTTGCTTTTGATGATCTTTGCAGTAATTTAAAACAATGGAATTCTATCAAAAAAGCATGTCTACCTACCCATTCCTAACGATCCTAACATTTTTTCTTATTTTCAGAGTGCATTTAGACTGGCAAAATCTCTTTACAAACATTTTATTCTTTTAAAAGAAAAAAACTAATCTAGGTCTACTTCTTATTTCTCCATGAACTCATATTAAACAGTTGAGTTCATAAGCTTCTCTACCTAACTACTATCTGTTATGATTAGACTGTCTAACAGATTTTTATTCTCTAATTTCTGAAACAAGAAATTAAAAAGCATACAAGTCAGGACTGAACAGTCTAACTTGTTGCTGATCTATGGCATAAAAACAAGCAACACATAGATTATTATTTGTAGAAAATTAAATCAAAATGGTGAAGGCTTAAGATCTGAATGTTTTAAGCACATCCTTATTTTTTCTTCAGCTCTGTTTTTGAGTTTGTTTGAGTTGTTCCATAGGTTCAGAATTTGAGCTTGTTTGAACCTTTTTCTATCCTAATCTACTCTACTGATAAGCCAATATTAAGTTGTTTGGAAAATCTATTTTATTAACCTATCAACAGTAAATTGAAATCTAATTAGTCATGATTAGGCTGTATGACTAACTAGGAGTGTGTTTTTTAAGAGTGGCATTTGAGCTTGCACACTTTCAGATTTTGTTTCTCTTTTTTGGTATGGGGTTGTAGCTTTCTTGTTTTACAATCTGCCCTCTTTTCTCTTTTCTATTGTTTTTGTATTTTTATTTTTCTAACTTTGAATGAAATGTTCAGACTATGATATTTACAATGAAAAATAAAATTCTTTGAAATTCATGACTCTTGGTAGAAGTAATGCTTTAGCATCCTGCCATTGATAGGACATCCATACAGATCTTCTCCATTCAATTATTTTAGGAAAAATGCATTATGACCCCTCTCAGCATGAATAATATAGGGCCCTTTCCACAAGTTCTCAAACTTGCCATGTTTTCCCTTCTCTTCCCTTCTTGAATCCCATTTAAGAACAACATTTCCAACTTGGAAATTGTTTTCCTTAGTCCTCTTGTCAAATAGTTTCTTGATATTTTCTTGTACTAACTGTGTTCTTTCATAGACTTATTCCCTAGTCTGTTTTAAATGAATTGTTTGGTTGATTCTTCTCTGCATATCATTTTCTTCAATCTGCACTTCTTGAAGGAGTTTCATGACTGGAACTCCTAATGAGGTGGGGAAGACTGCATCCATGCCATAGACCAACTGATAGGGGGACATATTTATTGACTTCTTTGTAGTTAATCTATCAGCCCACGAGGCATGAACCAGCTTACTGTGCCATGATTTCTGATTCTTCTCCAATAGCTTTTTGATGATATTGATGAGGCTCTTATTAGAGGATTCAGCTAATCCATTTCCTTGGGGATAGTAGGTAGTAGAATGGCCCAAGGTAATGTGGTATTTGTAACAAAAATCAACCATTCTTTTGGATTTAAAAGCAACAGCATTATCTGTTATGATTTTTCTGGGATAACCAAATCTGGATAGGATATTGTTTTCAAGGAACTTGATAATGATAGAGTCACTGGCATTCCTAGAGGGTATAGCTTCTATCCACTTGGTAAAGAAGTTAGTGGCAGTGAGGATACACTTATTTTTAGCCGAGGAATATGTGTGAATTTTCCCAATGAAATCTAAGCCCCATTTTTGAAAGGGTACCTCAATACTGATAGGATGTAATGGTAAGGGAAGGAGTTTTATTTTTCCATCAAAAATTTGACACTTATGGCAAGACATGACTAACTTCTGAGTGTCTGGGAAAAGGGTAGGCCAATAGTAACCGGATCTAAGAATTTTGTTTAATGTGGCCTTCTAGTAGAGGTGTCCTCCACATTCTCCTTCGTGCACCTCATGCATGATCTTTCCTGCATCATCTTCAAGTAAACATTTAAGAAAAATTCCAACAGCATTTTTCCAATACAATACCCCATCTAAGATGCAATAACTCAAAGCTTTTTGTTTAAAAAATATAGCTTTAGTTTTAGACAAAGAAGGAGGGGTATTTAAATATAAAAGCACATAAATGATGTCAGCATACCAAGGAGAATTCAGAAATGTTTCTTCAATGAAGGAGCAGTGGATTCTTCTATTTCTTCCAACACATCTACCATATTCATATCTAGTGCTTGGAAGTTCGATTCAGCCATTAGTTTTGCTAATCCCCGCCCTTTAATCAGTTTGGTGGGCCTAATTTCTAAGTCATATTCAAGAATAATTGCAATCCATTTTCCCCTTTTACCATTAGGGTCTTGACTTAGAATGTCCTTGACAACAGTATGTGGAACAAAAGCAATTATGTGAGAGTGTAAAATATAAACTCTAAAGTCTTTTAATGCTTTCACTAATGCTAAGGCTTGCTTCTCCATGATGTTGTATTTGAGAGGAGCATCTCTTAAGGCCCTACTAAAGAAGGATATTGGTTTTTCTTGCCCCAAGTCATTCTTTTGAAGTAAAACTGCAGCTATTGTATGCTCAGATGCAAAAGAAAAGATATAAATGTCTTTGGTGAAATTTGGACTAATCAAGACTGGTGTTTCAGTAAGAGCTTGTTTAACCAATTAAAATGATTGTTTAGCCAGTCAAGTCCATTTCACAACCACATATTTCTTAAGCATATTTGTAATGTTTTTTAATAGCTCAGCAAGGTTGGGGATGAACCTCCTCAAAAAATTAATCTTTCCAATGAAATATTGTAATTCTTTTAGGCTTCTTGGATGGCTAATCTACAATATGCCATATATCCTTTTAGGGTCTATTTTAATTCCCTCTTTGAAATTATATGGCCAAGAACTTTACCTTCTTGGAGACCAAAGAGTGTCTTCTTAGGATTCAAAGATAAGCCAAATTTCCTACACTTCTCAAAAACTTTTCTCAAATGAATCAAGTGTTCTTCGTCAGTTTTTGAGAAAACGGTTATGTCATAGAGGTAAATGATAATGAAATAGCCAATATCTTCATAGAAGGCTATTTTCATGGCCCTTTGGAAGGTGGCCCCTGCATTTATCAGTCCGAAAGGCATGTTGACATACATAAAGGTGCCCCAAGGTGTGGTAAAAGCAGTTTTGATTTGAGAACTTGGGAGCACTAACACCTGGTTGTAACCCGAGAACCCATCTAAGAGTGATATCCTTTTTGACCCAACTACCCTTTGAAGTATATGTTCCATATTGGGAAAGGGGTAGTTGTCTTTTAGAGAGGCTCTATTTAAATTTCTGAAGTCAATATAGAGCTTGATTTATCCTATCTTTTCTCTAACAGAAACTAGGTTTGATACCCACTCTAAATATCTAATTGGTACTATGATCCCAGCATCATGCATCTTTTCAATTTCTGCCTTAACTAAAGGTAACAAAATAAGGTTTATTCTCCTTATTTTTTGTTTAAAAGGCTTTTGATTTTCCTTCAAAGGAATCTTGTGCTGAATGATACTAGTGTCATAAGATTTCATATCTTTGTATCCCCAAGCAAAAACATCTTTAAATTATTTGAACAGCTCTATATACTACAATTTTATGTGAGCTGGGAGAGTGTTGGACAGTTTAATCATCTTGGGTTCTGCTGGGCTACCTATGTTGCGTTCTTCTACATTTGTTTCCACAGGCTCCATTCTTGGTTCTTTGGCTACATCATTAAAGTCAAAAAGGTGTTCTAAAGGTGTGAGACCTTTTGGAATGTTGTCGCTCTTGCATTTTAAAATCCAAGTATTCCTAGTCTGTGTTGTTAATTAATTATGCTTCAAAAGGATTCTCACAGTGATTTATATCAGCAGAATGCGTTATTTCAACTTCTGGGATTTGTTCGATATACAAACAGTTTTCTTTATGGCTGGTTTTTTATATTGGTATGGAAAAATCATTCTCTGATTTTAAGAAATCATCTATGTGTTTGTCAGAATCAAACACTTGCTAGTGATATTCGTTATCAGGCACTGAAGGCCTATGTTTTACCTTTACACTAAGTTGCTCATTTATCTCAGGTATTTGGCAGTTGTTGGCATTGAAAGCAAGTTCATTTTCTAGATGATTTAGTGCTCTGGGAATGAAAATAAGTTCGTACTTTTCAAAGGTTTTTAATAAATCAAGGGCAGCATTCCGATATTCCCTAAGCCTTGGTTTTCTAGCTGAGTATTCTCTTTTGATTTTTCTTATGTTTAGTTCAGAGTCTCCTAAGATTGATATCTTTTGGGCTTCTAATTTTAAGCCTAGGAGAAGTGCTTCATACTCGACAATATTGTTGGTGCATGGGAAATCTAATTTATATGAAAAACTCTGATTTGTATTTTGAATCCACACACCTGCTCCTGTACTTGTTTTATTATAATATCCGTCAAAGTTTATTGTCCAACGTATATCAACCTTACTTTCATTCTCTTGTTGTTGTTGATTTTCAATGTTTTGAATCTGATTTGAGGGAAGTTATGATTGTTCTGATAAACTGATGGGGTCTACGTTTTCCTTATCTTTTTAAGTGATTTCATCTTCATTGTATAAGATAAAGGAATCCAAACTTGATTGAATAGAATATATTGGAGAGTTTTTTGGTTTATCTATGTTTCTCACCATGTACTTCATGTGAGATTCCCTATATAATCTTCTGTTTTGGTTAAAAACAGGGATGGTGGCATAAGACATGTCCATTTGAAGGCTTCCCGAAAGTTTGGCTCCCCATGATCTTGATAAAAGCATGCCATACTTAGGGGGAATGTCAGCTACAACTATGTCCATAACTAGACTCTTAGCGGGGATTTGAGATAAGTTAACACATAAGTCTTTGATTAAACCCAAACATTTGACTCTACTTGAATCAAATGAATACAGATCTTTGTAGGGTTTAGTAATTTCTAAGCCTAAGCTTTCCATTACTACCTTGGGCATAAGATTAGGCAAAGCTCCGAAGTCTAACATGGCATTGTGTAAAATTTTCTCATGTATATTCAAACTAACATAGAAAGGAGGAACAACTCCTCCTTGGTATTTCCCTTCAACTTCTGGACCAAAAAATAACTCAGGCGTGTCATCTGTCAAGTTTAAGGTATCAGTATCACTTCCTAACTTTAAAGCTTTTAAACTTGGTTTTTGTACACTTCTTGGGTTACTAGTTCAGCTAGAAGGATGATAATTTTTATCTTTGCAATCTCTCCCTCAAGGCTGAAAGGAACAATTGACTTTTTCATATTTACATATGTTTTTTCAATTGAATTCCTTTCAGCAATTTTGATTTGCTGAACCTTGTTTGGACTGGTAGTTGGGACAGTTTTTTTAGGACCACTAATTGAAGTGCTAGGGGTACTCTGTTCAACATTTGGCTGGCTTTTTTTCTCTTTGTTTAAATCTGGTTTTCTAGCCAAAATGTTGGTTTTCTCTGTTGTCTTCTTAAGCTGAGTTTCTGCGTTTTTCTTGACAGCAGCGCTAGTGTTCTTATCTTTTGAATTTTCTACGTTCCCTTTTCTCCTAAGATCATATTGTTTGTGTACCTCCATGATTGCATTTTCAAACCCCAATCTATAATCATCAGAATCTTCATAGGTGTTTGTATTTTGGTCAAAGGAGAAGAAACCTTGTTCTTCTTCAGTGAGGAAAACATCATCCCCACTATCTGATCCAATCAAGTTCACATGAACTTCTCCCAACCTTTCGATCTCCCTATCTTCTTCATATTGATCTACATAGTTTTGTTGGAAGGGAGGTCTAATCTATTGGTCACTTTCTTTTTGTTTATCTTGATTGTTTTCTCTTCTATAATTCTGATTTCTGTTTCTATTTTTGTTGTTTTGAGGTTCTCTTGGTGGCACTCTATCATTCAAGTTTATCTTTTCAAGCATCCTCTCCATTACCTTCACTAGGTTATCAATTTTAGTGTCAGAAGTTGAGGTTGAGGGTGCAATGTCATCTTTATAAGTTACCCTCTTCTCTGATCTCAACCTATTTCCTTTCTCAATTATGTTTTCTTCTATGCTCACAGCCCCCTTCTGCATGTCTTCTAATGTTAAGTAATCTCTCTCCCTTAGCTAATAGGCCATTTCAGCATCAAAACCTTCAGGGTATCTCACTAAGGCCATGCCTTGGGGAGGTTTCATGTGAGGTGGAAGAGCATTGTAAACACTGTTAAACCTAGTGGAGTATTCATGAACACTCTCCCCTTGATTTATTTTGAGACTGTTATACTCTGCTAGTATTTGGAGAGGGTTATTTTTCATTTCCCATTTATTGATGAATGTTTGATGCAAAGCAGGGAGATCATTTATGTTGTTAGGAGGTAAGTTTTTAAACCACTTCTTTACATCTCCTCCTAAACTTTGGGCGAATATCCTCATCTTAAAGGTTTCCTCTTCTATCTCCATGTAATCAAAAGCATCTTCCATCCTATCTACATGATGCCGAGCTGTTGTAGACTCTTTTGCAGTGAAATGAGGAATTTTTTATTAATAATCATTTGGTAAGGGAAGTATAGGTTGTGGTAACACTAATGGGGCATACCATGTTTCCATGGCTAGAAAGAAGGGTGGATTTACAAGAGTGAAAGTGGGCTGAAATGGAGCGTTTTGAATAGTGGTAGTATGGATTGGAGTGGAAGAAACGCTTGGGTCAGCAAACTGGTTTTGAGCATATTTGTTATGGAAAAGGCTAAAGTGGTGAAGAAGCTGTGAATCGGGAGGTGTGGAAGGTGAGGCTTCTCTAATAAAGCTCTGTTGCAAATCTGCAATGTCAAGATCAGTTTGGTTTAAATCACCTTGAGATCTAGTTCTAAAGATGTTCTTTGTATGATGTAAATCAAAGTGTAAGTCCTCTAAATCAACAAGGTTTTCAGGGACATATTTTGTTCTTAAGAGGCTCCTATTAGTAGCTTATTTTCCAGACTTGGAAATCTGCCACAGAATTCTCTCTAGATTGTCAAATATTAAGGAGGGTTTGGGTCTGGATGGGATCTAGTGTTGATCCTATGTGAAGCCAGACTGCTTTTCAAAAATAAGAGAGGTTAAAGTTTTTAGGGACTGTTTTTTGGAAGTTTTACCTCTTAGAATGTTATATATAGTATGGGGCTAGGCTTCTAAACTTCTTCAAGGCTATTTAACATAGTCCTAAGGAGATCTGGAGACCTAGATGAGTAATAGGCCTACTGGGCTAGTGGAGTCACCAAGTGGAATATTTTTTAGCTTCTATGAAGGTAAAATATTAGATGGTTCCACCACCATGTTTATTATGAAGCCAAACTGATTTTTTTTTTGGTTTTTTCTGATTTTTTTCAGTCCTATGGGTTATGAGAGTGTCCTAGATCTGATTTAACACTTAGCTAGGGCGTTTAAACATACAGAGCTCACCCTTATGGCTTGGTAACTGATTCCTTCAAGGTTTGATAAGGTTCTATGAGAATCCTAAGGGTCACTTAGTTTTGTCAATGATTCAAATAAGTCCTCTCATGATTACCATTTTGTTAGGTAGTGCTTGAAGAAGGCTACTTATGTTATACTGGACAGCGAGTGTTTTGTTTTAAATATTTTTACTCAGGGTCCCACCGTGATCGCCATTATGTTGGTCTTCCGTGTTTTGATAGTTTGGAAAATCAAAAGACAAAGCAACATCGAACAATTCTTTAGAGTTCCAAGATCTAGTCCTCATGTTCTTAGAGAGGGATCTCTCAAATTTATTTGTTTTGCAAAGGTTTAACTTGTGTGCTTAGGGTATTGGTTTTAGACTAGTTATTAAGTGCAAGTGTTTGTTTGTTTGGTTGGTTGAATTGAAACAGTAGAATATGAAAGATCTAGGAAAGGTAGGTAGAAAGAAGGAGTGTTAGTTTCATTGGGCAATGGATTCAAAAAGAGGTTATGACAAACTTATTAATGGATATGGGATATCAAAGGGAAAATCTAACTTGGCCGCAGGATCCTTTGGTTTTGCGAATGAGATGGACATCAATGATTTGGAAAGAGAGTTTGAATTCTCAACAAAGGGAATTTGAAAACATAACTTGAACAATAAAGAGGTATTTGATAGACAGGGCTAACCATAAATTCTACAAACCACACTTTAAGCAAATAATGACTTCAAAACAACTTTTAAAATGAAATCTAAGATTCGGGGAACACCCTATTTCCTCAAAGATTTTATTTCAAATGACTTAGAAAACATAAAAGATTCACTGATAATTGCAGTCATAGAAGAGGGAACACCTAACACATCTATGATTACAACTATAAAGACCTTTAAGACAACTGTTTAAGCAAGGACAAAGGGCAAGATCAGAACAGACCTCCTTGGCTCACTATAAACAGAAATACTTCAAAGGGAGACTTCAATAACAGCCTTTAAGTGGCAGGAGACAAGCAAGGAGAACCATAAATCATGCTGAAACCAACTTATTCGAACTATCATAGAAATAAACAAGCATGAGGACAAAAGAGAGAGATTAAAGACTCTGAAATACCTCAGCAGAAGAAAACATGAAACAGTGAAGGATGAACAGGTCTAAGGTGCTTCCAGGAGTCATTTCTTAGCCTAAAACTTTCAACCTACTGTAGTAAGAAATTATGGAACAAAATGAAAACAGGAGAAAACATTAAACAGTTCAGAATACTTCACCAACAGCCAAGCTCATGGATCCAATGATAGAGCCTTCTCAAGAAAAAGCATGCAACAACATCATCAGGGCTTCCAAGACTTCAATTTCTTCTTCAACTTCAACAGACTATGTATTATTTCAGAGAGTTTCAGTATTACAACTAGCGATCAACCAACCTGTATCTCATCTTATTCAGAAGTATTTATAGAATAAATGAGGAGGTGGAAGAGCTTTAGGTTTGAATAGCAATAAATTCTACACTAAATGCAGCTCCAAACCTCGAAAACCATGCAAGGCCTAAGGCAAGAGAGCATTGAATTATGATTCTATTTATTTACTCTGTTTCTTTCTTTTTAAACTCAAAGTGAAAAAATATTGACTTCGAGGCCTATTTCTTATCTTTGTAATAACTCTGCTGACAGTTTTATAATTTTCTCTTTCTTTGGTAATAACTGTTCAGCTGTCTTTAGATAAATATATTTTGTTATGGCAATAAATATGGCCTCCTTTGAATGTTTTGAGGCTGCAGGTGGCTTTTGGTAGCTGAGAGGATTCAATTAGCCTCTGATGTGGCAGTGAAGGCTTTCTCGGACTAATAGATATTTTTTTTTCTTTAAAACACTGTTAATTTGTTTTAATTTTGTGTGTTAGGCTTAATTAGGCCTAATTTATGTCTTCTTTTCTTCAAACTGTGTTTAATTGAATGGATTAGGCTTTAGATAATCGATTTAGGCCGTAATCTATCAAAAAATACTTAAACCATCTTCAATTCTTCATCTCTGATGTGACTGGATCTTTTAACACTGATACTCTCTGTTTGATTAAGCTTTGCTATGTCTTGTTGATGTGCAGGCGTTACAGGGGCATTATAATGGCGTCAGTGCTCATGAGGCACTGAATGAAACATGATATGGAACCCTGGAAGAGTGATATTTTTTACGAATGATGGCCTGAGAGATCGTCATCCTTGGCCACAATGGAAAAACCATTATAACCTACACAATAAAAGAAAAATTAGACAAAATCCTGCGGGATAAGGTTTAACTGCTTCAGATGGTTTAGGTTAGATCACAGCCGTTGGATGAAAGTATCCAACGACCAGGATTACGTTTTCGAGTTTAAAAGGAAGGTGGTTGAATTAAATAGTGGGGAGATTAAGTTAGGGTCATTGATCTGCAGAGATCAATGGTCGAAATGGATTTGGAAAATATAATGTGAAGGGGACCATATTATAGTGGAGAGGTAGAAAATACAAAGAAAAAGGGTGAAAACCTTCGGCGGATGGAAAAATGTGTTAAAACAAAAGTTGGGGTTTCGGAAATAACCTGGGTCGTTAGATGAGATCGGCCACAGAGATCAATGGCTGAGAATGACATATGAAGTCCCTTGGAGGATGGTGGAGGGCGATGAACTAAAGGCAAGATTAAACCGAGACCATTGAACTGCAGAGATCAACGGCGGAGAACACATACGATGGGATGTAATATAAATGGGGTAAAGTGGTTTTTGCCATAGAAACCACTATTTTCACACTGCAAAATGGAGGAAGGGCGGTTTTAAATTTTCAAACGCGATATGCATCCTTGGCCGAAACGTGGCCTTTTTAAAACCACCCTCATCGTGTAATTTTAAATCATTAACGTCTGGGCTTAAATTTATGCGAAACTGTGCATTGGCCATTGGATCTGGGGCGTCAGATCAAACGGTCAAGAGGAGAGTGCGATAAGACAAGATGCGCGGGTGGAAAGAGGTAAGGCAGTTTCTAATCTGGATTGTCCGATCAGGGAATGGATGGTGGAGATTGGATCTGGAGAAAGGGTAGGACCCAAATTAGTTGGGCCAATCGGGCTTATTATGGGCTGTTCGATGAAACAGATCAATTGTGGGGATTTAATCTCAAGGTCAAATGAATAAAATATGAGGTGAGGGGTAAGAGGAGCTTGGGTTAATGTGATTCATTGATCTGCAGAGATCAATGGTGGAGATTCGCAGAAAAACATTATACAGCGGGGTTTGTATGATTTTAACAAAGGTTGGGAGGATTGATCTGGGCTGTCAGATTTGAGTGTATGGACGGCCCAGATCCAATCGGAAGATTTTTGATCAGAGGAGGAGAGAGGAAAGGCGCACAAATAATTTCCAATGCGATTATATGTGGACCGTTGATCTTTGGAGAGATCGACGGTGGAAATTAGTTTATAAATGCCAAAGGCGGATATGTGGGCTATTGAAAAGAGCGATGTGGGTTGTTGGATCTGGGTCTGGCGGGGAAGATCAATGGTTGGGAAGCCATCGAGAGGTGACCAATCGGAGGGGGTAATAACTATTAAAATATTCCGAATGCACAAACTCTGATGCGATTAGCAATGGGCCATTGATATTTAGAGAGATCAACGGTCGGGAATAGCTATGTGGTTTTTAATGTCGGAGGATGTGGCGGAGGGCGATTCAACGTGGACTGTTAGGTCTCTGGAGGAGATCAACGGTGGAAAATGAATCGGTAATTGGCAATTAGAGGGGGGGTAGTAAAATATTTAAGCGCATCCAATGGAAAACTCCGATGCAAGATCCCGCAGACCATTGATTGGTTCAAATCAACGGTTGGAATTCGGTCAACCAATGAACCGTCGGGTTTTATGTTAACATAGGAAAAATGGGTTTTTATGAAATACAAAGGAAAATGTGTATCAGGGAGGGGTTTTTATAATGCTTTAGCGCTCGATTGCGGGCTCTGGTTTTTACAAAGGAAGCAAGGGATCGAAGGTTATAATAAAGGGGCCAATCGCATCGAGGGTTTTTTTATAACAAAAGAAATACGTTCGTCAGAAGTTCCGATTGCAATAAGCACCTTCGGGCCTTAACACTTGGTTCCAGCACCAAGTTACATGGTGGGGAAGTGGTTTAGGGCTTAGCCCAAAGGGGCTTAGGCCTATAATGAAAAAATGGGTTTTTTATGATTTTTCAAGGTTTTTTCAAAGGATTTGGAAGCTTTCGGATAAAGTAAAAAAGGGGTTTTAAACCTTATCAAAGTGGTTTTTATGAATGGAAGACAGGAAATGAGGAAAATGGAGGGATTCCATGAGGAAAAAGGGGATAAAAATGGAGGTTAATTACGAATGAATGGAGGAGAAAAATGAAGCGAAAGTGGATTTTTCAGCAGTCTTTTTCTTCAGGAAAACAATAGAAATTTCAGGTTTAAAAGGGAAACAAGAGTGAAGATTAACTAAAGTATTAGTTATCTTCATAAAAACTTCAAGGATGATAGGTTCTCAAAGGGGAATTATCTCTTGGAGTTTTAAAGAAAAAAATTAGCCACCTCTTGTTATATCAAAATTTATAGGTGGCTAACAGACTCTTTCCAATTTGACACCTTTCCTGAAGGAGTTGAAACTATGCCTCTCCCCTATAATTTGGAATATGAACTTATTTTATGACTTTTATCATCTATACAGCAAACTTGTCATTTTTCCAATTCCTCCTTTTGACTGATATATTGTATTTGCAACATTCTTCCTCTGACCTTGTGGAGTATAGTGTTTGTCTGCCAAACCTTAGGAAGGTAGTTTGGTTCAAACATTTTCAATACATCTACTGTGATGAAGGAGGCTTTCCTTGTCATCATGTGACCATATTTGTCCATTTTTCCAAACTCCAAGGTGTTGGGGCTGCTTAGGGAAAATGTAGACAGTGTTGTCTCCTAAGTTCTCAGAAACCTCTCAAACTCATCAATTTACCCTGAAGTCCTTCCCTGTGCACTTGAAGGAGTAGAGGAGGAATTTTCCCTTATAACCCTAGTTTTTCTCTATTTACTTGGTCAAAACAGTCATACAACTTGATTCCTATTAAACACATACATGTTGCTTCCCTCTTGCTATGAATGGTCCTCTTGTGATGGTGCCTCCTTTTTTGATGATGCCTCCTCTTTTAATGATGCCTATCCTCATGGATAATCTGATTTATTTTTGGTCTTGTTTGCAGGAATGAAGAAAAGGGAAATTGTCCCTCTACCAGATTCATGCTTGAGGCCAAAG
The DNA here is from genome assembly GCA_034641835.2 of Pinus albicaulis. NCBI lineage: Eukaryota > Viridiplantae > Streptophyta > Pinopsida > Pinales > Pinaceae > Pinus > Pinus albicaulis. Next base: position 1,182,205,808 of record CM076579.1, on the reverse strand, counting down.
AACTTTTCATGATCTCTTTTATTAATGTACAGTGTTGCTTATGCGCCATTGTATTTTTTAGGACCTGCATGGACCTTTTGATGGGAAGCACTTCATAATAATTCATCAGGAGATCATGGTCTTCATTGTAAACTTAAAGCATGTTTGTATCTTACTACTAGCTGTGGATTCCTTTATGAGCTTTTAGGCCTCCTTCTTTGACTTTGTTCTGTTGTTGACCATTTACAAAACATTCCTGAAGAAATGCTTACACATGGTAAATTTCTCCGTTGCAGGCTTACTGCTTGATCAAGAAGACATCTTTGGAAGTATTTGATGTTCTCTGGACATTGATAAGCTCCATCCTTGTGTTCTCTTGACTTTACCCTTGAACATCCGTGGAAATAGTGAATTTAGAGCCATGATAGTGCATAACCTAGGTGACCCGATTTGACTCATTTGTAATGTCCTTGAAATATATTTTTGACTGAAAAGGATTGAACCATGGTTTGGATGAGGGGACAGGGTTTTTACAATCTATTTATGCACTATCATCCTAGACAGCTAGAGAAGGGAAAAATTTTGGTTTTCTTGGCGAAACAAGGTAAGAAAATAGAGGGCTTAGGCAAATAGAGACAAACTATTATAGGCAGAGGTGGCGAACATAGTGAGGGTGAGGGACATCAGTCCAGGATTTGGTTTTATCTGGGTGATAGATTGGCCATGATTTGGTAGGGAAGTGGGATAGTGAATTTTTTTTTTTTAGGAGAATTCTAGAACTCACATGGTTCTTGAATTATGTTGCTAGAAATCCAGGACAAAGAATTTAGTCATCTAAACAAGAAAAAATGACTGATGACTAACACATGACACCTCTACTCATATTTTTGATCATATACATGAGTGGAGGTGACAAAAGTGGTTAGTTATGACCAATCTTCCTGACTCAAAGATTGGTTCACTCGATCCTTGGTCCCACCTATATCCAAGGATGTCTCCATGGATAGGGAAGCTATTGATGAGTAAGCCTTCTCACACCCAACACCTTGATCTAATTTATTCTTAGTTGGGAAATTTATATGATATTATCACTAATGCTCCTTGACCCCTGTCTAGTCCACCATGACCTAAACTGGGACAACATATTGATGGTGTGATTGGTTCCATATCTTGTGATGTTATGATCCAGTTAGTTACTAAATTCAAGCAACTCATCCTTACTTCCCAAGGCACGGAAACTATGCCTAGCTCTCAGCAAGTGTCATCTTCTAAGAAAACCACCAAATTTCATACATTCATTCCATGCAAGCTAAGAATCATGAACAACTAGGTGGGAGAAAAAATAAGAAAAATAAAAATAATACTTCTAAATCTGCTTAAGAGACCTAACAAAACCAAGTCAATTAGGGTGGGGGCATGAATGAGTGATGTTTCAAGGTCAATTTCCCTTGAAATATTTGATAGGGGGGTCACTTAACTTATGAGTTCCCACGTATGGATTAGATTCATCATTTCCTCATGTAACCCACAACCACTTTGTATCTACCATGTTGACTCATCCATTTCCTACCTAACCACAACAAGGAATTGTTGCACAAGCTCCTCCACCTCCACTCGAGGGAAATGGAGTACAACAAAACTTTCCCAAATTAAATGCACCAATACTCGTGTAGAATGATGAGATTAACTTGTCTATGAGAGAAAAATATTACGAAATTCCATAGTTGAGTCTTGCCTCTAAGGACTTGGTCATACCCACTATGCCCAAAGGACATCTCACATAAGACAAGTCTTTGGAGCAAGTGTTTTTCTCTCTTATGGGAATTCTATGTATGTTAACAAACAATCATAATGTGTGGAATTCCTAACACTACAAAATTATTAAGGATTTATTCCAAGCACCAGGTGCCATGTTTGCTTTCTAGGTTTCACAAAGTTATCCTATGCAACATAAATACTTTTTGACTACTATCAAAGTGGTTAATCCCTTGGATTTAGGTTTGATAATGTTTGAAATTGATTACCCTCACTGTAGAATTTCTTACTAGTTTGAATTTCAAATATTTTTACAAATCACAATCACGAGGTGTTTCGTATCCTTGTAGATAAAGGGCCTTATACATGTGTTATAGATTCATCATGATAGAAATCTCTTAGTTCTCCAATACTTGAAAACTCAAGTACAATGCTTAAAGGCTTCAATGGACATATTTTTGTGCCTTAAGGATTTCTTCCTTCATTTTCCATCTAAGTAAGGGGGAAAATCATGATCATAGATGTTGAATTTTTCGAAGCCCCATAGGATTATAACTTTCTCATTGGGCATAATTGGTTTTATGTCATGTCTACTATCGTGTTGTCAGTGTTTCATGTGCTTCGATTTCCTCATGAAAGCAATATTTTGATGATTGATCAATTTGAGTATTATGTACCTATGACCAAGTATACCACTATGGGCACTCATGTGCCATTTGTTGGAGATAACCCTTCGATGTATGAGAATGTTGGTGTGAGTCAATTTAAAATCTTGTCACTTCTTGTGTGCTCCCTATACCCTCTCCCAATGTTCCATCTACTTTTTTCACTTCAATGCATATGATCTCTTTTATCACCATTGGATCCCATCAGTCATTTTATCATTAGGTGGTTCCTTCTCCTATAGAAGTAGATATGTATAGTGAGAATATACAATATTTAGTTAAATATATTTCCTCTCCAATGGTCTTGTTAGTACTTATTAATGTTGTTCAGAAATTCCATCCCAATATAGAACCTGATCAGGATTTTTTTCCCACATGGCTCGTCACTTTTCCTATTCCATGTGACTATGTCGATGATGAGTTTCCTTCTTAGCAAGTAATCATGGAGGTCATGGATTCACTTGCTAATCCCAGGTATATTGTTCCTTTTGATTCCTTTATTCTACCTTAACAAGAATTGGTAGAGATTGGCAACATAAATCTTGAATTGTGTTAAGGGAAATTTTCTTGAAAATCCAAGGAAGTGGCAACCTTGGACCAAGTCAAGTAACAGTTTATGATACTAGACTTGACAATAACTTGTCCAACTCACATCCTCCTTTTTATGAGTGCCTTGTACCCTCTTTTTCTTCATAATCATTTTCAAGGAGTTGCATTAGCTTGTCGAAAAATGAAAAAAGGAATTATCAATTCGATTTTTCCTTGATTAAATTGAGAAAATTCGAATTTCCACATCAGCCAAAAACTTGGATGCAGTTAACTTGTGTGACATGGATTTTTTCATCCAATTTACTCAATAAATTCGAGTTGAAGGAGTTAGAGTTCAGTTACTCATGTGTGATTGCTAATTTGTAGCAATCAAGGTAATTTATATCAGGTTGTTTTCAATTAAACTAGTTCTAACTATTGAAGGAACTAGTGGAAGGTTAATTGTGCAATGGGACTTCAGTCAAACTCAGTGATCATCTATTTAACTGATAAATCAACCCAAAATAGCTAGTGCATGTAGAGAATTCGAGTTCCCCAGATATGGTGTAGATTCCAAGGAAGTGTAACATTGGTTGTAGACTATTCTTGAGTGTACGGGTGTTGCATGCAGTCAAATGATCAGCCTAAGGAATTTTGGAAAAATTCCTAAATAATAGAGGACTAATTTCTCAAGGAACAATGCAAGGAAATAGGGGCTCAAGGAGAGGAAAATTTGACTAAGTCTAGGTTAGAGCTTCTTAGTGAGTAGTGAGATAGGCTATTCACTTGTAGGTTGTGCTCAGTTGAGAAAATAAATTGTAATACATCTATATTCATCAAATTAATTCAAGATGAAATTGGGGTTTTTAGCTAATTTATTTCCCCAAGAAAAATATGTTTTTTATGTGTGTGATTTATTATTGCATGTCTAACATTTTTGTTCTAAATTGTGAATTACTTTCTATAGTGAAGTAGAGTATTTTTGTGTCTTGTGATTTTTATTAAAAATTAATGATAATTTGAAAATTTACATCATAATTTCTACATGGAATCAGAGCAAGATTCACATTAGAGCAGGATTTCAAGGTTGTTTCTCAGGAGATTCGACTTTGGAGCTCAATGCAGTAGGATCAGTTCAGATCTGTGAAGATTACTTTCAATGGACTAAGGCCATAGTATGCATTGGAAGGCACCTGAAATTTTATTACATGTAAGGTTTGCATGGATGCGGTATTGGATTACAATGGATTTCTAGAATACATCAAGAAAGATGTTGCAGAACCACCAGAATATGATGCCCAGAACCTTACTCATTGGAAGAAATATGTAGCCAACGAAATTAGAATAATCTTGGAGGGATTACAATATCACATTGTCTTAAATATCCACAGAAAAGAAACTTCGGTCACAATGTGGAAAGAACTGACAGAATTTTTCGAGAATAATATTGACCATAGGAATTTGGTGCTCAAGGATAAACTTCTAAGTATCAAGATGCATAAGAATGACACTATTCCGCAGTATCTATGCAAGCTCACACAATTTCGTGATGAACTTGGTGGGGTTGGTTTTAATGTCCCTGAAGAAGACTCGGTAAGCCTAGCCCTTTTGGCCTTCCCAAGAGCTAGCATAGCTATAAATAGTTGGTGAATGGGAATGGGAAACTACCAAATTGGAATTGCTTATGGTCCAATTTGGTACTTGAGGAAATAAGGTAGAATACGAGAGATGGGACTTCATCTAAGGGCGAGGATGAATAAAAATTTGCATTGGAAGCAAAGGAAAAGAAGGGAAAAGGGAAGAAATATCAATCCAAACTAGATTCCATTTGAAGGGTCAAGAAGAAATATTTGTCCAAATTAAATGCTTCCATTTTCATGAATTCAGGAACTATTCCACGAATTTTCCACACAAAAATGAAAGCAATAATACCTTAGGAGGAGCAACAAGTGAAGCCTTGGATTTGCAGTTCGAGCTTGACTTTACCCTCATTTCATGTGTGGCAAACACAATGATTGTGACTGTGTGGTATGTTGAAAAGTCAACAAGAAATGTGTGTCTAATTTAATTTTCCCTTAATTAAATTGGACAATAAATTGTAATCTTATCTCATAATCACTTGTAATAGTTAACTGAGTGTGATAGACTCAGTTAGCTCATGAAATTCGAGTTGAGGGTGGTTGGTGAGGCATGTAGAGTTATTCTATTGTTTTAGAGTCCAAGTTGCAGTTAGTGTATTAGTTTAATGCATGAGAAATCAGTTAACTCAATTAAGTGAGTTAAAGTCAGTCTAACTAGTTGTAACTTATTGTTGCATTAGTGAGAGGTCAAGTGAATTAAATCATATTTAATTCACATGCATTGATTTTCCAAGTGACTGATGATTTACTATTAATAGTTGCATGCATGTCAGTTCTGATGAAGACCCAGTTGAGACAGAGGTTAAAGGGTTTTTATCTACCATTTGTATTATTAGTAAATTTCTGGCACCAATTAGACAACCATAGGATTGCCCATGATTTATTGTGCAGTTTTGGAAGGTTGAATTTCCTAATTAATAGGGATCAATTTTTCTTAGAATTGTGCAAGAAAGGTAGGCTGAGCAGAGGCGGGAAATTGGCTAAGTGTTGGTCAATTTTGTCTGGATCAGTGTGAGACATTTGGTAGAGTGAAACAGACTCTTATGATAAGAGTGTGCTGGTCTCCCATGTTTTGATAGTTTGGAAAATCAAAATACAAGGCAACATAAAACCAATATTTAGAGTTCCAGGATCTAGTCCTCATGTTCTCAGAGAGGGATCTCTCAAATTATTATTTTTTTGTAAAGTTTTAACTTGTGTGCTTTGGATATTGGTTTTTAGACTAGTTATTAAGTGCAAGTGTTTGTTTGTTTGTTTGGTTGAATTGATACAGCATAATATGAAAGATCTAGGAAAGGTAGGTAGAAAGAAGGAGTCTCTGATTCATTGGGCAATGGAGTCAAGAAGAGGTTATGTTACACAGTAATTTGTCACCGTCCTTACCATTCCCCATCCCGCACAATGGAGGACCCATTCTGTGACCTGTGAACATTGTCATGCCTTGAAATCATCATCAATGCATCCCTCTGGCATGAGCTTTATTTGCCCTTGAGACATCTCCTTGCAAAAGTCATAAAAAACAGCCCTTTTAGCATTGGCGCGGGCAAGCAGTTCAGTACTCGTGCCAATGGGGAAATTAATGCAAAGATGTCGCACCACCTGGCGCTCTGTCATAGAGCCGTGGTCGCGCCACCCAATTTGGGAGTTGTTTTTTAAATATGGATGGCGGAAGTTGAATTCTAACAAATTCACAAACCATCACCTATCTTGAGTTGGGAGGTTGGTTGCGGGAGTTCTATGGAGGGAAGTGGTTTTGCCACCTCCCATGGAACCTTCCTTGTTGATAGGGCCAATCCCATAATAATAGGGATCCCAACTCCTCCTTCCCCATCTATAAAAGCTTGCTCAAATCAATGGAAAGCTAGTCTTGAAGTGCCTAAGCTCTGAATCTCCATATTCCCAAGAGCCTTTGTGTTGTAAAGCACCCTCTCTTTCCCTTAAGGCTGACTCAAGTAAGGAGACCATTGTCACGAGACTCTGGAGAGGTCTTCCCTTTCCTTGGCGAGCTTTGCGAGAGGTGGACGACTGGAGACCCGTCCGAAGGAGACCGCGACGTCAGAACTTGGTTGTAATCTTTCTTCGCTGGTTATTTAATAGATGATTATGATTATGGTTCCACTCCGTTTTCCATCATGTTAATGCGAGTAATGTCCTTTCTGACTGACGTTTAGTTACGTATTATGGTTTTTATGCTTGTATCTGTTCGTTTCTTCCATGTGCAGGTGTTCATCCGCGGAGGTCGTGGAGGGATTGTGATCTACCAAGCTTGAGGAACGGGGACGCTTCTTCTTCAGATTCTAGCGTTGGAATCCAGGTAGGCTCTTATCTCCAGCCTTTTCATTCGTAATTAGGAACCTGCGTCATGACATTGTTTGTTTGTTGCTAGACCCCTGCTGGGCTAGTAGGGATCGCCTCTGTCCGCAGAGGGGATTTACCTCCTCAACAAATTGGCGACTCCGCTGGGGATCCAGCTTCTTGTTGATTGTTGTTTGATTTGTAAACTATAGACGGAGTCTGAAGTACAGCCAGATAGCCTTCGAAACGCTTCTGCCTAGCATTAGAGGAGTAGATTAACGCTACTTCAGTCGATCTCCGGTTTGGTTTGCAGACTGAACGACTTGGAGTCTTTGTCTTGCCTTGCCGTTTGTATCTTGTTTTTCCTTGCTTGATGAACCTTCTGGGTCGGATTTTTTGTGTGTTTTTGCTTCTTGGATTGCTTAGCTTGCATTGGTCTGTTTCTGGAGTGGCTTATTTTTAATTTTTTGCTGAGAAACTCGACTGGCGCGGTTTTTAACCCGAAAGTCGCGCCACTTGGCGCTTGTTGCCTTTGTACAACCCGCGCCACTCGCCTTCTGGCGCTAGTTTCGCTCTTACAGTCGCGCCACCCCTGTAAGTTTTTTGAGATTTCTCATTTCTGAGCTCTCTGAAGTTGACCAGTGTTTTTCTTCTTGATTTTCCGACTGCCTGAGTGTGTTGGAGTTTTGTTTGGCTGGGAATTCACCTCCGTCCTTGGGTTGTTTGCTTTTATCTACCGATTTCACTTTTCAAGCCCTAGGTCATCTAGTGGCTTAGTGCATCGAGCCCTCCTTGGGAGTTTTGGTGTTTGGATTGTCCTGTCAACTATCTGATTGATCCTCCACATTCTCTAAGTAGTTGTTCATTGTTTCATTGCGATTTTTGGGTGATTGTTCATTTCTTCATTCGAAATTCATTTGGTCTTGCTTTGGGCCTAGATCACACGGTCCATTGGAAGCCTTTGAGTCTTTCCTTTGCTTTGAGAGACTTCGGTCGATTTGGGAATCTGATTGCTTGTGTTGGTGAGTGAAGTGTGTTTGTTTCGCTCTCTTGGATATCATTTCTCAAGTTGCTCCATTAATTTTCAAGTTTGATTAGTGCATATTAGCCATTAAACATTGAAAATCAAAAAAAAAAATCGCTTCGCTTTGTCAATTAGTGCAAATTGTAATCTTTTCCATATCGCTAGTGATTAGTGTTTTGAATGAAAAGTTGTCAATTGCATTAGTTGCATTATAGAGCTCTTTGTTTGGTTTCCGTTCATTTCGTTTGTATTAAAGCTCTCAACTCTTCTCTAATTAGTTTTCATCGAACGAAATGTTGCATTGTGGCATATAGCTTTGCATTTAGGAGACACTACATACGATAGGGCCTGGAAATTGAAACTTAATTGAAGATCAACTGTAAAATTTATTCAATTAACCTAAGGCAACATTGGAACTTAACGAAACATATTTAGGAGGTCTAGGCTAGAGACGTGTTCCGGCGTCGTTAAACCTAGCAGCTGTCGTTCGCCTGTTGGCTTTAGACAGCGCTAGTACGGACTTGCGCTCCCCGTACCGTCGCGTATATAAAGGGAGACCCCCATAGGTTTTCAATCCTTTATCCACAGGAAGCCGAGTCTGCCGCCCCATACCCGTGATACACCGAACACAGCATTCGGGGAGACTACCTGCACGTACGGAAAGTCCTTGGTCGATTTCTGTTTCATTTTTGAAACCAAGGTGTATATTGCAGTTCACGGATATTTGGCACACCCTTTGTGCCTAGTTTTTCCTGAGCAGTCATTTGGTCTTTTCTGACTCCCTAAACTTGAAAAGACCGTCAAGCGCTTGTCCTTTCACGCTTGTGTCAACTCCGAAAGAGATAGAGTCATCTTTTTATCGTTTCTCGACTCTTGAAACATGAAACGGTAGAATTTCTTACTTTCCAATGTGGTAAAATTAATCGCCCACGATTTCACTCCTGTTTAGACATTACTTGTTGACCGTTTGATCGTGTGTCTTAACTCGTTTTCAGCCCGTCTGTGGTTTTGAGTTTGATGGCAACTTTTTCAGAGTTTACCAACCAAGGAATCCCCTCAGAAGGGAATCTTGGTCATTTTCCTCCTTTTGGAAATGTTGGTGCTCCTTACATGGCGACGTTGTCCCTTCCTGGGTTAACTGTTGGGTTGCCTGTTTGGTTGTTCTCAACCTCTGTTGTCCCGAATGTCTCCACTACCGTTCAATCAGTTCCTCCACCTGAACAACCTCATGTTGATTCCAAGGTGGACCTCTCCCCTTCTTCGCCTGTTTCTGCGTCCTCCTCTTCTACTTCGCCCGGTGAAAGTCTGGATTCGAGTAACCAGGTGGCTAAGAAGAAGAAGAAGAAGACAAAGAAGAAGAAGTCTGATAAGCGAGAGGCTAAATGTACAGCTACTGTCCATGAGAAATCTCATCTTGATAGGCCCTCCGACCCTCCGCGGAAAGTCAAGTTCCCATGCATGTTGTGCGCGGGAGACCATTTGCTTCGAGACTGCCCCGGCATTCCCAAGGTGCTCGAAACATGGTCCGACGGCCGACCGCCGTTGCCTTTGACTTCCGGGAGCCAGGTTGGGGGCACGTATTCATCTGGTACTGATAAGACTCCTAAGAAGCAGGGTAAGATCACAAATCCCTGCAAGTTGTGTGAAGGGCACCATGCCATTCACCTTTGTCCTTATATGGATGAAGCCAAACTAGTTTTGGACAACCCGACCGGTTCTACACCACGCCTTCCACCTAGTTATAATCGGCTTTCTTCGAGTCCTCCGCCAGCTGATCCCATGATTGGTCAAGAGTTATCCTTGGTCGATCCCACTCCCCCAGAAATTCAAATTCACGAATCCATCCCCAACCAACCATTGGTCGTGGGATCGGTTGAACTGGCCCCGTCCACGGTGCACCAGGTCTTTTCTGTCGAGAGTAGACCTCACACCCCCCATGTCCTTCTGATCTCTTCAGATTCTTCAGACTTGGAGAAAGATTCTCCTGTCCCTGTGCTTCAAGAAGCTCCTCCTCCGCCTCCCATGATGGAGGCTACGGAGGATATTCCTCCTGCCTTTGAGATGGAGGTCATGGGGGAGGCTTCTGCTTCCGTAACATCAGGGGAAGACCTTCGCATCTCGATGGTAGCCCCTCCGAGTAGTTTGGTCGCTTCCTTTGACTGGAATCGATTTGCAGGATTTCGCCTTCCATCTTATGTGCCTTTCGAGATCACAGTACAGGCTCTTGGTCTGGTTGTACCCAACACCATTATAGACGAAGGTGCCTCGGTTAGTATTCTGTCATCAACTACCTGGCAAGCCTTCGGTTCGCCACCGCTTGCGCCTGTTACGCAGAATCTGTTGACTTTTAACAGAAGGACGAGTCGACCGTTGGGGATCCTTCCAAGGTTACCGATTACTTTGGGAGGTAAAACCGTCCATATGGACGTGATGGTCGTTCCAGGCCCCTTGGATTTCAATCTGCTTCTGGGGCGCGATTACACCTATGCCATGGGAGTGCTCGTCTCCTCCCTCTTTCGTGTGGCCTGTTTTCCGCATGAAGGAAGGATCGTGACCATTGATCAGCTGTCCTTCTTTGGTCCTAATGTGGCAACTGGTCCGCCATCACCCCCTCCTGGTTTTTATCCACCTGTTGTATCTGCCCCACCGCAGGTCAACTATGTGGCTACTTACCCCATGCCTGTGCTCAGTGATGATGCCGTAGTGCATAATGTGCTGGGGGCATTGGGTCCTGACTTCCAGGATGTTTCCCTTCCATCAGGAGTGGAACTCTTGGAAGCGCCGCCTTCTTGTTCATTTTGATGTAAGCCGGTTAGAGCACAGTTCCCCTGTGTCAAGCTCTTTAAAAAATGAAACCAGGTTGGCGGAGCACAGTTCGTTGTCTTGTGTCAAGCTCTTTAAAAAATGAAACAAGATCGCCGGAGCATAATTCCTCCACTTGTGTCGAGCTCCTAAAACAATGAAACAAGTTGTCTGAGGATATTTCTTTTAAGTGTGTCAACCTCGTTAAAATAATGAAACACACGCTTGTTCAATTCGACTTTTTGTTTTGAACCTTCACTCCATTTTCAATGGACTGAAGCTTGGGGGGCATGCACCTCGAATTGAGACATCATGCTGGGGGGCATGCCCGTCTTCCCTTTTTCAAGCATAGTTTGCATATGTGTGTCTTCATGTGTGCTTTTAAGCTTACGTAAAAATGAAATGTGTGATTAGATACATTGTGTGAATACATTTCGCATTGGGTCGTTTGTTATGTAACTGATACATTAGATTACATCTGTATTAGACATTTGCATGACATATAGAAAGCATCATCATGTAAAGAAAGATCCATCCAAAATAGTCATATGTATATATATATATATGTGTGTCGAAATGTTTGCACAGTGTGCATCACAAAACTCAAAAAATATACATAATTGTCTTAATACATCCTGAGACACTGTGTCTCTCCAAAAATAGGTGTGGCTAAATCCTAGAGACTAATCCGCATGGTGCTCATGATAGCACGTCACTGCACGCACTAGGCGCCTCAGGATTCGGTGGATCCGGTTCGGAACTCCCACCGTATGGCGCTGGTATGCCATCGGTACGTCTGATAGTCGGGCATAGTCTGGGATCCCATGGGCAATCCCCTCGAGGTTCTGGATCAGGTCCTCTCCTCCGGTGCCTTTCCCCTGGATCTCAGGGGCGACTTGTGTCCTCCGGGAGATGGGAGACATCCCGGCTGGTCTCTCAGGTCCTACATCTGCTTGCATATATAATTGTGTCAAGGCGAATGTGTATTAACAAAAAAAAACATATAAACATAAAATCAAAAATATGAGGTCTTACCCAGCTCCTCGTCCCAGTCGTCTCCTTCTGGTAGTGGGAGATCTGGGTCCCCGGTAAAGTCAGTTCCCGAATAGGGCCAATCTTCCACGACGATCAGTTGGTGCCGTAGCCACCTAAAGAACTCTGGCCTCCAGGACATCTGTTGGCCACCTCCAGATCTGGGCATCAGTGCTGCCCAGCGAGCCATTCGCGGCTCTCGTGGTATCGGACTCGCCACTGCGGCCCCTTGGCCCTGGAAGATTGGTATGCATTTCAGAATGAACGATACCAAGATGGAACCATACCCGAACTGCTTCAGTTTCCCCTGTTTGCACTTTGTGAGCTGCCTTTTCATGTTGATGGTTACTGCTTCTGCCCAGTTAAATAGTAGGGGACCCATACATTCTGAGGCTAACAGGAGTTGAGTCTTCGTGGCCTCGTGCGGAGCCTGCGACCCAGCAGCCCGCGTAATGGTGTAGAGAACTACTCTCAGTGCTAGATCAGGGATGGTGGAGATGTATACCTTCTTGCTTCCTGATCCTGTTTGTGCCCCTCGGCACACCCGCGCCATTACCTGTTCCATCTTTTCCCTGGATGGTCTGCTCCCAGTCAGTACAGGGATTGGACCTCTGCGGGACAATCCAGTAATGAAATAAATGTTAGTGACCTCCAATTCTAACACCTGGTCTCGTAGCCTGAACACTTGTTCATTTTCATCCCAGATGTTGATTAGATATTGGAGGAGCTCGGGCTGAGCTCGTAAACATGGCGTGAGGAAGAACTTTTTCAATCCACAGTCTCTTAGAGCGTTCATGCAAGCTTGGCTTTGCATGGCCTCTTCATCCTCATCTCCGTGCTCTCGTTCCTTCCATTTGATTGCCATTTTGAGTGGTTATCTGCATTCACATGGTCAAAAACCCCTGATTAGATCTTTGGTGAGCTTCAAATTTCAAGAAATTTGGTGTAAATACCAGAATTTTAGGCGAAAAATTAGGTTCAGCCGCTGGCGCGGCTGTTTTGCTAACATTCGCGCCATGTGGCGCGAGCCCTTTAGTAAAAAGAGCTCAGTGGCGCGGGTCCGTGCCCGATACTCGCGCCACTGGGCCCGGCCCTAAAATTTTAAAAGTGGCCACACAAAGTTGATTTCTAAAGGGAAACCATTAAAAAATGTATGGAAATGAAGAGCTAAGGAGCGCCTATTACCTGTGACAGACGAGAAGCTGAATGGTTGCCTGGATTGGTCGCAATCACCGTCAGAAGATTCTGTTCCAAAAGGACCACTGTTGCTTTCCACAAGGTAAATAGTAAAAGTAATTTCATTTTTTACCAATTAGACATATTTATAACTTTTTCGACGTTAAATGAGCTTTAAAAGTTATTTTTTGTCAAATATTTGCATATGTTATGTCGAAAATGGATTTTACGCTTGCTTGGTATGTGCAGCAGCAGGTTTTTGCGACTTAAAAAGATGGACACGAGTTGTATTTTATACTTTTTCGGACTCGGTAAATACACGAAAAAGTCACTATGGAGTCATCTTTCAGCTCTTTTCTGACTCTCTAAATGTGAAAAGATCGCTGAGGCCCTTGTCGTTTCGATCTCGTTAAAATGGACACGAATCGACATCCACCCAGTATAAGTTTAACCCTTTTTCGGGCTGGGATGGATTGATTACGAAAAAGGAATACCCTAGCCTATCGCGACTAGGAGGTTTTCCTGGATATTGTTTTCTACCTTTTCGGATCTGGGGAACTATTTACGAAAAGGGACCTGTGGAGTTTTCTTTTCCGCTGTCTTTTCAAACTCTCTAAACATGAAAAGACGCCGAGTTCTTCCTTTGTGAGACTCGTTAAACCCTGATGACATTGGATTTCGTCGAAATGACGTTCTCCCAGTTTCTCCTTCCTAGGACTCGTTAAATGCACTAGGATGGATTCGCCCGAAGGGCGGACTTATATCACAAGCATATGTTATCCCCTTCAAGCTTGTTATCAAAAATAATTGGGGTACTCGCCAGAAATGGTGGGGGGAAAATGGAACCATCGTCGTTGTCGTCGGCAGTATGTCGCTCTTGAACATGGCACTTGTCTGCATTCGTGTCGGGTTGGGGACATCTCATCTCGCTGCTTCACTTTGCCTCCGTGGGTTTGGGTAATCTCTTTTGACCTCTCATCCGTTCGCTGCCTTGTCGCCATGACCTTTGATCCGTTGATGTCAAATACTGCCAAGTCCATTGTCGTGCCGTTCATGTGTTCAAGAGAAGTTGGCCTCTGCAAATATCAACCTTCCTCTGTTTCTCATACGCTTCTGATTCACAACAAACATCATGTTCCTCTGTCTCGTGTCGATGATGTGGGAATCATTATGGCCCACCTTCGATCAAGGTCACTTCCTGTCGACATCAACTCATTATCTAGGAAGTTGGTCTAGAGACTCCTTATGGTACCTTGGAGCCTGCATGCCTCAATGGCAGGTTCGTCGCATTCGACGTGAGGTTTACATCATTGGCCTCCGATCGAGTGATTCTGCGGGTGTTCGACGTCAACTCATTTATTCGCACGCCGTAGATTGTACCTGTAGTACCTTGAGGACCATTGTCATTATTGGTGGTTTCTCTCGCGTTTGTTAACAACTTTCATCATTGGCTGGTAATCAGACGATGTTCTTGCATGTTCGACTTCAGCTCACATATTCGCATGCTTGAACTTGTACTTTGTTTGGGTCGAGATGGAGCGCAAGACCCTGGATTGTGTCCGTTGTAATCCAGGCTGCGATTGTGGATTATTATCATTATGTACATGACTCACTGATTGGATGGCTGCGACCATACCTGAGTCTATTTGTTTGATCTTAGTTGGATGGCTGCGCCCATACCCTGGATCCGGATTATAGCATACTCTGTTTCGGATGGCTGCGCCCATACCACTTATACATCATGTACTTGAGATATCAGTTGTATCTTTCTGCGCAGGTTTTCCGACGGCGGGCCTTCAGTTGGACATGTTCTCGTAAAGCATTTCACCCCTCTCCCTCTCGGGCCTCATACTTTAGGGGGCATCTGTTACACAGTAATTTGTCACCGTCCTTACCATTCCCCATCCAGCACAATGAAGGACCCATTCCGTGACCTGTGGACATTGTCATGCCTGGAAATCATCATCAATGCATCCCTCTGAACATGAGCTTCATTTGCCCTTGAGACATCTCCTTGCAAAAGTCATGAAAAACAGCCCTTTTGGCATTGGCGCGGGCAGGAAGTTCAGTTCTCGCGCCAATGGAGAAATTACTGCAAAGGGGTCGTGCCACTTGGCGCTCTGTCATAGAGCCGTAGTCGCGCCACCCAATTTGGGAGTTGTTTTTTAAATAAGGATGGCGGAAGTTGAGTTCTAACAAATTCACAAACCATCACCTATCTTGAGTTGGGAGGTTGGCTGCGGGAGTTCTATGAAGGGAATTGGTTTTGCCACCTCCCATGGAACCTTCCTTGTTGATAGGGCCAATCCGATAATAATAGGGATCCCAACTCCTCCTTCCCCATCTATAAAAGCTTGTTCAAATCAATGGCAAGCTAGTCTTGAAGTGCCTAAGCTCTGAATCTCCATATTCCCAAGAGCCTTTGTGTTGCAAAGAATCCTCTTTTTCCCTTAAGGCTGACTCAAGTAAGGAGACCATTGTCACGAGACTCTGGAGAGGTTTTCCCTTTCCTTGGCAAGCTTTGCGAGACGTGGACGACTGGAAACCCGTCCGAAGAGACCGCGATGTCAGAACTTGGTTGTAATCTCTCTTCGCTGGTTATTTAATAGATGATTATGATTATGGTTCCACTCCGTTTTCCATCATGTTAATGCGAGTAATGTCCTTTCGACCGACGTTTAGTTACGTATACTGTTTCTATGCTCAGACCGTTCGTTTCTTCTCGTGTGTGTCCATCCGCGAGATCGTGGAGGATCGGGAGGGATTGTGATCTACTGCTGGCTGAGGAACGGTGACGTTTCTTTCTTCATATCCCAGTTGGAATCCGCAGTTTCATTCCACTCCTTTCATTCGTAATTAGGAACCTGCGTCATGACATTGTTTGTTTGTTGCTAGACCCCTGCTGGGCTAGTAGGGATCGCCTCTGTCCGCAGAGGGGATTTACCTCCTCAACAGGTTATAACAAACTAATCAGTGGATATGGGATATCAAACGGAAAATCTAACTTGGCCACAGGATCCTTTAGTTTTTGGAATGAGATGGACATTAATGGTTTAGAAAGAGAGTTTGAATTCTCAACAAAGGGAATTTGAAAACATGACTTGAACAATAAAGAGGTATTTTATAGACAGGGATAACAAATTTCTACAAACCACACTTTAAGCAAATAATGACTTCAAAAAAACTTTTAAAATGAAATCTAAGATTTCGGGAACACCCTATTTCCTCAAAGATTTTATTTCAAATGACTTTAGAAAAACAAAAAAGATTTACTGATAATTGCAGTCATAGAAGAGGGAACACCTAATATATCTATGATCACAACTATAAAGACCTTTAGGAAAAAATTTTAAGCAAGGAAAAAGGGCATGATCAAAACAAACCTCCTTGGCTCACTATAAACAAAGATACTTCAAAGGGAGACTTCAATAACAGTCTTTAAGTGGCAGCAGACAAGCAGGGAGAACCATAAATCATGTTGAAACCAACTATTCGAACTATTAGAGAAGTAAACAAGCATGAGGACTAAAGAGAGAGATTAAAGAATCTAAAATACCTCAACAGAATAAAACATAAAACAGTGAAGGATAAACAAGTCTAAGTTTCTTCCAGGAGTCATTTCTTAGCCTAAAAATTTCATCCTAGTGTAGTAAGAAACTATGGAACAAAATGAAAACAGGAGAAAACATTAAACAAGTCAGAATACTTCACCAACAACCAAGCTCATGGATCCAATGATAGAGCCTTCTCAAGAAAAAGCATGCAACAACATCATCAAGGCGTCCAAGACCTCAATTTCTTCTTCAACTTCAACAGACTATGTATTATTTCAGAGAGTTTCAGTATTACAACTAGTGATCAACCAACCTATATCTCATCTTCTTCAGAAGTATTTATAGAAGAAATGAGGAGGTGGAAGAGCTTTAGGTTTGAAATGCAATAAATTCTACACTAAATGCAGCTCCAAACCTCGAAAACCATGCAAGGCCTAAGGCAGGAGAGCATTGAATTATGATTCTGTTTATTTAATCTATTTCTGTTTTTTTTAACTCAAAGGGAAAAAAGATTGACTTCGAGGCCTATTTCTTATCTTTGTAATAACTCTGCTGATAGTTTGAGAATTTGTTCTTTCTTTGGTAATAACTGTTCATTTATCTTTAGATAAATATCTTCTGTTATGGCAATAACTATGGCCTCCTTTGAATGTTTTGAGGCTGCAAGTGGCTTTTGGTAGCTGAAAGGATTCAATTAGCCTCTGATGTGGCAATGGAGGCTTTCTCGGACTGATAGATATTATTGTTTTTTCTTTAAACACTGTTAATTTGATTTGATTCTGTGTGTTAGGCTTAATTAGGCCTAATTTATGTCTCTGTTCTTCAAACTGGGTTTAATTGAATGGATTAGGCTTATAAATAATTGATTTAGGCAGTAATCCCTCAAACTGTGTAAATCGTCTTCAATTATTTATCTCTACTGTGACTAAATCCTTTAACACTGATACTCTTTGATTGATTTAGTTTTGCAGTGTCTTGTTGATGTGCAGGTGCGCAGAGGGTTTTAAAATGGCATCAATGCTCATGAGGCACAGACGAAACACGGTGTTGAACCCTGTCTAATGATATTCTTTGATGAATAAAGGCCTCGGGGATCGTCATCCCCGGCCCTCAATTTTCTTTTAAAACTTTTGAAAAAATGTTAAAACCTACATAGTCAAAGTAAAATTAGAAAAATATTGCAGGGAAGGTTAAACTTCTTCAAATGGTTTAGGTCAGATCGCAGCCGTCGGATGAAAGCATCCGACGGTGAGGATTACTTTGCCGAGGTCAAAAGGAGAGCGGTTGATTTAAACGGTGGGGAGATTAAGTCCAGACTGTTGATGCATATTGATCAACGGTCGAGATCAATCATGGATATATAATGTGGAGGGGCTATTTTATAATGAAATGGGAGAAAATACAAAGAAAATGGGTTAAAACCCTTTGGCAGAGGAAAAAGTACAAAAATGAAATTTGGGGTTTTTCGATTGATTCTGGACCATCGAATGAGATTAGCCATAGAGATCAATGGCTGAGAAAGACTTAAGAAGTCCCTTGGAGGATGGCGGAGGGTGATGAACTGAGGGTGAGATTAAACTGGGACCGTTGATTTGTAGAGATCAACGGCGCAGATTAAATGCGGTGGAATGCAATACAAATGGCGTAAAGTGGTTTCGGCTATAGAAACCACTATTTTTGCGTGACGAAAAGGAAGGAAGGTGGTTTTAAATTTTTGAACATGATATGCATTACTAGCTGACACGTGGCCTTTCAAAACCACCCTCATCACGTAATTTTAAATCATTAACATTTCGGCTTAAATTTAAACAAAAACTGAGAAGAATAAACCCTATTAGATATTCAGAATGGGTATCAAACTTATTTTTTGTTAGGAAAAAGAAAGGGGAAATCAAGCTCTGTATTGATTTCAGAAATTTAAATAGAGCCTCCCTAAAAGACAACTACCCTTTCCCAATATGTACCATATACTTCAAAGGGTAGTTGGGTCAAAAAGGATATCATTGTTAGATGGGTTCTCGGGTCATAACCAGGTGTTAGTGCTTCCAAGTGACCAAATCAAAACTACTTTTACCACACCTTGGGGCACCTTTATGTATGTAAAAATGCCTTTTGGATTGATGAATGTAGGGGCCACCTTCCAAAGAGCCATGTATACAGCCTTCTCTGAAGATATTGGCTATTTCATAATCATTTACCTTGATGACATAACTGTTTTCTCAAAAACTGATGAAGAACATTTGATTCACTTAAGAAGAGTTTTTGAGAAGTGTAGGAAATTTGGCTTATCTTTGAATCCCAAGAAGACACTCTTTGGTCTCCAAGAAGGTAAACTTCTTGGTCACATAATTTCAAAAGAGGGAATCAAAATAGACCCTACAAGGATAGATGGCATATTACAGATCAACCATCCAAGAAGCCTCAAAGAATTACAATCTTTCATTGGAAAGATTAATTTTTTGAGGAGGTTTATCCCCAACCTTGCTGAGCTATTAAAAAAAATTACAAATATGCTTAAGAAATATGTGGGTGTGAAATGGACTTTACCAGCTAAACAATCATTTGAATTGGTTAAACAAGATCTTACTCAAACACCAGTCTTGATTAGTCCAGATTTCACCAAAGACTTTTATATCTTTTCTTTTGCATCTGAGCATACAATAGCTACAGTTTTACTTCAAAAGAATGACTTGGGGCAATAATAACCAATATCATTCTTTAGTAGGGCCTTAAGAGATGCTCCTCTCAAATACAACATCATGGAGAAGCAAGCCTTAGCATTAGTGAACGCATTAAAGGACTTTAGAATTTATATTTTACACTCTCACATAATTTCTTTTGTTCCACATACTATTGTCAAGGACATTCTAAGTCAAGACCCTGATGGTAAAAGGGGAAAATGGATTGAAAATATTCTTGAATATGACTTAGAAATTAGGCCCACCAAACTGATTAAAGGGCAGGGATTAGCAAAACTAATGGCTAAATCGAACTTCCAAGCACTGGATATGAATATGATAGATGTGTTGGAAGAAATAGAAGAATCCACCGCGCCTTTAATTGAAGGAACATTTCTGAATTCTCCTTGGTATGCTGACATCATTTATGTGCTTTTATATTTAAATACCCCTCCTTCTTTGTCTAAAACTAAATCTAGGTTTTTGAAACAAAAAGATTTTAGTTATTGCATCTTAGATGGGGTATTATATTGGAAAAATGTTGTTGGAATTTTTCTTAAATGTTTACTTGAAGATGATGCAGGAAAGATCATGCATGAGTTGCATGAAGGAGAATGTGGAGGACACCTCTACTAGAAGGCCACAAAAAACAAAATTTTTAGATCTGGTCACTATTGGCCTACCCTTTTCCCAGACACTCAGAAGTTAGTCATGTCTTGCCATAAGTGTCAATTTTTTTATGGCAAAAGAAAACTCCTTCCCTTACCATTACATCCTATCAGTGTTGAGGCACCCTTTCAACAATGGGGTTTAGACTTCATTGGAGAAATTCACCCATATTCCTCAGCCCAACATAAGTGGATCCTCACGGCCACTGACTTCTTTACCAAGTGGATAGAAGCTATACCCTCTAGAAATGCTAATGACTCTGTCATTATCAAGTTCCTTGAAACAAATATCCTATCCAAAGTCTCCCAGAAAAATCATAACAGATAATGTTGTTGCCTTTAAATATAAGAAAATGGTTGATTTTTGTTACAAATACCACATTACCTTGTGTCATTCTACTACGTACTATCCCAAAGGAAATGGATTAGCTGAATCCTCCAATAAGAGCCTCATCAATATCATCAAAAATCTATTGGAGCAGAATCAAAAACCATGGCATAGTAAGCTGGTTCATGCCTTGTGGGCTGATAGATTAACTACAAAGAAGTCAATAAATATTTCCCCCTATCAGCTGGTCTATGGCATGGATGCAGTCTTCCCCGCCTCATTAGGAGTTCCAGTCATGAAACTCTTTCAAGAAGTGCAGGTTGAAGAAAATGATATGCAGAGAAGAATCAACCAAACAATTCATTTACAACAGACTAGGGAAGAAGTCTATGAAAGAACACAGTTAGTCCAAGAAAATATCAAGAAACTATTTGACAAGAGGACTAAGGCAAACAAATTCCAAGTTGGAATTTTTTTTCTTAAATGGGATTCAAGAAGGGAAGAGAAGGGAAATCATGGCAAGTTTGAGAACTTGTGGAAAGGGCCCTATATTATTCATGCTGAGAGGGGTCATAATGCATTTTTCTTAAAAGAATTGAATGGAGAAGATCTGTATGGAGGTTCTGTCAATGGCAGGATGCTCAAGCATTACTTCTGCCAAGAGTCTTGAGTTCTAAAGCTTTTTTACTTTCCATTATAAATATCATTGTTAAGCATTGCATTCAAATTCAGAAAAATAAAAATACAAAAAACAAAAGAAAAGAGAAAAGAGGGCAAAATGAAAACAAGAAAGGTACAGCCCCATACCAAAAAAGAGAAATAAAGTCTAAAAGCGTGCAAGCTCAAATGCCACTCCTAAGAAACACACTCCTAGTTAGTCATATAGCCTAATCATGACTAGTTAGTTTTAAATTTACTGCTGATAGGTTAGTGAATCAAATTTTCCAAACAGCTTAATCTTGGCTTATCAGTTAGGTAGATTAGGATAGAAAATAAA
This sequence comes from Pinus albicaulis, assembly GCA_034641835.2. Lineage (NCBI taxonomy): Eukaryota > Viridiplantae > Streptophyta > Pinopsida > Pinales > Pinaceae > Pinus > Pinus albicaulis. Next base: position 1,182,184,687 of record CM076579.1, on the reverse strand, counting down.
GGTTCAAACAAGCTCAAAATCTGAACCTAAGTTCCAGAAAGAAGAATCACTCTATTCTGTTTAAATCATGAGTCAAAGATAGCAGCAAAATGGTTCTGATATGATCAAAACTTGAACCAGAGAACAAACAGAAAAATAACTCAAACAAACTCAAAAACAGATCTGAAGAAAAAGAAGGATATTCTTAAACTTTCAGATCTTAAGCCTTCACCATTTTGATTTAATTTTTCTGCAAAATAACAATCTATGTGCAGCTTGTTTTCTATGCCATAGATCAGCTACAAGTTAGACTATTCAATCCTGGCTTGTTTTCTTTTAAATTTTTGTTTTTGAATTTAGAGAATAAAAATCTGTTAGACAGTCTAATCCTAACAGATAGTAGATAGGTAGAGAAGCTTATGAACTCAACTGCTTAATCTAATTTCATGGAGAAATAAGAGTAGAATTATATTAGTTTTTTTCTTTTCAAAAGAATAAAATGTTGTTAAAGATATTTTTCCAGTCTAAATGCACTTTGAAAATAAGAAAAAATGTTAGGATCATTAGGAATGGGTAGGTAGACATGTTGTTTTGATAGAATTCCATTGTTTTAAATTACTGCAAAGATCATCAAAAGTAAAGGTTGCTACCCAATGGATTAAGACACTGGTTTAAACAAAGCCAGAGATTTGCAGCTGAGGTTCTAGACACCTGAAAGAACCAGTTGTCTTCCCCAAGTGGAGCCACTTTTAGCCACCTATAAAAATTTGTATACCAAGAGGTGGCTAATTTTGTTCTTCAAAACTCCAAGAGATAATTCCCCTTTGAGAACCCATCATCCTTGAATTTTTTATTAAGATAACTAATACTTTAGTTAATCTTCAATGCTGTTTCCCTTTTAAACCTGAAAATTCTGCTATTTTCCTGAAGAAAAGACTGCTGAAATATCCACTTTCCCTTCATTTTTCTCCTCCATTCATTCATAATTAATTTCCATTTTTATCCCCTTTTTCCTCATGGAATCCCTCCATTTTCCTCATTTCCTGTCTTCCATTCATAAAAACCCCTTTGATAAGGTTTAAAACTTTTTTTTTACCTTATCGAAAGGTTTCAAACCCTTTGAAAAGTCTTGAAAATTCATAAAAAATAGCCTTTTGTATTACAGGACTAAGCCCCTTTGGGCTAAGCCCTAAACCACTTCCCCACCATATACCCACACCTTGGAACCAAGCGCTAATAGTCTTGACCTCTTATTGCATCGGAAAATTTTCATAGGCGCGTTTCATTGTTTAAGCGAAGATCCCTGATGCGATTGGACCCTTTTATATAAAACCCCAATCCTTTGTTTCTGTTGTAGAACCAAGAGCCTGCAATCAGGCGCTAAAACATAAAAGTCTTGGCAAAAAAACCAAATTCCCCTTTGTATTTTGTTAAAACCCACTTTCCAATGTTTTATATGAAAACCCGCCGGTTCAATGTTTTAAATGAAAAGGACCGTTGATCTAAAGCCAATCGACGATCAATGAAATTTTGCATCGAAGATTTTCTTCGGGTGCATTTGAAAGGCCCTCACCTTTGTTCTGATTCTGATTGGATCTTTTTTATATAAACCCCAGTTCCTTTACCTTTTTCATATATCCAAAGGCTCTGCAATCGGGCGCCAAACCTCATATATAAAACCCTCCCCAAAGCCATTTCCCTTTGTATTTTATTAAAAACTTTGTTTTTTTTTATATATTATAGCTAAGCCTGCCAGTTCATTAGTCGGAGCCATTCCCGACCGTTTATCATGAACCAATCAATGACCTTCGGAATCTCGCATCGGAGATTTCCATTGGGCGCGTTAAATATTTTATTCGCCCCCTCCGATTGGCAAACCCCCGATGGCTTCCCAGCCATTGATCTTCCCCGCTAGACCTAGATCCAACGGCCCACATCACTCTTTTTCAATAGCCCACATATCCGCCTTTGGCATTTATAAACTAATTTCTGCCGTCGATCTCTCCAAAGATCAACGGTCCACATATAATCGCATCGGAAATTCTCTGTGCGCCTTTCCTCTCTCCTCCTCCGATCGCAAATCTTTCGATTAGATCTGGGCCTTCCATACACTTAGATCCGATGGCCCAGATCAATCCTCCCAACCTTTGTTAAAATCATACAAACCCCGCTATATAATATTTTTCGGCGAATATTCGCCATTGATCTCTGCAGATCGACGGCTCTCATTAACCCAAGCTCCGCTTACCCCTCGCCTCATATTTTATTCATTTGATCCTGAGATTAATCACCGTTGTTGATCTATTTCATCCAACAGTCCATAATAATACCGATAGGCCCAAATCCTTTGGGTCCTACCTTTTCTCTAGATGCAATCTCCGCCGTCCATTCCCTGATCGGATGGTTCATATTAAAAACCGCCTTACCTCTTTTCTGCCCGCGCATCTTGTCTTATCGTGCTCTCCTCTTGACCGTTCGATCTGATGCCCTGGATCTAATGGCCAGCGCATAGTTTCGCATAAATTTAAGCCCAAACGTTAATGATTTAAAATTATGTGATGAGGGTGGTTTTGAAAGGCCACATGTCAGCCAGTAACGCATATCGCGTTCAAAAATTTAAAACCACCTTCCTTCCTTTTCGTTGCGCGAAAACAATGGTTTCTATAGCCGAAACCACTTTACTCCATTTGTCTTGCATTCCATTGCATTTAATCTCCGTCGTTCATCTCTGCAGATCAACGGTCCTAGTTTAATCTCGCCCTCAGTTCATCGCCCTTTTCCATCATGCAGTTTAATCTTCGATGCGAGATTTCATTGATCGTCGATTGGCTTTGGATCAACGGTCCTTTTCATTTAAAACATTGAACAGACAGGTTTTCATATAAAACATAGGAAAGTGGGTTTTAACAAAATAAAAAGGGAAATTTGGTTTTTTGGCCAAGTCTTTTTATGTTTTAGCGCCCGATTGCAGGCTCTTGGTTCTACAACGGAAACAAAGGATCAGGGCTTTATATAAAAGGGGCCAATCGCATCGAGGGTATTCTCTTAAACAAAGAAACACGCCTATGAAAATTTTCTGATGTGATAAGCACACAAGATTATTAGCGCTTGGTTCCAGGGCATGGGTATATGGTGGGGAAGTGGTTTAGGGCTTAGCCCAAAGCGGCTTAGGCCTGTCATACAAAAGGCTGTTTTTTATGAATTTTCAAGATTTTCAAAGGGTTTGAAAGCTTTCGATAAGGAAAAAAAGGATTTTTAAAGCTTATCAAAGGGGTTTTTATGAATGGAAGACAGGAAATGAGGAAAATGGAGGGATTCCATGAGGAAAAAGGAGATAAAAATGGAGGTTGATTATGAATGAATGGAGGAGAAAAATGAAGGGAAAGTGGATTTCTCAACAGTCTTTTCTTCAGGAAAACAGCAGAATTTTCAGGTTTAAAAGGGAAACAGCAATGAAGATTAACTGAAGTATTAGTTATCTTCATAAAAACTTCAAGGATGATAGGTTCTCAAAGGGGAATTATCTCTTGGAGTTTTGAAGAAAATAATTAGCCACCTCTTGGTATAACAAAATTTATAGGTGGCTAACAGAGTGCATTGTATTGTTTCATGATTCCTTGGTTGATTATACAATAAAGATAGAGGGGTTTTGAGCAGAAATATTTCCCCAGGGAAAATATCTATGTTGTGCAATTTATTTTCTTCTTTCTCTTACTTGGTGTGATTGTGTGATCGTGTTTATTTTCCACAAATATTGTAGAACGATTCAATATCTTATTTTAGTATATTACATGATCGTATTGAATCCATTGGTATACATATTGTTTGTATAATTTATACATGGTATCAGAGTGCCATAAATCACTATAGTGGAGAATAAATTGAGTTTGTGCTGAACAACATTCAAATTTGAAAAATATTCTTTGGTGGGACAAGCGGATCAAGATGGATTTTAATGGATTAATATTGTAATATGAACTCAAGGGAAGTTCTAATTATATTTCATGGAAAGACAGAATGGACGCAGTTCTGGAGGACAATGGGTTGAAAGAATTTATCGACACTGACATTCCAAGGCCCGCAGCAACAGACGACACTCTTCTTAATGCTTGGAAAAAGAAGGTTGCAAAGGAGAGGAGGATCTTATTAGAGGGAGTTCAAAATCACATTGTCTTGAGTATCCATGGCAAGGCGACTCCATATGAAATGTGGAATGCCTTGACAGATCTATTTCAGAATAGGAGTGACCACAAAAAATTGGCGTTGAAGGACAAGCATAGTAAAATCAAAATGGAGAAAGGCGAAACTATTCCGAAATACTTTACCATGTTCATCCAATGTTGAGATGAGCTTGGAAGTGTCAGGATTAATGTAGCGGATGATGACTTGGTGATCCTAGAACTTCTAGGTATTCCCAAGAGCTGGCATAGTTATCAGGACTATGTCAATGGGAGGGATAATATACCAGATTGGGAGCGACTTTGGTTGGATTTGGTACAAGAAGAATTCAGGCCGAATATCGAGGATGGATCCTCACCCAAGACAGATGATGAGGAAAATTGCACCTTGGCTGGTAAGGCAAAGAAGGGGGAGGGAAAGAAATCCTATTCCAAATTTGAGACCGACAAAGAAGGCAAGAAGCGTGAAATGTCCAGAGTGAAATGCTTTCATTGTTATGAGCATGGACATTATGCCACTAATTTTCCATAAAAAAATAAGAACAACAAGAAGGCTTCAGGATCTGCAATGGGTGATGCTTTGGCTTCACAGTTCAAGTTGGACTTCTCACTCATTGCATGCATGGTGTCTAGTGCGATGGGATTAGTGTGGTACTTGGACAGTGGTGCATCTTTCCAGATGAAGGGAGACAAAGAACTCTTTAGTAGCTTGGAGGAGAAGGATATTCAGATGCACATCAAGATGGGTGATGACAGGAGGTATAGCACTACTAGGAATGGTACAATTACTTTCCAGAGACAGTCAGGTGAACCTTTCTTATTAAAATATGGCATGCATGTACCAGGCTTGAAAAATAATTTAGTTTCAGTTGATATGTTGGAGGATGGAGGATATGATGTGGTTTTCAGTGAAGGGAAATAATTCCTTCGTCACAAAGCCATAGGATAGGTTAGGAAGATTGGGGTTCATGTGAAGAACCTCTACAAACTTGATGTAGATGGCTATGCAACATTGATGAGTAAAGTAGACAGAGTGGTGAGCCGAGATGAGGGTGATTTATGGCACAGAAGATTGGGCCATCTACATCAAAGTGCTTTGAAGGTCATGCAACATATTTCTATGGGGCTTCCAAAGGGTACTCTTGCACAAATAGACACATGCAAGGGATGTACCATGGGGAAGTATACAAAGGCCACTTTTCACGAGAAGGAGAAATAAGCAGCGAAAATCCTTGAGATAGTTTTCATCATATGTGTGTGGACCATTCTTTACAGCTTCTACAAAAAATCACAAGTATTATGTGATTTTTTTTATGATTTTTCTAGAGAGTGTTGGATCTAGTTCATGCAGAAGAAAGATCAAACATTCTCAAAATTTTGTGAGTTCAAAGCACTAGTTGAGAAAGATACAGGGAAGCAGGTGAAGACTCTAAGGAGAAATAATGGTGGTGAGTACATATCTAATGAATTCAATAACTTTTTTTCAAAATAAGGAATTCAGAGAGAGTTGATTGCGCCTCACAACCCACAACAGAATGGGGTTGGAGAAAGAAATAACAGAAAAATTGTGGGTGTGGCACGAGCTATGTTACATGATCATATCCTACCATTGGATCTGTGGGAAGAGGCATGCAACACAATGATATTTGTGCAGAATCGTATTCCTCATCGGATACTTGGCATGAGTACACCAGAGGAAGATTTTTTTGGTAAGAAACCTGATGTTTCATATTTTTAAATTTTTGGCTAATTTGTCGATTTCCATGTGACCAAAGATTCCATAAAGAAGCTAGAACCAACAACAGAGATTGGGATATTTTTGGGGTACATTGATACTCCCCAAAACTATCGGGTGTATTTATCAAATAGCAAGATGACAGTTGTCAAACATGGTGTAAAATTTTATGAGGAGAAAGCCATGCAATCATCCCTTGAGAGGGAGCGTGATTTTCATGCAGATGAGAAACTCTTGGTTCCAAAGGATGAACCTCAAGATGTGGAGCAGCCACATGAGGAGGATCATAGAGTGGCAGAAACCACTCATGCAGAGCCATCCACCAGACATGGTAGGAGGCACACCATAGAGGCTGACAAATTGAGACTTGATGCGGCAGAACATGTAGGAGCACCTACATCATAGTGCAGACAGAGACAATCACCAGACAGGTATACTGGATACATAGCTCTTATGAGAAAGTGTATTGTGACAGAACCATCCTCTTTTGAGGAAATAGTACATAAACCAACTTGGGTTGATGCCATGGTTAAGGAGTATGACTCCATCATCAGGAACAGTGAATGGGATGTTGTCCCAAGACTAGTTGGGAAGTTAGTGGTTGGATCCAGGTGGATCTATAAGGTTAATTAGGAAACAAGTGGGAGTGTGGAGAAGTAAAATGCTAGATTTCTAGCCCAGGGATTCTCACAGGTTGAGGGGATTGACTATGAGGAGACTTTTGCACCAATTGGACAGTACTCATTGATTAGATCTATCCTTGCACTCTTAGCATAGATGGGTTGGAAGATACATCAAATGGATGTGAAGACTACATATCTTTATGGATTTATTGAGGAAGAAGTGTACATTGAGTAGCCAGAAGGTTTTGAGGCCTTGGACAACGCATTGCATGTGTTCAAATTTGAGAGAGAACTATATGGGCTGAAGAAAGCACCTTGTGCTTCGTACACCAGGTTTGGCAGCTATTTCACCAGGTTGGGCTTCACAAAGAGTGAAGCGGATGTGAACCTATACCAAATTTTGGTTGATGGTAAGATTTTTATTATCATACTTTATGTTGATGATCTTATTCTGACAGGGGATGAGCATCTCATAACTTCTTGCAAAGAAGATCTTGTAAGAGAGTTTGAGATGAGGACGTGGGACTCCTTCACTATTTCCTTGGTTTGTAGATATGGTAGCGAGATGGGGAGCTATTTGTTTCTCAAGGAAAATATGCCGAAGAGATTTTAACGAAGTTCCATGTGGAGAGCTGTAAACCCATGGAGAATCCTCTTGCAGGAAACTAGAGGAAGAAGGATGCTACTTCAGGTAGTGGACGCTATTTTTTATAGGTAGCTTGTGGGTTCACTCATGTACTTGGTGAACACACGACCAGACATATGCTACGCAGTTAACCAACTTACTCAGGCTATGGTTAATCCAACCAAGCTCTTTTGGAAGGTGTGGAAGCATGTCTTGAGATATCTCAGGGGCACTACAGAGTATGGATTATGGTATAGACGGGCAGAGGGAGTGAAGCTTCAAGGCTTCACCGATACAGATTGGGTAGGAAATCCATCAGAAAAGAAGAGCACATAAGGAGGGATATTCAACATAGGATCGACATCATCTTCTTAGTACAGCAGGAAGTAGAGAGCAGTTGCACTCAGTTCAGTCGAGGCAGAGTACATGGCAGCCAGTCAGGCGTCATGTGAGGCCATCTGGATGAGGAATATACTTATTCGGTTTTTTGGTAATCATATTGTTCTCACGATGATACATTGTGATAACCAGATTTTCATAAAACTCTCGGTTAATCTAGTATTACATGACAGGTCCAAGCATATTGAAATCTGGTACCACCATCTCAGAGATTTTGTTCAGAGATGAATTATGTTACTTCAATACATTCCCACGGAGGATCAGGATGCAGATATTCTGACGAAGGCACTCGCGAAGAGAAAATTCAAATACCTCAGAGGCAGGATTGGGGTAGTTGATAATCCCTTTCTTGTTGAGAGGGAGTGTTGAAAATTCAACAAGAAATGTTTGTATAATTTAATTTTCCCTTAACTAAATTGGAAAATAAATTGTAATCTTATCTCATAATCACTTGTAATAGTTAACGAAGTGTGACATAATTAGTTATCTCATGAAATTCTAGTTGAGGGTGGTTGGTGAGGCATGTAGAGTGATTCTATTTGATTTAGAGTCCAAGTTGCAGGTAGTGTATTACAGTTTAAAGCATGAGAAATTCGTTAACTCAATTAAGTGAGTTAAAGTCAGTCTAACTACTTGTAACTGATTTTTGCACTAGTGAGAGGTCAAGTGAATTAAATTAGATTTAATTCACATGCAGTGATATGTCAAGTGACTAATGATTTACTATTAATAGATGCATGCATGTCATTTCTGCTGAAGACCCATTTGAGACAGAGGTTAAAGGGATGTTATCTATCAGTTGTATTATTAGTAAATAGTCGACATACAATTAGAAACCATAGGATTTCCCATCATGTATTTCACAGTTTTGGAAGGTTGAATTTCCTAATTAATAGGGATCAATTGTTCTTAGAATTGTGCAAGCAAGGCAGGCTGAGCAGAGGCAGCAAATTGGCTAAGTGTTGGTCGATTATGTCTGGATCAGTGTGAGACAGTTGATAGAGTGCATCAGACTCTTGTGAGAATAGTGAATTGTATTTTTTCATGATTCCTTGGTTGATTATACAATAAATATAGAGGGGTTTTGAGAAGCAAGCTTTCCCAGGAAAAATATCTGTGTTGTTCAATTGATTTGCTTCTTTCTCTTACTTGGTGTGATTATGCGATCGTGTTTCTTTTCCGCAAATATTGTAGAAGGATTCAGTATCTTGTTTTAGTATATTACATGATTGGATTGAATCCATTGGTATACAGATTGTTTGTATAATTTCTACGTGGTATTTGGACTCAGGTGCATCATTCCACATGGCAGGGTATAGAGACTTTATCAGTGACTTGGAAGAAAAATATTTTCAAATTCACATCTAGATGGGGGAAGAGGGAAGGTATAGTGTAGCCGAGATTGGTACAGTCACCTTTCATAGGTAGTCGAGTTCCCCCCTCAGGCTCAATAATGTCATTTTCGTTCTGGGCATAAATAAAAATCTCATCTCTATTACATTTTTGGAAGACCATGGTTATGATTTGATCTCCAACAAAGGAAAGGAATTCTTGATAGACATAGCCACAGGAAAGGTGAAGAATATCGGGGTTCCTGTGAAGAAGCTATATTATATATATGTGGAATACTGTGTTGCATTAAGAAAAAAGGTAGAGAAGGTGTAGATTTGCGATGTTGGTGAACTTTGGCACAGACAACTTGGCCATTTGCATCATGGCACCCTAAATATTATGAAATAGATAACCACAGGCCTCCCCAAAGGAGAACTTGAGCATAATAATGTACGCAAAGGATGAAATTTTTGGAAGTACACAAAATCCTCATTTTATGGTCAAGACAAAAAAGTGCATGCAGTCCTAAAAGGGATCCACTCTGATTTCTGTGGATATTTTTTGATAGCCTCCACTTCCAAATGCAAATATTTTATCATTTTTATTGATGACTTCCCATGGAAGTGTTGTAACTTTTTCATGTGGAAGAAAGATGAGACATTCTCCAATTTTTCATAATTCAAGGCACTGGTGGAGAAACAAACTAACAAGAAGGTGAAGGCTCTTAGGAGTGGTAATGGAGGTGAGTACATTTTGAATGAATTTAACAATTTCTATGCAAAAGAATGCATTCGCTGAGAGTTAACAACACCCCACAACCCACAAAAAAATGGGGCGGCTGAGAGAACGAATCATAACATTGTGGGAGAAGCGAGGTCGATGTTGCATGACAAAGTCCTACCTCTGCACTTGCGTGCTAAGACATGCAACACAATAGTCTATTTGTAGATGGAGAGTCCTCATCGAAGTTTGGGAAATATTACACCAGAGGAGAATTTCTCGGGGAGAAATATAGATGTGTCACACTTCAGGATTTTTGGAGCCTTTGTTTACTCCCATGTATCCAAAGAATCAAGGAAGAATCTTGAGCTGGAAAGAGATTGGGGGTATTTTTGAGTTACACATAAACTCCCAACAACTACCATGTGTACTTTCCATCCCTCAGAATTATAGTTGTGTGAAAGGATGTCAATTTTGATGAGGAGAAAACAATGTGGTGCTCTCTTAAATCTTTGATCCCACCATATGAGGAGCTTTCAAATCCAAAGGAGAAGCCTCAGGAAGTTGTGGAACAACCAAAAATTGAAGAGAAAATACTGGAGACAACCACTTAAGCAAAACCATCCACACAAGGCAAGAAAAGAACCAAGGATGTTGAGAGACTTGTGCAATATGCAAGAGAGAATGTGGGTGCTCCTTGAAATTTACGTAGGCAGAGAAGGTCACCTAATTGGAACACTCGCTACATGTCTCTAATGACTAATCCATCCTCTTTTGAGGAAGAATAGAGCAACATTTATGGCTTGATGCAATGGTGGAGGAATATGAATCCATTTTAAGAACAGTGTTTGGGAAGTGGTCCCAAGACCAGCAAATAAATCAATTTTGGGTTCGAGATGGATCTTCAATGTTAAGTAGGCAGCAAACAGAAGCATAGAGAAGTATAAGACTATATTTGTGGCCAAGTGGTACTCTCAAGTTTAAAGAATTGACTATGAGGATACCTTTTCTCCTGTAGTAAGGCACTCATCCATTAGATCAATTCTTTCTCTCGCTACACAGATGGGGTGGAAGATCCACCAAATGGATGTAAAAACAAAATTCCTCAATGGATTTATTGAGAAAGAGGTGTACATCGAGAGACTAGAAGGCTTTGATACTTTTGATCGAGATTCTCAAGTGTGAAAACTTAAGCGAGTGTTGTGCGGTCTCAAACAACTACCCCATTCTTGGTACACCAGGATTGATAGTTATCTCACAGGTTTGGGATTCACCAAAAGTGAAGAGAATGAAAAGCTCTTATCATTTTTTGGTAGAAGGTAAAGTTCTCATTATTTTTTTATATGTTAATGATTTAATTTTAACTATTGATGAGCAGTGGATCATATATTGCAAGGAGGACCTTGCAATAGAATTTGAAATGAAGGACATGGGTCACATGAACTACTAGCTTAGGTTGGAAGTATGGAAAGGGGATGGGGAACTGTTTTCCTCTCAAGGAAAGGATGCAAATGAGATACTAAATAGATTCTCCATGGAGAGTTGCAAACCCATGGAGACACCTCTAGCAACTAACTGTAGGAAGGAGGATGGCACTTTAGCTAAAGAGGTAGATGCTACCATTTATCGGCAGCTAGTGGGTTCATTGATATATCTTGTGAAAACATGACCAAATATGTGTTATGTAGTAAACTAGTTGAGCCAAGCTATGGTTAGGCCAACCAAATTATTCTAGAAGGTAGCTAAGCACGTTCTATGGTACCTCAGAGGAACTACCAAGTTTGGACTATGGTACAGGTGGATAGAGGGAGTGAAGCTATGTGGCTTCACAAATGCAGATTGGGTGGGGAGTCCATCAGAACAAAAGAGTACATAGTGGAATTTGCATTGTTGGGTCCACAACTATTTCCTGGTACAACAAGAAGTAAAGATCTATGGAACTCATCTCAGAAGAAGTAGAATACATGGCTGAAAGTCAAGAAACATGTGAGGAAATCTTGATGAGAAATATAAATGTTGGATTGTTTCATCAGATGCTGGGTCCAACTATTATTTACTATGAATAAAAGTTGCATCAAGCTCTCTGTGAATCCTATTTTTCACAATTGATCCAAGAATATATATATTTGTTATCACCGTGTACGGGACTGTGTGCAGAAGCAGATAATTTTGCTTTAATAAATTCTGACAGAGGACAAATATGTTGACATTTTAACAAATCCATGTCAAGAGGGAAGTTTGAGTTCCATAGGTGCAAGATAGGGGTGGTTGATAATCCCTTTCTTGCTGAGAGGGAGTGTTGAAATTCTAAATTTTATTTTTCCTTGATTAAAATAGAAATTTCAAATTTCCACATCAACAGACAACTTGGATGTAATTAATTTTCGTGACATGGCTTGTGTCACCCAATTTACTCAATAAATTACAGTTGGAGGTGTTAGATTTCAGTTAAGCATGTGTGATTTCTAATTTGTAGAAATCAAGGTCAGCTATCTCAGGTTGTTTTCAGTTAAACTAGTCCTAACTGTTGAATGAAATAGTGGAAGGTTAGTTGTGAAGTGGGACTTCAGTCAAACTCAATGATCATCCAGTTAACTAATGAATCAACAAAAAATAGCTATTGCATGTAGAGAATTCTAGTTCCACATCTATGGTATAGATTCCAAGGTATTGTAACATCATTTGTAGACTAGTCTTGAGTGTATAGGTGTTGCATGCAGTAATATGATCACCCTAAGGAATTGTGCAATCCATTTTGGAGAAATTCCTAAATAATAGGGGCATAATTTATTAAGGAACGGTACAAGGAAATAAGGGCTCAAGCAGAGGCAAAATTTGACTAAGTCTAGGTTAGAGCTTCTTAGTGAACAAAGAGATAGGTTATTCTCTTGCAAGTTGTGTTCAGTTGAGCAAAGAAATTGTAATACATCTCTATTCATCATATTAATGAAAGCATATTTTGGAACAAGGTCACCTACGAGCTGTGAAACTAGTCCATTTTGGATACTTTTGATTAGATTTAATCTAGCACATGGGTTTTGGGGTGGGTCAAAGCCCCAAAAGCATTGTAATGGGTAAAAGGGTAAACCAGAGGTCCGAAAACCATGGTTTGCAGACCATAGGAAAGTCTAGGTTAGATTATTATAAATAGAGGAAACTTTCGTATTGTAAGGTAGGAAATGAAGAGCTATTAATGCGAATTGTGGTTTAAGCTATCTGTTTGGGTTTTGAGGAAAGGACTCCTGCTGGCTGTGTGCGCAGAGATCCAAGTCCAGCTGTGTGTGGACCCTGCTACTGTGTGCGCAGGATGGGAAGGGAATTGTAAGAAGGAATTGATGAATGAATGAATAAGAAAGGTTGATAGAGAATTGAATCTGTGAGTACTCTTTGTGTGAATCAATGGTAATTACTGCATTGTGCATTTTCTGTATTTAAGCTACGAAGATCTATGTAAGTTTGTTTTCTGTATCTGGATCTGTTCTGTTCTGTTTATGCAATACTCCACTACTGTTATAAGAGCATATAATTATAGATATAACACACGTGGATGCAAATAGAGACCTAATTGACCCTACGCAGAACAAGGTAATCTAGGAATCTCAGGGTCTAGCGCAGCTCTGCTTGCCTTACCTATCCTTTCTCAGGGTGCGGAAACCTGGTTCTAGCACCCACCCATACTACTTCGAGTGAGACTTTGACCTGTGCAAGAAAGTCACTACCGAAAGGGACAATAGTATAGGGGTTTGTTGGAAAACCTTGAGCTCTGAGACTGGCTCAAGACCCCTCGAGCCAACAATTGGTTCCATTGCCGGGACCTGGAGAATCTTGAGAAAGGGATCAGGTAATGACAAGAGAATATTGGAAGCCTGCAAGAAGGGAAATTGAATACTGGTTCGAAAGGCAGATCCAGGAATTTGCGGTAAAAGAAAATTGTAGTGAAAAGTTAACGGCGGAAAGGTGGAAAAATAGGTACATTCTTACAGAAAACTATGAAATATTCTTTGTGACATTTGCGATCGAGCTTCAAGAGTGGCTGGCTAGACTCGTAGAGTTCCAGAAGTGCTATAAGGACGAGCGAGTCACTCAGTGGATCCCAGAGCTGATTCAACAGCTGGAGAGGACTGATAATACTATCACACGCACAGTCGATCACTGGGTGGACAGTGTGCTAGGAGGATTTGTGACAGAATTTACCATTGATTAGTTTGTCTCATACTCTGAGGCCGAATGACGATTCTTTAAAGGGTTCCGGGGAAAATTTTTGAGGACATTACCATTGCTAATTAAGATATTACTGTGTGAAAAAAGCATTATGTGTAGTCATACCAACTGAATGACCTCGGATCTAGACGAAAGCGCGACGCGCAGTGGTAAATATTATCTAGACGGAAGCGCGACACGCAGTAGTAAATATTATTATTTTTATTTCCCCAAGAAAAATAATATTTGTATGTGTGTGATTTCTTATTTCATGTCTGATATTTTTGTTCTAAATTGCTAATTACTTTTAGCAGAGAAATAGAGTAGGTTTGTGTCTTGTGATTTTTATTAAAACTTCATGAGCAGTTGCAAATCTACATCATAATTTATACATAGCTCACAACATCACTCAGTATTTATGTCATTGGTTTTTTCTTGATATCGATAGGGTTTTGGGCTTTCCCTCACATCATCAACATTTAGGAATTTTGAAATTCAACTCTCTATGGCATGGTCATGTCATGGTGCACCATATGGTGTTGACAATAGCCCATGATTTCATACATAGGAATCCTTGGCTTATTCTTGGTTGTGGGAACTACATAATGTAACCTATTAGAAAGTGTTTCACCTTGTACATATGTATTTTAGTTTTGATTTGGTATGTAATGTGAGAAATTTTCTAGTACAATATCATATATGCCAAAAATTCACAAAAAAAAGTTATAAACCCTGAAGAAGAAAAAATTAATATAATATAAAATAAATAAATAAAAATAAAAATAAATAAATAAATAAATTAAATATATAAATATATAAAATAATAATAATAATAATGTGGCCCTACTTTTATCTGGCCCATGTTCTATTTCTTTCAATATGTGATTTAACCATAAGTATAGTCTTTCTGGATGGTTTTTAGAAGAAAGGGTGGCGTTCTTATTATGAAAACCACTATACCTTAGGTGCATTTTTTATTGAACCTATATTATAGGGTTTGGTCTCTCATTTCCATCTTCATTGAACCTTTGGTCCGGCCCCATTGGGTTTCGATATTAACCCGCCTCTCTTTGCATGACATAAGTTGGAAGTAGAGGTTTCCTATTCATGGATTCCCTAGATGAGAGCCTCATTATCTTGTTGGTGTCCATGTTGCATTATATTATCACCTCGAAATACCTCCTTTTGACCTACCATGACTCAAAATTTCAACCTCATCTTCCTCTTCTTTTTCATCTTCTTTCTATACCCTATGAGGATTCCATCACTATTTTTTTGCTTTCAATTGCTACTACATTTAGCCCCTCTTATGCATACTGATATTATTTGGACTTTCCTTATCATCACAATCACACTACCATTTTCTCTTATTCTTGCTTTCCCTTAGATTTCATGCCTTTTATGGAGGGTTCGTTGCAATAAGTGGTCTATCCTGCCAAGGCTCTTTGCTTCACTCTGCTTAGGGTGGTACTATTAGCTTGGAACTAGTTACTACCCATTATACAACTCATTCCTCTAGTATGAGCTTCCTTAGTGTCCTTCACATTCTTTTTGAACACTTAAGGGTATCAAGAATCCTTTTATTTATTTCTCAGCCTCACTAAAACCTCACGAAAAAAAAAAAAATATTGATCACACTACTACCTATTCTTCAAGCTTGTTAAACCACGATGAAGACACCTTATCAAGTATCTTTTTATATTTTTTTCGATCCCGTTAAAAATGGCCAAAAGACACTATAAAAATTACTTGTCTTCTCTTTCATTCTTTCTAAAATCTAAAGGGGATACCAACTAATAAAAATATAAAAAAGGGGGGGAATCATTTTTTTCCATTATGTTAATAAAAATGGCAAAGCCAGACTGTTACACAGTAATTTGTCATTGTCCCTGCAATCCCCACCTCGCACATTGGAAAGTCATTTCTATGATCAATAAGCAATGTCATGCCTTGCTAATACCATCATTGCATCCCTTGCCATGAGGACAACATTCCATCTGTTGAACATTTCCTGAGCAGACCACTAAAAACACTTGTTTTTGCGTTGGCACTAGTAGCCCGTTATGCCCTCGCACTGAGGAGGAGGTTGGGATTCCTACAATAGTGGAAGGGAGGCCTTATCCCTTGGGAGGTTTCCCCATAAGGTGGAAACAAGAGGCCAAAGTAGGAAGGTCATGGTTATTTAGTCGAACCACTCCCTATGACTCATCCACGAAGTTGTTGTGATCAAAACTTCACCTCTTTTTTTAAAAAAACTTTCCATAAATATATTGGCACGGGTGCTTAACTGGGACAGAGTGCCAACTGGCGCGGGCTCAGTGTTAATTTTCCTCATTGGCGTGAGGGCATAACGGGCTACCGGCGCCAACACAAAAACAGGTGTTTTTAGTGGTCTGCTAAGGAAATGGTCAACAGAGGGAATGTTGTCCTCATGGAAAGGGATGCAATTATGGTATTAGCAAGGCATGAAACTACTTATTTATCACATAAATGACCCTCCAATGTGCGAGGTGGGGATTGCAGGGATAGTGACAAATTACTGTGTAACAGATGCCCCCTAAAGTATGAAGTCCGAACATGAGTGAGGGGTGAAATGCTTTATAAGTACGTGAAAGGAATAAGACGTTGCTGTCAGGAGACCTGCAAATCAAGCATATATACATAACTAAAATATCTGTTTAAAATACATGAATCCATGGTATAGGCGCAGCTACCCATCAAGAAGAGGATCATGTGCATGGATCCTCGGCATGGACGCAGCCATCCGAATAAAGGGATCATATGAAATAAATCCATGGTATGGGCACAACCATCCGTATAGAGAGGATCAAAACAAGAGGACCCATGGTATGGTCGCAGCCATCTTCCTAAAGAATCATGTAAATAATCATGAATGACTCATCACTCCTCGCAACCTGGACTTTTGTGATCGAAGCCCAGGGTCTTGCACTCCAACATCACCCAATCAAAGTACAAATTCCAACATGTGAATAGATGTGTTGAAGTCGAACATGATAGAAAATCACTTGATTACTGGTCAATGATGTGAATCGTTAACAAGTGCGAGAGAAACCACCCATAATATCAATGGCTCTCAAGGTACTAATAGTACAATCCACAGAATGTGAACAGTGATCTGAAGTCGAACACCCATGAAATCACCCGATCTAAGTCCAATGATGTGAACCTGTCGTCGAATGAGAAGAACTTTCCGTTAGGGCATGCAAGCTCTAAGGTACCAGAAAGGAGTCTCTAGATCAACTTCCCAGATAATGAGCTGAAGTCGACAGGAAATGATCCGTCGAAGGAGGGTCATAATGAATCCCACATCATCAAAAAGAAACTGAGGATGAAATATGAGTGTGAATCAAGACTGAAACAGAGGATCAAGGAATGTACAAACTGCAGAAGGATTTTCTCTTGAACATATCAACCACACGAATCTGGAATTTGGCAGTATTTGACTCAAATAGGATCAGAGGTCATGTTGACAAGATTTTTAATCGAATGAGAGGCAAACATATTTCCCAAACCCATGGAGGCAAAGTGACAGAACGAAGATATCCCAACCCGACACGAACTGCAGACAAGTGTCATGTTCAAGAGTGACATACTGCCAACATAACTGATGAATAACTTCCATTTTCCCCAACCATTACTGGTGAGTACCTCTTTATTTTTACACAAGCTTGAACAGGATACCATATGCTTGTCATATAAGTTTTTCCTTCAGAAAAATCCAACCTAGTACATTTTACGAGCCCTAGGAAGGAGGAACTCAAATAATGTCATGGTGACGAGGTCTGATGTCATCAAAGTTTAACAAGTCTGACAAAGGAAGAACTCGGCATCTTTTCATGTTTAGAGAGTTTGAAAAGAAGGTATAAAATAAAACTCCAGCAATCCCTTTTCGTAGGTAGTCTCACAAATCTGAAAAGGTAGAAAACAATATCTGAAAGAACCTCTTAGTCGTGATAGGCTAAGGTAATCCTTTTTCGTAAATAATCCATTCTAGCTCGAAAAATGGGTAAACGTATACTGGGTAGATATCGTTTCGCATTCATTTAATGAGTTCAAAACGACAAGAATCTCGACAATCTTTTCAATTTTAAAGAGTCAGAAAAGAGTTGAAACGTGACTCCTCCTAGAGGAACGAGTGGTATAAAAGGTAGCAACGAGTTTCGGTAATGGTGGAACTGCTCAGAACAAGTAAAGGTAAGGAGGTTGGCTAAAAATACCACTCATCGCAGTGGTTCCCTAGGAACGGGTAAAACAACCAAGTGAAGGCATATGATCGGCCAAGTAGATGGTGACGATGGAATGAGAAAACCAAGGCTAAAACAAGCTGATAAAATGGCAATCACAAGAGGTAAAATGGGAATGGTTTAATTTTTACACAAGCTTGAAATCAGGAAACTCTGCTTGAAGTTGGTTTCATTTTTACACAAGCTTGAAACAAAGATAAACTATGCTTGAAACCAGTTTCATTATTACACAAGCTTGAAATGGAAACAAACTATGCTTTAAAAATTAAGCATGCCCCCAGCATGGTGAATCAATTCAAGGTACATGCCCCCCAAGCTTCACTCCATATGAAAGGCAAATGGAGTGAAGGTTCAAATTACGAGATCAAGAGAAAGACTCGACTGGGATTTTACGAGATCTTATCAAAGACTTGAATTGAACGGGAACGTGTTTCATTGTTTTAACGAGGTTGACACATTAAAAGAACTATCCTCATGACACCTTATTTCATTTTTTAAAGAGCTTGACACAAGAAAACGAACTCTTCTCCGAAGAAAACTCATCATGATGAATAAGAAGTCATCACTTCCAAGAGTTCTGCACCAGATGGGAGAACAACATCTTGGAAATCAAGACCCAATGCCCCCAGCACACGATGCACAACGACACTATCACTGAATGTGGGCATGGGACAGGTAGCCACATAATTAACATACAGTGGGGAAGATACAACCTGCAGATAAAGACCCGGAAGGGACGATGGTGGACCAGATGTCACGTCAGGACCAAAGAATGAAAGCCGATCAAGGGTCACAATCCGACCTTTGTGTGGAAAACAAATCATACGAAAGAGGGAGGAGACAAGTGCACCCATGGCATAAGTATAATCGTACCTCAAGAGTAAATTAAAATCCAAGGGGCCTGGAACAACCATCACGTCTATATAGATGGTTTTCCCTCCCAAAGTAACAGGCAACTTCGGAAGGATCTCTAACGGTTGAGTGGTTCCTCTGTTAAAATCTAACAGATTCTACGTAACAGCCATAAGCGGTGGAGAACCAAAAGCTTTCCAAGTAGTGGAAGACAGAATACTAACAGACACGCCTTCATCTATAATATTTTTGGGTACAACCAGATCAGAGGTCTTTACCGTTATCTCGAAAGGCACATAAGATGGAAGGCGGTATCCTGCAAATCGACTCCAATCAAAGGAAGTGACCAAAATACTTGGAGGGGGTACCATCAGACTGAGATGGTTTTCCCCTAGTGTTACCAGAGCAAGAGGAGCACTCTCCTGGACTTCCATCACGGGAGTAGGAGGAGCAACTTCTTGAACTACAGGGACGGAAGAATCTTTCTCCAGGTTCGAAGAATCTGAAAAAACAAGAAGAACATGAGAGGGATGAGATCCACTCTCGACGGAAAGGACTTGATGAACCACAGGCAGGGTCAGATCAACTGATTCCATGACCAATGGTTGGTCAGGAATGTGTTAGTCATCAGTATGTTTCACCTGTTGATGATGACTAGTTGTTAAAGCCAAGTTTTCTAGCAACTGATCTCCAATATGTCAAATTTGTCAGCTAGAAAACACCCATAAACATTTTTTCCCTCCTACCTTTTCAATTAGCCCATGATGAGATAAAACCTAATTGTCAAGCCCTATCTAGCCTCAGTCATACAAACTTTCCCATCAGCTCCAGAGAGAATAATCCAAATCTGTCCAAAAAGTCTCCCCTAAGTTAGGTAGTGGCAATTTAGGCAATCCTCCCTTGACAAACTATCCTAAAGCCAAAAGAACCTCTGTCTAATATCAACCAGTCATAGATAACCTTCCTATTCTGCAAATAAAGCTTGATACACTCTTAAGTCGCGCCACTAACAAACCATGATGTCTCAGCAGTGCATATGCCATAGGTCAAACTGATATTAGGTGGATTTACAGTTTTTCAATGTCTTTTTCAAGAGCAGAAGTGTACCAGTGATTCCTGAAGACATTATTAAACTTAACATGAGAAGACAACTGCTTTTCATGTGGTTTTGAGCCTGGGATGAAAGTACTAGATAAAGAGTTATTTCAATAAGCTCCTGCAAACACAGTCAAAAGGTTAGTGACTTATGAATAACAAGTAATACTCTGAAGATACTGGTCAAGTTACTTCTGATGTCTAAATATGCATAAAGTTACTTTAACAGCAGGATTACATATCTCAGAGAAATGCCCCTCATGGAATATTGTCAATTTGTCACTTTTATTTTCTTAGCTATGATTAGGCAGCGAAAGGAAAGATGACACTACTTGAAAGCATATGAAATGACATCACTGTGTTAAACCTCCTCCAAACATGAGAAAAGGGTTGAATGACTATGTAAAACCTCCTCCAAGTATGAGCAGATGGTTCAGAAATGTGATAAAGGCCTCCTTCATTTAACAAGCAGAGGGCCAGGAACAGAGATTTAGCCTCATTTAAAAGCAGAAATTTAAGGAGTTTTTAGATGACTTCAGAAATGATGAGTCGCCCTCCTTCCAAAGGATGAGCAAAAGATACATTAGCAGATTTCAAAAGGTGTTTAAGAAAAAATATGGTCAATACAATGGTTCTAAAAACCAGTGTTCTTATGTTTATAAGAGTCTCCTTCAAAGAAGAAACCGGAGGTGCAGTTCTGACTAAAGACAGCCTCATCTAAATGGCCAAGGAAGTAAAACAATCTTGGTTTTAAAATAACTTCTGCTAATAAATACAAAGAGAACCACTAACAGTTTGTTCATGGACATTCCTCATTTGGTTAAAACAGGGGTTGAAAACAGCCCAGGCAGTTGTCAAACATAGGCCTCCTTCATAAACAAGTAGAAGGCTCACCATTGTTTGAGGATGAAGAGAATTTATTTCAGTGTGGCAGAGATTTCAAACAGGACTGTTGTCAAAAATGGTAAAATGAATGAAAATTCACTATTCTTACAGACCTCCTTCACAGAGGAACAAAGGGATAGCTTTCCAATGTTTACATTTCAACTTCAGCTCATCATATCCTGCTATATCTTCATAAAAGTTGAAGACTAGATTACTTTGGCAATCCAAGGTTAGTCATTTGCCTTGATGTTGGAGACTATTTATAGAAGAGATTTTCACTTGGAGTTTCAAATGGGGTTTCAAATAAAATATATTAATTACCCATTCTAAATACCAGCCTTGCAAGTTATTGATATGGACCAAGAATAGTTTTATTCCTGCACTTGTGCAATTCAGGATGGGCAGGTTCTTAAGGTTGAAATTTGTGTAGTTGGCACACATAAGCCTCTGTGAATGTTTTTGTTTTTGATACCTAAAGAGAAATTTTATAAACCCTTGCTATTGAGCCTATACAATGGGCATGATCAACCATCAAACACCATAATAGTTTCTTTGTCAACTTGAAAATGGCCTCCCTCACAAAATTCAGAGGGTCAGTTCTCCTGAATTTTTCACCATACAAATCACTTGATACAAATGGTTAAAGAGATGCTCGAACAAGTTATATATTCATATCAAAGGGCCTTCATCAGCTGATAAAGATAAAGATCTCATAATATGTCTGAAGGGTTGTTTTGGAGCTGCAAGGTTGTTTTATTAATAGACTCCTCTATAAACAACAGTCCAAGCTTGAATTTTTAACACTCCTTCCATTTCATGTGAACAGAGTTTTTACAAATAGTTTCAAAGGTTAAGCAACAACCTATGCTAATAAGTATTCTCAGGTGAAAGGTCTTTTATGAAGTTTCAAAGGAAATTCATGTTTTAAAAAGAGCAAAGAGGTCTTCAAAAGCATAAAGTGGTGCTTCATGTTTTGTTTAAAACCAAAATCCTTTTCAAAAGGCCTCCAAGACCCTCACAAAGCAATGTCAAAAGGTGGTTGGATTTTTCGACTTTAAAGGGAGTAAGAGACTGTTGGCAAAGTCTCATTTTTCATTTCAAAATGCAAGCAACATCCCCCTAAGTTGCCCACTAGAGAAACGAGGAGATTTGAGCATTTTTCAGAGTGTTTTGAGGCTTAAAGCCTGCGCGGTGCACCTGGAAAAGTGCATGGAGCGTTCAGAAGAGAAAATACACAGGCCTTCAACGATTGTCCAGCGTGCCTGTAGCACCGATCACCACTGCCCAAAGGCCGACCCGACACCTCTCCACTGTGCGGCGTTTTTGCTTATGAACATGCCGCTCACTCCTTTTGCCTTCTAACAAGCTCTAACGATGCTCAAGAAATCAACCAAGGCCATAAGCCTTATTTCAAGGTATTTTCCATGCTTATTGCTAAATTTTCGAAATCTTAAAGGGGTGACAAGGTTATTTTCACAAGACAAAAACAATGGTTGGAGAGTAGGGTGTTTGAGAAAAATCCAAGGTTTTTGTTGCTATGATTTCCCAAGATTAGAGACAGTGATTAAATGGTGGGTGTTTTTTATTAGTTTTAAAGGGCCTTAAATACTGTTGAGAACAGTGAAACCATACAAAAATTACAAGACAAAAACACAGAGTTGTAGAAGTTTAAAATTGCTAGAAAGTGTCCTAATAGGGTTAATAGAAGAGAGCAAACCTTATCTGCTAAAACTCAGAAGAAAAATTGTTTATAAGGTTAAAACAGTGATCATAATCTGAATTCTTTGTCACTTTAAAGGTGTCCTCTCTGCATAGTGAAAAGTGAAACCTAGTACATCCTCCATTGTTCCATAAAACAGAGTATTCTATTAAGATCTTTTAAATCAATTTGAGGGTGTTTTTGTCTACCTTTGTGAGGAAACGGTGAATAGAAAAAGGGCACTGATTGAAGAGAAGGTTGTTCTTATCAAAACAAGATTTTATTTCTTCACCAATGAACCACAAGCATATATTTTCAAGGTTATTGGCCTAAGCACAGTGATAAGTTGATTTTATTTTATTTTGACAAATACTTGTTGATTGGTATCAAAGAGGACAAACAGTGACTTATAAGGAGGATAGAGGTGTGGTTGAGAAAAACATTTCAAGGGCCATTTGAGATAGCTTGGTTTTGCAAAGCACATTCAAAACAAAATGCGTCCCAGGCAAGACAGTAAGAGTGGCCTTCACAGGAGGTTTGAGCCTATTTCAACTAAAGAGGTGAATTCTCATCCATCAGTCTTGTTTAACTTCCAAGAGGTTGGGTATCTAGAGTTTTGCCAAAGGGTGCAGGAGGTGAAAAGCTATTCCCCTTTGACACATCCTTGTGCTTTGAGATTTCAAGAGAAGCACTTTCAGCTGGCAGGCTTGGATTTGAAGTTCACTCCTAGGTACATTTCCAAGGCCACCAAAATCCCTTATGTCGGATAGAATTTGTTTAAACAAAGCCACCTAGACTCAGAATAGTACAAACCTTTTTTGAAGCCTGAGCATAGAGATACATGTCCATCCATATTTCCCTTCTCATATCTGTTGACTAGTTATTCTCCCCTAATGAAGATAATCATGAAATACTTCACTTGCGAGGGAATATTCTCCCGGGTCTATGCCTACCATGTCCAGTTGCTCATGCATTTCACAAGAGCCAAATTGTTAAATCTCCCTTTCTTCCTTCATAAAAGTATTGAGAAAATGGCCTCCACTATTCAGAAAAAACCTCCTTCTCAGCAACAGCCTGCCTCTTCCGTCACTCCCTCATCAAGGTTATCATTCTTCATTAGCTTGAGAAGAAGAAAATATCTTGGGATACTTTAATTACACATTCGGATTTTGCCACTGGCCCTTCATTTCATACATCTACTTCACCTTCCACTCACCATCCTTCACCTTCTTCAAGCAAGCCCATTCCCAAGAAACTCAAATTTCCCATTGAACAAGAGGAAGAACAAGATGAACAGCAGCATGACGAAGAGGAGGAACAACATGATAAAGAGGAGGAACAGCATGATGAAGAAGGGCAGCAAGGGGAAGAAGAGCATGGTGAGGAGTAGCAAAATGAAGATGAGCAGCAGCATAAAGATGAGCAGCAACAGGATGATAAACGACAACAAGATAAATAATAGCAGCATGATGAAGAGGCGTAGCACAGTGAGGAAAGGCACCCTCATGAAAAAGAGCAGCAGCATGATGATGAAGCAAGGCAGCAAAGTGAAGAGCATCATAGTGATAATATTTAGCAAAATGACAGTCCAAGAATTCATGAAGAAACTCAAGACAGTGGCGAGAATGATGAGGAAAGTAACAAGGGAAAAGAGCCAATAGAGCATGTGCTAGCTTCCTCTCCTAGGCAAGGGGCCATGCTCTCTTCTCCAAAAGTAACAAAGCCCCGGACATCAAGGAAAATGGTGCCTAAAACTATAACTCCAAATGTTACTAGGGCCCTCCGAAGTAAGGGGAAATTGCCCAAGCAGCCCATTGTCGATTTACCCAAGAGGAGGAAGACCAAAAAGGCCCCTCAAAGCAAGGGAAAGGAGAAAGAAGAAAGCAGCCATGAAAAGGAGAGGGACTTTGACATCATTCAAATCCAAAGTGATGATAGCGACAATGAGGCCCGAATCCTAGAGACTCTTTTGATTAATAGAGAAAAACAAATTGATGCTTTGAGGGCAGATCTAGAGAGGGCTAGAAACTTCAATCACTTTTTGCAAACTCAAAATAAACATATGAGTGTCCACATGGAGGTATTTGAGACCCGGGCCACCAAATACAAAAAAGAGGCCTTCAAGGCGCAAATTAAATTGGAAGAACTCATGGGTGAGTTCAATGAGAGCGAAGATGAAGATCATCCCAGGAGAAAGAGGCCAAGAACCATGGGACTCAGAAGAGCCCTTGAGAAACAAAAGGAGGAAGAAGTTGCCCTTCTCCAATCTATTCCTCTCACTAATTTGTTCACCCAAGAGATAGAGAACAATCCAGAAGCATGGCTCGAAAGGGTGAATAATCACTTGGAAAAGAAGTTGGAGAAGGCCAATAGAGATTTGGACCTTCAAAGGAGGATGACCGGGCACTATAGAAAGCTCAATCAGTTCGCCCGACGGAAATTGAAGGCCACACAAGACAAACTCAAGGAAGCTCAAAGGAGGCGCCCGACACCAAAATTGAAGAAAAACACCTCAAAGCTCCAAATTTTGGCCTCAACTTCACAGCATGTTTCTGAAAACCCTTGAGGGTCATGCTTGCCAAATTTGGGTGAAATTCAACAAATTTTGGTTTTTTGTCATTTTTGGGTTTTATGCTAAAACTCATGGGCATCGCCATTTCTTTTTGGGGCATCCTCAAAGGATGAAAATGGTATCATTGGATGCCATAATTTCAGGGGCACATACTCAGCGATTTTCAGTTCATTTGAAGATGATTTTCTCCCCAAAAATGGCAGAAAACACTCACTTTTTCCACACTCTTCCCTGTTTATCAGCAAGGTCTATTTTTTTGGTTTTTTACACACAAGTCAGTTTTTTATGAACTTAGAGTGGTCAGTTTGGAGCCAACTAAGTATTTTCAAAAATACATTCAGAGCTTTCCAACGAGCCGTCACGGGCCTCGTTTCGACATGGAGAAGGCCTCCAAAAGTTGGCGACAAGTCAAAGGACTTTCTGCTAATATATTTCTTGAATATTTTTGTAAAAAAATGAACCTTTCTAAAGTGACTTTTCCTCATGTGCGTTTAGCTATTTTTGTGCATGATTAGTTATGAAAAGTCAATATATTTTCCTTTTTAGCATTTTTGAGATATTTTATTAGATATTTTTTGCCTTGGGCTTTGTAAAGCCTCAAGGACAAAATCAGATATTTTGGATAGGCCAATGAGATTGCAAGTTGAACTAGGAGGTTTTCCTCACTTTGGCCTATATATTCCAAAGGCTTTCATTTTAAACAAGGCTGAACTTGATGAATAGAAGCAATATATGGTTATACAAGCTTGGAAGAAACATTTGTCTCATGCATTGGATAGTTTCTTGAATGTTTTTGGATGGTGAAGGAGGTCTGTTGTTGGATTCCTTGACTTGGTAAAATGGTATAGTGTCCCTCTTTGTTATGCTTCTTAGTTTTCATTCATAATTCCATGTTCTTTCTTGCTATAAGATAGTAGAGAATAGATTTGAGACATGCCCTTGGAGGCACCTCAAATTTCCTGTTTCTTTATAGCTTCTATGTTTTCTTCCTTCTTAGTCATATCAAAGAATCCTTGATTGCTCTTTGATAACTGAAGAAATTGTTTGCTTATTTCATTTATCGTTTTATGCATGCTAAGTATGATTCACGGTATGCCCTGCTTACTCATGGCTAGTCATAGCTCCACCTCTGAAACCTTTCTTTGATTATTTGATTATCATTTGTTGAACCAAAGAGGTCTTATACTGATCTTGCCCTTTGCCTAAAACTATGCAATCTTGCTTTCAAAGTGCCCAATAGCTTGAAATACTATGCTTAGGCATTCCTTCATAGTGATTTAAGTTGTTTTTTTGTCTTAAATGTATTTCCCCAAAGTCTGATAGCCATTTCCTAAAGTTAGAGAGTCATATATCTCTATGCATGGCTTGAATGTTTATTTCTATACATTGATCAGTTTATAGTTACATTTCTCATGATTAATGGTTTTCCCTACCATGTTTATGTCAGCTATTAAACTATTTATGTTTGAAATCCTTTTTTCTTCACAATTTTAATGTCCATCTCACTCCATTTTACCCAAAGATCCATTTTACCTCGCTCAAATCAGCCCTTCAACAACCTTGTATCACCGTTTGAAATTTTTCTTGACCTTTTCGACCCCATAGCCCAGTTGATCTAACATATTTTTATCTATCTTATTCTTTTATCAGTTCATCCCTCACAACCTAAAAAACCAAAACCAAAAACCTACTTCATAACTAGCCTAAAATCAAGAACACAATAAGCAAACACACAGATATCCCTTACACAAATAGAGAGAGCCCTCTCTGAGTCCAGGAAGGGTAGGTCCTTGGGCTCCAAAGATTGGTTTGATGTTCCAATGTCATTTGGCTTGCCAATCAGCCAAATCATGGGACCCTAACATAATGGCGATCATGGTGGGACTTTGAGTCAAAACATCCTCGGTATCCCTTAGGATCTCTCAAAATCTCATTCAAAATTAGAAAAGCTTAGGTATTGTCTGAAGAGTAGAAACTAGCTCTTTCACCATCTTAGAAAAATGTTGATTCAGTTATAGGAAACTCTTCCAAACCTTAGGGATACATATAGGAAACTCAGAAAATCCCAAAATATCTCTAGATTGGTGTTTATCACTATTGGTGGTGGACCATACACATATACTCTCAAAACAACTAAAAATCCACCTGGCGACTCCACTAGCCTCCAGTAGGCCTTACTACTTTACTAAACTCTAGGCTACTATCCTATTGAGCCACCTCATCTCCACCCTAACATAATGGTGATCACGGTGGGACTAACTGAGTACATAATAGTCTAGCAAACTCTTGTAGATTCATTAGTCTTTAAAAAATTTAACAGGAAAGCAGTCCATAGAATCATTTAGAGTAAACTCTTTTTGTTTTCAACACCCTAGAAAAGTGATGAATCAGGTTTAGAACACTCTAATAAACCATAGGCTGCAAATAAAAACTCAAAAAACCCCAAAACATTCCTAGATTGGCTTTTCCCTAGTTATTGGTGGTGGACCATAGCTACATCTTTATAAAAAAAACCAAGTTTCACCTGGAAACTCCACTAGCCTCTAGTAGGCCTAAAAAACTCCATAAAAACCAAAAAAATCATAAACCATACCTTTATGTTGACTCATCCTTTCCAAAACATAAAACTTATGGTGCAAACTCTGTAATCAGTGACAAACTAAGTATAACTTAGCGATTCAGAAGACTTCACCTAAACGTAGAAGATAAACAGAAATAATCTTGCAAATAAAACCATTAGCTTGTCCAGACAGCCTAGAAAACTATTGAAACCAAGTGAATCACTCTTCCTTGCAAGTCTTCATCTCAAATTTTGCTAGAAAACTTTTTCCCGAAATCATCTTTGATAGTGTTGGTGGTGGACCATAGTTCTCAAAGAAATTCACCTGGCGACTCCAATATCCCTTATTTTTGTTTTGACCATCCTTCACATTAGCAAAACCCCTAGAGAGGCCATCCATCTAAAACAATCACAAATACCATCCTCTCTAAACTCTGAATACGAAATCCGGCTTCACGAAGAATCAATACCAGATCTCATCCCAACCCAAATCCCCCTATCATAGTAGATGACCCAGAGAAGATTCTGTGGCAAGCTTCCGAAACTGGCAATTTAGCTACTGATAGGTCCATCTGTAAAGAAATATCAGTACCTAAAAACCTCACAGCCTTGCAGGATTCCCCATTTGACTTAAAATCAGCAAAAACCATTTTTAGAAGCAAGTCACAAAGTAAGGTAAAATTTGACAATCTTGAGCCCCTAGATCTACCACAGAGTCCTAGTAGAGAAGCCTCGCCTACTACGCCTCCCGACTTTCAGCTTCTCCATCACTTTGGCTCCTACCATCCCAGATCCGCTCAAAATCAGATCACTAATCCAAGTACATCCGCCACACCCATCCAAACCACTACTGTTCAAATCACCTCAGCTCATCCTACAAACCCTCATTTTGTACATCATCCATTAGCTCCCACCATGGCAGCCTAGTATGCACCTTTGGTGTTGCCACACCCTTTGGCTCCTTTACAAAATGACTATCAATCCAAAATCCCGCACTTTACCAGATTTGAGACTACCACAGCTCAGCAACATGTAGATAGAATTAGTGATGCCTTTATATACATGGAAATAGAAGATGAGACCATCAGAATGAGGATGTTCACCCAAAGCCTAGGCGGAGAACCCAAAAAATGGTTCAAGAGCTTAACTCCAAACAGTATCCACGATCTCCCAGAACTTTACCAAACCTTCATAAATAAGTGAGAAATCCAAAAGAACCCCATTCAAATCCTGTCAGAGTATAACAATCTAAAATGGGAAAATGGGGAAAGTGTCAAGGGATATTGCACTAGGTTCAACAGTGTTTATAACGCCCTCCCGCCTCACTTCAAACCTCCACTTGGCTCCGCCTTAGCAAATTTCCCCTAAGGATTTGACCCAAACATGACTTATCAACTAAGAGACAAGGACCCCCCTACCTTAGAAGAAATGCAAAAAGTGGCCATAAGTGCAGAATCCAACTTAGCAGAAAAGAGAGCTAGGACTAGATCAGAAAGGAAAGTCACATACCGGGATGAAGTCTCCACTTCAGCCCCTTCCTTAGACGCTAGAATATATGACTTGGTTAGATCCATGGAGAAAATTTGGGAAAAGATAAGTGAAAAGACACCTATTAGGGACAACCAGCCAAACCCTCCAAACAGAAACCGAAACCAAAATTTTAGGAGGGATCAACCTCAAAACAAACCAAGGGAAAATGACCAACAAATTAGGCCACCCTTTAATGACAATTATGTGGAAGAATATGAGAGGGATACTGAACCCATCAATGAAAATCATTCAAACCTTATAGGTTCTGATAACGAGAGTGAGGTTTACCTCACAGAAGAAGAACAAGCGTTCTTCTCTCTGAATCAAAATGAAACCAACTATGAAGATCCCGAAGATCCTGCCATAGATTTTCATAATGCCATAATAGAAGCTCACAGGTAGTATGACCTTAGAAGCATAAAAAACCAAGACAACTCCAAGAAAGATAGCTCAGACACTGCTAAAACCCCTGATACCATCCTTAAAAAAGAAGTGGATAACAACAACATCATGGTCAAGAAAACTGACCAAAACAAAGATAAAGCTATTCAAACAAGTCTTGGCTCCGATGCTCCTAGTACCTCCACAAAGATTCCCGAGATGGTTGTGTCAAACAAAATCCCGAAACAAAGTCAGCAAAATCAGAACATAGAGAAAGTCATGGCTGAAAAAACTGAAGCAAATTTGTCTAAACTACAAGCACCTTTCAGTTTTGAGGGAGAAATATCCAAAATAAAAATTACCATGCCTCTCACTGAAATTATCACCCAAAGCTCCTATAAATCCCAAGTGTCAAAGGTCTTGAATATAGGAAATGATGCAAACACCCTTAATCTAGCTGATGAAGCTCCTGAAGTGTTGTTTGGTCCAAAAATAGAAGGAAAATTCCAAGAAGGAACCACTCTTCCCTTTTACATCAGTTTGAATATCCATGACCAAATCTTACACAATGCCATGCTAGACTTCGGGGCCTCGCATAATCTCATGCCGAAGGTTGTGATGGAAAGATTAGGCCTAGAAATAACAAGACCCTATAAAGACTTATATTCCTTTGATTCAAGTAGAGTCAAGTGTCTAGGCTTAATGAAAGATCTTTATTTTATTTTGGCCCAAGTACCTTCAAAACACCTGATCATGGACATAGTGGTAGCAGACATCCATCCCAAGTATGGAATGCTTTTATCCAGATCTTGGGGAACTAAGCTTCAAGGAAATATTCAACTTGATATGTCCTACGCCACTATTCCTGTATTTAACCAAACTAGAATACTCTACCAGGAATCACGTATGAAATATATGATCAGCAGCCAAGAAAAGCTAGATAACATCCCGATGTACTCCTTGCATTCAGATCTAAATTCCTTCATTTTACACACTGATGAAGACATTGAGGAACATTTGGGAGAAATTGAAACAAACTTAGACCCACCAAATCAGCTGCCCCAAGTTCTCTATGATGAACTAGACACTCAAAATTATCATGACCATGAGTAGCTATGTCTTGTGGAAAGAGAGTTTGTTCCTTTTGAAACAGGGATAGAGCAAGAAGCACAAACCATTATGAACCATCAAGAAAATTTCTCAAACCTTAGGCAAACATCAGAAATGACATCAGGATACTTTTTCATAACAGAGGCATTAGAAGACTTGCATATCACAAACCTTTTTGGAAATCAGAGCAGAGGAGCTTAATGTTCTTACCATACCTTAAATATTTACTGGCACATAGCTCTACCCCTTCAAATGAAACCTTCATTGTAGCCATAACAGCTCAAAATCCAGAAAAAATGTCTAATAAACTTCCTATGAAAGGATATGATGACTGTAGCCCAAATATACCTGAGTTGTTTGAACTGGCTAACATTCTGTCACTCCACCAAAGACTTAGAACTGCTAGAATTTGCAATCTTGTTCAAAATACTACTTCATATAGAGAAAACAGTGAGAAACACTATGCCACTGCCATCACTCCAAGAAACGACTTCGACAAAAGAAAATACAAAAATCTGAACCAA
Organism: Pinus albicaulis; assembly: GCA_034641835.2. Classification (NCBI taxonomy): domain Eukaryota; kingdom Viridiplantae; phylum Streptophyta; class Pinopsida; order Pinales; family Pinaceae; genus Pinus; species Pinus albicaulis. Next base: position 1,182,153,423 of record CM076579.1, on the reverse strand, counting down.
ACAGTAATATTCAAAGATAAAATAGTTGGTCATAGGATCTGTTTTGATTTTAGAAACACTAATACACACCCTTGTGACAGAAATTTTATCCTTCCTGCCCAAGACCATGACATACCAATGATAAGTGCTTTTAATCATGTGTCTTTGCAAAATAATGTTTCAAGTTATAGCCAAATAATTCCTTTGCAAAGCAGGCAGCTCAAATAATTTTTCAAGTATGCTGGAAGTAGTTCCATTTTCAAAACCAAAATTGCAAAACCAATGGATATCAAAAATACGCTCCTAAAAGCCATGTTTCCAGTTCTAAATTTCTGCATTTTGACATACCTTGATGATGTCATCATATACTTCAAAAATGACAAAGAATATCTTCATTATTTGAAAAAGATGTACAACAAAAGGAGGAGTGGAAATCAGAGGTATAAAGAGGTACAACGGGAAGATACGGGGTTGTTCAAAGATTCATGCATGAATCCTTATGTCATGCTTGAAAGAGAAAATTTTCCAAATTTTTCTTTTCAAGAGCTAAGTGGACCAAGAGTGGTAGGAGATCCTTATGAAGATAATATGCTTAAGTTTCACCATTTCCAAGATTTCTGAGTTAAAAAAAATTCAATAATTGTATATACCATTGTTTGAAAAATACATCAAAAACAGAAAATTCAAAAACAATAGAAAATAGAAAAAAGGGTTGTTTGAAAAATAGAAAGAAAGTCCCATGTTCAAAAAATAGTCATTCAGAAAGCGCGCAAGTCTAAATGCCACTACTAGTGCTCAAATGTCTTGTTCAGTTATCTAGCCTAATCATAACTGAATATGTTTTAAATTTATTTGCTGATAAGCTAGTGAGAGGAAAAGATATTCAAAATTGTGTAAGCTTGACTTATCAAAGAGAGTAGATTAGGAAAAGATACTGGTTCCACATGCTCAAAACAGAACCAAAGAGGAAAGCAGGGATCAAAAACAAATTGTGTATCCTAGCCTTGTTTTTCTAGATTTCATTTTATGCAAAATAATATTTGTGTGCAGCTTGTCTTTCATGCCACAAGTACATGACAAATCAGAATGTCTAAGCCTAATTTGGTCAGTTTTCAATTTCATGTTTTAGATTAGAGAATAAAATCCTGTCAAACAGCTTAACCTTGACAGTCGATCTAGCATAGGTAGAGAAACGAAGGATTTCATTAGCTTAATCTGAACTCCCAGCAGATATAAGTGTAGAACTAGATAGTGTCATTTTTCAAAAATATTATGTCAAAGGGTTGCTAGCCCAAATGCACCCAAAAGCAGAAAAAATGTTAGGAAATATAGTGGGGTAGGTATAAATGTCGTTGATGCTAATCATGCTGTCAATTTTCAGAAATAGCATCAAAGAAGAAAGAAAGTTGCGCCAGTGGATAAAGGCGCTGGTCTTCAAAGAACCGAGATCTGAAATTCTGGACACCTCCTTAAAAGGAGCTGCCCTCCCCAAATGGAGCCACTGTTAGTCATCAATATTTTTCACCTGTTGATGATGACTAGTTGTTAAAGCCAATTTTTCTAGCAGCTGATCTCCAATATGTCAAATTTGTCAACTATAAAACACCCATAAACATTTTTTCCCTCCTACCTTTTCAATCATCCCATGATGAGATAAAACCTAATTTTCAAGCCCTATCTAGCCTCAGTCATACAAACTTTCCCATCAGCTCCAGAGAGAATACTCCAAATCTGTCCAAAAAGTCTTCCCTAAGTTAGGTAGTGGCACTTTAGGCGATCCTCCCTTGACAAACTATCCTAAAGCCAAAATAACCTATGTCTAATATCAACCAATCATAGATAACCTTCCTATTCTGCAAATAAAGCTTCAGACACTCTTAAATCACGCCACTAACAAACCTTGATGTCTCGGCAGTGCATATGCCACAGGTCAAACTGATATTAGGTGGATTTACATTTTTTCAATGTCTTTTTCAAGAGCAGAAGTATACCAGTGATTCCAGAAGATATGATTAAACTTAACATGAGAAGATAGTTTCTTCTCATGTGGTTTTGAGCCTGGGATGAAAGTATTGGATAAATAGTTATTTCAATAAGCTCCTACAAACACAGTCAAAAGGTTAGTGACTTATGAATAACAGGTAATACTCTGCAGATACTGGTCAGGTTACTTCTGATGTCTAAATATGCATAAAGGTATTTTAACAACAGGATTACATATCTCAGAGAAATGCCCTTCGTGGCATATTGTCAATTTGTCACTTTTATTTGCTTAACTATGAATAGGCAGTGAAAGGAAAGATGACACTTCTTGAAAGCAGATGAAATTACATCACTGTGTTAAACCTCCTCCAAACATGACCAGAGGGTTGAATGACTGTGTAAAACCTCCTCCAAGTATGAGCAGATGGTTCGGAAATGTGATAAAGGCCTCCTTCATTTAACAAGCAGAGGGCCAGGAACAGAGATGTAGCCTCATTTAAAAGTAGAAAGTTAAGGTGTTTTTAGATGACTTCAGAAATGATGAGTCACCTTCCTTCCAAAGAATGAGCAAAAGATACATCAGCAGATTTCAAATGGTGTTTAAGAAAAAATATGGCCAATACAATGGTGCTAAAAACCTCTGTTCTTATTTTTATAAGAGTCTCCTTCAAAGAAGAAACCGGAGATGGAGTTTTGACTAAAGGCAGCCTCGTCTAAATGGCTAAGGAAGTAAAACAATCTTGGTTTTAAACTGACTTCTGCTAATAAATACAAAGAGAACCATGAATAGTTTGTTCATGGACATTCTTCATTTGGTTAAAACGGGGGTTGAAAAGAACCCAGGCAGTTGTCAAACATAGGCCTCCTTCATAAACAAGTAGAAGGCTCACCATTGTTTGAGGATGAAGAGAATTTATTTCAGTGTGGCAGAGATTTCAAACAGGACTGCTGTCAAAAATGGTAAAATGAATGAAAATTCACTATTCTTATAGACCTCCTTCACAGAGGAACAAATGGATAGCTTTCCAATGTTTACATTTCAACTTCAGCTCATCATCCCCTGTTATATCTTCGTAAAAGTTGAAGACTAGATTACTTTGGCAATCCAAGTTTAGTCGTTTTCCTTGATGTTGGAGACTATTTATAGAAGAGCTTTTCACTTGGAGTTTCAAATGGGGTTTCAAATAAAAGATATTAGTTACCCATTCTAAATACCAGCCTTGCAAGTTATTGATATGGACCAAGAATAGTTCTATTGCTGCACTTGTGAAGTTCAGGATGGGCAGGTTCTTAAGGTTGAAATTTGTGTAGTTGACACACATAAGCCTCTGTGGATGTTTTTGTTTTTATGCCTGAAGAGAAATTTTATAAACCCTTGCTATTGAACCTATACAATGGGTATGATCAACGATCAAACACCATAACAGTTGGTTTGTCAACTTGAAAATGGCCTCCCTCACAAAAGGCAGAGGGTTAGTTCTCCTGAGTTTTTCACCATACAAATCACTTCATACAAATGGTTAAAGAGATGCTCGAACAAGTTTTATATTCATATCAAAGGGCCTTCATCAGCTGATAAAGATAAAGATCTCATAATATGTCTCAAGGGTTGTTTTATTAATAGACTCCTCTATAAACAACAGTCCAAGCTTGAAGTTTTAACACTCCTTCCATTTCATGTGAATAGAGTTTTTACAAATAGTTTCAAAGGTTAAGCAACAGCCTATGCTAATAATTATTCTCAGGTGAAAGGTCTTTTATGACGTTTCAAAGGAAATTCCTGTTTTAAAAAGAGAAAAGAGGTCTTCAAAAGCATAAAGCAGTGCTTCATGTTTTGTTTAAAACCAAAAGCCTTTTCAAAAGGCCTCCAAGACCCTCACAAAGAAATTTCAAAAGGTGGTTGGATTTTTCAACTTTAAAGGGAGTAAGAGACCATTGGCAAAGTCTCATTTTGCATTTCAAAACGCAAGCAACATCCCCCTAAGCTGCCCACTGGAGAAACGAGGAGATTTGATAATTTTTCAAAGTGTTTTGAGGCTTAAAGCCTACGCGGCGTGCCTGGAAAAGCGCATGGCACGTTCAGAAGAGAAAATACACAGGCCTTCAATGGTTGTGCGGCGCGCCTGTAGTGCCAGTCACGACTGCCCAAAGGCCGACCTAACAGCTCTCCATTGCGCGGCGTTTTTTCTTATGAACGTACCACTCACTCCTTTTGCCTTCTAACAAGCTCTAAAGCTGCTCAAGCAATCGACCAAGGCCATAAGCCTTATTTCAAGGTATTTTCCATGCTTATTTCTGAATTTTTGAAATCTTAAAGGGGTGACAAGGTTATTTTCACAAGACAAAAACAGTGGTTGGAGAGTAGGGTGTTTGAGAAAAATCCAAGGTTTTTGTTGCTATGATTGCCCAAGATTAGAGATAGTGATTAAAGGGTGGGTGTTTTTTATCATATTTAAAGGGCCTTAAATACTATTGAGAATAGTGAAACCATACACAAATTACAAGACAAAAACATAGAGTTGTAGAGGTTTAAAATTGCTAGAAAGTGTCCTAACAGGGTTAATAGAAGAGAGAAAATCTTATCTGCTAAAACTCAGAAGAAACAGTGTTTATAAGGTGAAAATAGTGATCATGATCTGAATGCTTTGTCACTTTAAAGGTGTCCTCTCTACATAGTGAAAAGTGAAACCTAGTACAGCCTCCATTGTTCCATAAAACAGAGTATGCTATGAAGATATTTTAAATAAATTTGAGGGTGTTTTTATCTACCTTTGTGAGGAAACAGTGAATAGAAAAAGGGTACTGATTGAAGAAAAGGGCGTTCTTACCAAAACAAGATTTTATTTCTTCACCAATAAACCACAAGCATATCTTTTCAAGGTTATTGGCCTAAGCATAGTGATAAGTTGATTTTATTTTATTTTGACAAATATTTGTTGATTGGCATCAAAGAGGACAAACAGTGACTTATAAGGAGGACAGAGGTGTGGTTGAGAAAAACATTTCAAGGGCCATTTGAGACAGCTTGGTTTTGCAAAGAACATTCAAAACAAAATGCCTCCCAGGGAAGACAGTAGGAGTGGCCTTCACAGGAGGTTTGAGCTTGTTTCAACTAAAGAGTTAAATGCTCATCCATCAGTCCTGTTTAACTTCCATGAGGTTGGGTATATAGATTTTTGTCAAAGGGTGCAGGAGGTGAAAATTTATTCCCCTTTGACACATCTTTGTGCTTTGAGATTTCAAGAGAAGCACTTTCAGCTGGCAGGCTTGGATTTCAAGTTCTCTCCTAGGTCCATTTCCAAGGCCACCAAAATCCCTTATGTCGGAGAGAAGTGGTTTAAACAAAGCCACCTAGACTCAGAACAGTACAAATTTTTTTTGAAGCCTGAGCATAGAGATACATGTCCATCCATCTTTCACTTCTCATATATGTTGACTAGTTATGCTCCCCTAATGAAGATAATCATGAAATACTTCACTTGCGAGGGAAGATTCTCCTGGGTCTATGCCTACCATGTTCGGTTTCTCATGCATTTCACAAGAGCCAAATTGTTAAATCTCCCTTTCTTCCTTCATAAAATAATTGAGAAAATGGCCTCCACTATTTAGAAAAAACCTCCTTCTCAGCAGACAGCCTGCCTCTTCCATTACTCCCTCATCAAGGTTATCATTCTTCATCAGCTTGAGAAGAAGGAAATCTCTTGGGATACTTTCATTACACATCCGGATTTTGCCACTGTCCCTTCATTTCATACATCTCCTTAACCTTCCACTCGCCATCCTTCCCCTTCTTCAAGCAAGCCCATTCCCAAGAAACTCAAATTTCCCATTGAACAAGAGGAAGAGCAAGATGAACATCAGCACGACGAAGAGGAGGAACAGCATGATAAAGAGGAGGAACATCATGATGAAGAAGGGCAGCAAGGGGAAGAAGAGCATGATGAGGAGCAGTAGCATGAAGATGAGCAGCAACAGGATGATAAACAACAGCAAGATAAATAATAGCAGCATGATGAAGAGGCGCAGCACAGTGACGAAAGGCAGCCTCATGAAAAAGAGCAGTAGCATGATGATGAAGCAGGGCAGCAAAGTGAAGAGCATCACAGTGATAATATGCAGCAAAAGTACAGTCCAAGCATTCATGAAGAAACTCAAGACAGTGGTGAGAATGATCAGGAAAGTAACAAGGGAAAAGAGCCAATAGAGCATGTGCTAGCTGCCTCTCCTAGGCAAGGGGCCATGCTCTCTTCTCCAAAAGTGACAAAGCTCCAGACATCAAGGAAAAGGGTGCCTAAAACTATAACTCCAAATGTTACTAGGGCCCTCCGAAGTAAGGGGAAATTTCCAAAGCAGCCCATTTTCGATTTACCCAAGAGGAGGAAGACCAAAAAGGCCCCTCAAAGCAAGGGAAAGGAGAAAGAAGAAAGCAGCCATGAAAAGGAGAGGGACTTTGACATCATTCAAATCCAAAGTGATGATAGCGAAAATGAGGCCCAAATCCTAGAGACTCTTTTGATTAATAGAGAAAAACAAATTGATGCTTTGAGGGCAGATCTAGAGAGGGCTAGAAACTTCAATCACTTTTTGCAAACTCAAAATAAACAGATGAGTGTCCACATGGCGGTATTTGAGACCCGGGCCACCAAATACAAAAAAGAGGCCTCCAAGGCACAAATTAAATTGGAAGAACTCATGGGTGAGTTCAATGAGAGAGAAGATGAAGATCAGCCCAAGAGAAAGAGGCCAAGAACCATGGGACTCAGAAGAGCCCTTGAGAAACAAAAGGAGGAATAAGCTGCCCTTCTCCAATCTATTCCTCTCACTACTTTGTTCACCCAAGAGATAGAGAACAATCCAGAAGCATGGCTTGAAAGGGTGAATGATCACTTGGAAAAGAAGTTGGAGAAGGCCAATAGAGATTTGGACCTTCAAAGGAGGATGACCGGGCACTATAAAAAGCTCAACCAGTTCGCCCGGCGGAAATTGAAGGCCACACAGGAAAAACTCAAGGAAGCTCAAAGGAGGCGCCTGGCAACAAAATTGAAGAAAGACACCTCAAAGCTCCAAATTTTTGCCTTAGATTCACAGCATGTTTCTGAAAACCCTTGAGGGTCATGCTTGCCAAATTTGGGTGAAATTCAACAAATTTTGGTTTTTTGTCATTTTTGGGTTTTTGGCTAAAACTCATGGGCATCGCCATTTATTTTTGGGGCATCCTCAAAGGATGAAAATGGTATCATTGGATGCCATAATTTTAGAGGCATATACTCAGCGATTTTCAGGTCACTTGAAGATGATTTTCTCCTCCAAAATGGCGGAAAACACTCACTTTTTCCACACTCTACCCCGTTTATCAGCAAGGTCTATTTTTTTTGTTTTTTACACATAGATCAGATTTTGATGAACTTCTAGTGGTTATTTTGGAGAAAAATAATTATTTTCAAAAAATAGACCTTCTTAGCTTTCCAACGAGCCATCACGGGCCTCGTTTTGACATCGGGAAGGCCTTCAAAAGTTGCTGGCAATTCAGAGGACTTTCTACTGATATATTTCTTGAGTATTTTTGTAAAAAATGAACCTTTCTAAAGTGACTTTTCCTCATGTGCTTTAGCTATTTTTGTGCATGATTAGTTATGAAAATTCAATATATTTTCCTTTTTTAGCATTTTTGAGATATTTTATTAGATATTTTGTGCCTTGGGCTTTGCAAATCCTCAAGGACAAAATCAGATATTTTGGATAGGCCAATGAGATTGCAAGTTGAACTAGGAGGTTTTCCTCACTTTGGCCTATATATTCCAAAGGCTTTCATTGTAAACAAGGCTGAACTTGATGAATAGAAGAAATATATGGATATACAAGCTTGGAAGAAACACTTGTCTCATGCATTGGATAGTTTCTTGAATGTTTTTGGATGATGAAGGAGGTCTGTTGTTGGATTCCTTGACTTGGTAAAATGGTATAGTGTCCCTCTTTGTTATGATTCTTAGTTTTCATTCATAATTCCATGTTCTTTCTTGCTATAAGATAGTAGAGAATAGATTTGAGACATGCCCTTGGAGGCACCTCAAATTTCCTGTTTTTTTATAGCTTCTATGTTTTCTTCCTTCTTAGTCATATCAAAGAATCCTTGATTGCTCTTTGATAACTGAAGAAATTGTTTGCTTATTTCATTTATCGTTTTATGCATGCTAAGTATGATTCATGGTATGCCATGCTTACTCATGGCTAGTCATAGCTCCACCTCTGAAACCTTTCTTTGATTATTTGATTGTCATTTGTTGAACCAAAGAGGTCTTGTACTGATCTTGCCCTTTACCTAAAACTATGAAATCTTGCTTTCAAAGTGACCAATAGCTTGAAATACTATGCTTAGTCATTCCTTCATAGTGATTTAAGTTTTTTTTTTGTCTTAAATGTATTTCCCCAAAGTCTGATAGCCATTTCCTAAAGTTGGAGAATCATATATCTCTATGCATGGCTTGAATGTTTATTTCTATACATTGATCAGTTTATAGTTACATTTCTCATGATTAATGGTTTGACCTACCATGTTTATGTCAGCTATTAAACTATTTATGTTTGAAATCATTTGTTCTTCACAATTTTAATGTCCATCTCACTCCATTTTACCCAAATATCCATTTTACCTCGCTCAAATCGGCCCTTCAACAACCTTGTATCACCGTTTGAAAGCTTTCTTGACCTTTTCGACCCCATAGCCCAGTTGATCTAACATATTTTTATCTATCTTAGTCTTTTATCATTTCATCCCTCACAACCTAAAAAACCAAAACCAAAAACCTACTTCATAACTAGACTAAAATTAAGAACACAATAAGCAAACACACAGATATCCCTTACACAAATAGAGAGACCCCTCTCTGAGTCCAAGAAGGCTAGGTCCTTGGGCTCCAAATATTGGTTTGATGTTACACTGTCATTTGGCTTGCCAATCAGCCAAATCACGAGACCCTAACAGAATGGAGTCGTGATTTTTAATTTCCAGGGGAGCGGGATCAACAAAGGATGACTCTTGACCAATCGTTGAATCAACTAGCGGAGGAATTGAAGAAAGCTTCTGGTAACCAACTGGAAAGCAGGGTGCAGAAATAGTAGATTTTTCCAACACTCTCTTGGCTTTATCCATGTACGAACAAATTTTAATGGGATGATGCCCTTCACACAACTTACGGGGATTTTTAATCTTACCCTGTTTCTTATCAGTGTTATCAGAACTAGTCGAAGGTGCGCTGCCAATATGACTTCCAGAAGCCAAAGGAAACGACGGATGGCCATCAGACCATGCTTCAAGTACCTTGGGAATGCCAGGGCAGTCTCGAAGAAGATGGTCACCTTTGCACAAGATGCAAGGGAATTTGAATTTCCGTGGAAGGTTGGATGACTTCTTAGGAGAAATAGCCACAGAGCTAGCCTCTCCTTTATCTGACTTCTTCTTCTTCGTCTTCTTCTTCTTCTTCTTAGCCACCTGGTTACTAGAATCCAAACTTTCACCAGGCGAAGTAGAAGAGGAGGACGAAGAAACAGGCAAAGAAGGGGAGAGGTCCACTTTAGAATCAACATGTCGTTGTTCAGGTGGAGGAGATGGTTGTACAGTGGATAGAACACTCGAGACCACAGAGGTCGAGAATAACCAAACAGGAAAACCAACAGTTAAACCAGGAAGGGAAAATTTTTCCATATAAGGAGCACCAGCATTCCCAAAAGTAGGAAAAGGACTAGGATTCCCTTCAAAGGGGATTCCTTGGTTGGTAAACTCCGGAAATGTTGCCATTGGAAACAACCATAAAAAAAAACACTAAGGAAGATAACTTTAACCAGGAATATTTTGTGGGAGGTTAATTTTTTTAAAACATTGAAACAAAACTCTGTCGTTTCATATTTCAAGAGTCAAGAAACAGACAAAAGGTGACTCTATCACTTTTAGATTGAAACGAGCATGAAAGGAAAAACACTTGATGATCTCTTCTCTTTTTAAAGAGTCACGAAAAGATCGAAATGACTACTCTGGTAGTCTAAGAAAGAGGGTGTACCAAGTTTCCGTGAACTACCATATACACCTTGGTGATCAAATGAAAGAGAAAAGACCAAGGACTTAACGTACGTGCAGGTAGTATCTCTGAATGCTATGTTTGGTGTATCACGGTTACAAGGTGGTAGACTTAGCTTCCTATGGATAACAGGATTGCAACCTAGAGGGGTCTCCCGTTATATACTCGATGGTATGGGGAGCACAAGTTCGTACTAGCACTGTCTAGATCCAGATGGCGAATGAGAGCTACTAGGTTTTAAGACGTCGGAGCACGTCTCTAGCCTAGACCACTAAAATGTGAGCATTAAGTTTTAATGATTCCTTAGGTTGATTGAATAAATTTTATGGTTGATCTTCAATTATGTCTCAGTTTCAAGGCCCTACAGCATGTCATCTGAATCTCCTATATGTAGTTATATGAGAAAAGAAATATTTCAATTCAATGAATGCTATCTAGTTAAGGGAAGAGCTTCAAACAATGATGCAACAAACAAAAAAAATGCAAACAAAATTTTTCCAAACTATATGACTTTCACTATCCAAAAGTAATCTAAAACATTCAATGATGCGAATTATGCAATGTAATCTATGAAAAATCCTCTTTTTTGAAAACTATGCAATTGTAATCTATGCACAATTTCCCCTTTTTTTTTGAAAGAATAAGAATGCACTCAATGCATTTTTCGATGAAATGAGAATCTATTTAATGCATTCTTTTAATGAAGGAGAATGCACTCAATGCGATCTTTAGTTTTCAATCATTAAACAATGTAATCTAAGTTCAATGATAAATCTCAAAAAATACTCTTCAATGCAATGCGATCTAATGCATTTTAACGAAAAGAAAACTCTAAGACGAAAACTAAATGAACGCAAATTTTCTTAATTAAGGATGAATGAAAAAGGGATGTAAACAAACACTAAGAATGCAATCGTTGTTTTAATCACTTTGTAACGAAATCCCTCAAAAGGCTACAAGACATATGAGGTCAAGTACAAAAAGGACTTCCAAAGCATGAGCTCAAAACAAGGCATTCATTCCTTTTTACATCAATCAATCATAGAAAGAAGACTTTTCAGTTGAACAAAGAGCAATGTAATCTATGCTCATAAGTGAAAAATTAAAGGGGAGAAAGATTAAATCATATAGAGAAAAACACCAGAAGGGAAAGACACACTAGTGGAGGAATTAGGGAAAAAACCTCAATTTTCCACTCACCCTGAAATTGGCACGAATTTTGTGGGTGAAAGTAGCGCCAACTGGCGTGAATTGCTCACTGAAAACTAGCGCCAATGGCCAAGCGAGTTTCTAACTGACAAATAGCGCCAATCGGCACAACTTTCATAAAATAAAAGCGCCAATGCCTGAACAGGAAAAAACAAAGAATTTCTCCCAACCAAGACCAGACTCACCACTTCAAGAAAAAACTAAAAGATAGTAATTGATGAAAAACATAGGAAAAAATAGGGAAATGGTCGTTTGACTAAATTGATCGAATGACTAAGACTTCAAAGAGTGAAAAACTCAAAGGATACTCCCCAGTGGAGTCGCCAAATTTTTGAGGAGGTAAATCCCCTCTGCGGACAGAGGCGATCCCACTAGCCCCAGATCAGGTCTAGCAACAATCGAATCACACAATGACGTTGGTTCCTAGTTACAAAAATACAAATATCACGATAAGTAGCCTACCTCAAATCCCACGCAGTTGTCATCGAATAAGAGATGACGCTTCTCGTCCCTTGCTTGACAGATCACAATCCTTCTGTTTGCCACGTTCGGACACCTGTACATATGCAGAGAAGCGACGAAATACAACATAATTTTTCGAGCATGTAACTCTATATCAGTCAGAGAAGATACAATTCATTGCATTACATAAAAGGATGCACACACGAATGGAACCAAGATCAGAGTCACTTATATTATAGATGACAAAAAGGGAGATTACAACCAAATTCTCTGACGCTATGATCTTCCTTTGGCGGGGCTTGCAGTGGAGCGCGTCTCAACAAAGCCTATCGGGAATATGGACAAATCTCTCTCTCTTACGGGTTTCCTCTCAGCGCTGCTTTCAAAATTCACTTAGCTATAATTTCCTTCCAACAAGTTCAGCTAGCTTGCCAATAGAGAGGGCAGGATTTTATAAATGGGGAAGGAGAGGTTAGGATCCCTAAATTCATGGGGGAGAGTCCTATCTCTTAGGAAGGTTCCATAATAGGTGGAAAAACACTTCCCATTCAAGGAGATCCGGAGCCAAACAGCCTAACCACTCTTTGATGATTCATCATGAAGTTGTTAGAACCAAACTTCCACCATTTATTTTTAAAAAACATTCCCAAGTAGGCTTGGTGTAGGCACAACACTGGGACAGAGTGCCAGCTAGCGTGCTCACTAGTGTATATTTTCCCCATTGGCGCGAGGGATGAACTGGCTACCCGTGCCAGTGCCAAAACATCTGTTTTTAGGGTTTTTCTGAGGAAATGTTCTCAAGGAAAATTCTTATCCTTATGCAGAAGGATGCTATGCAAGTGTTTTCAGGACATTTTAATATTCACAGGTCATGGGAATAGTCCTCCAATGTACGGGACGAGGGATTGCAGGGACGGTGACAAAATTCTGTGTAACACAGACGCATCACCCTTGAACATGGCAGTTTTTTTCTTAATCCCCTTACAACTGCGTTTTGGCTTATCTATGAGTCGTACCATACATATGAATATGTTCACTCCTCTGGTTAGTTACTCTTCCAGTCACTATGGAGCATGTTTCAATGCCTCCTATGTTTTTGCATAATATAATGTGGTTCTCATCAGTCAATGCTACCAAGTCACCTTTGTGTCATGTTGTTACTTGTTAAAGGGAAGTCTAAACCTTACTCAACCATCTACAGTACTTAGTTAACTTTTGTGTTTGACATTCCTGTGTTAGTTTCCCCTCATGAATTCATCCATTCACATCATGTCTCAATATTGATGGGAGGTACTTTAATTCCCTCCTTCGTCAGATCTCCTCCTGTTGACTTTAGCTCATATCTAGGAGCTTGATCTAGGGAATAGTTGTACCTTAGAGCTTGCAAACATGAATGGAAAGCTTTCTCATGATTTAAAGTGGGTTTAACTCATTGAATCCTAATCAATTTAATGTGTGTGTGTTCGATGTCAGCTCATTTATTCACACTCAGTGAATTGTGTTAGGTACCTTGGGGTCCATTTTCATCATTGATGGGTCCCCTTGCGTCTATTAATGGTATACCTTAATGACTAGTAGTAATGATCCAAGTGGATATTGGTGGCCACCCACCTATTTCACTTGGACCCCCATCATTTTTTCCTTATTTTTCCTTAATTGTAGCATAATTTACTATTTTTGGAAGTTTTTTGGGCCTTGAACTTCGAGAGCCGTTTTGAGGCACTAAAAGATGTTTTTTTGGAAAAAAGAAAACAGTTATCATATGGTAGGGGTTTTTAGTCTAAATTTTTATTCCTCGAATATATATTTCTAATGAGGAATTGTACGACTCAACAAGATATTGTATGCCAAAGTTACGAACCCGGGAAGTTGGTGTACCAACTAACCCCAATGGGGCCCACAAACTTTTGGTGCTTCATCTCCTAGTGTTAGTTTTTTGGATGTTTTAGGTTTTCCATTTTTTCTCAATAATAAAAAGTCCTATGAGCCTCATTATAACATAATTTATAAGGCATGTAGTCTCCACATATCTTCTTAGAGATAAGCTACCATCTCCTAAGCTAGATTTTTCCATTTTGCATGTAAACAAATTTCAGTAATTTCTTATTATTTAATTGAAGTTTTTTTTTCATTGTATCTTTGTGTTTTTGTTCTTACATAAATTTAGATCAATGGAATTAGAGCGATCTTCTCTTTCTTTATTTTTTTGTGCATGCTCTAAGGAGGTCGGGGTATAAGGAGTTAGGTCTTGAACTGGTTAAACCTTTGAAAGACCAGCCTCGCCGAACCCAATGGCCTCCCATGGAAGAAGAAAGGAAAGACGAGGGAGTAGGAAATCCTTTCAAAAAATTTCTTGAAGAATTCGTCGAGCGACAAAGGAATGAGATGATGCACAATTTTTCCCAAATCCTTTGGTGGATGTCCACAGGTGACGCATCTCCATCCAACAACCATCCTAGAGGCACCACTCTATTTAAGGTACAATTCAAAATTTACATTCCTATATTTGAAGGCCAGATAGATGCATATTCTGTAGATAAATGGTTAAATATGTTGGAAGGATATTTTTGGTTCATGATTTCTCCAATAGGGAAAAGATTACTTTTGCACTCCTCAAAGTCGCCCCCCACATCAAGGACTCATGGGAAACCTAAAATCACTAGAGGGATGAGAGGGAACCCTCACTGTTTTTAGATGCACCCATTTGGAATTGTTTTCGAGATGCCATCAAGGAACAATATTACCCTATTGAGAGCTATGAAGATAATTACATAAAACGGACCACAGTGCAACAGGGAAGGGACCAAGACGTGTCGAAGTTCAAAAAAATTTTCACACCCTTCGCATGAATTTGGGTATCAAGGATTATTAGCAACATTTAGCACTCAAGTACTGCAGTTTTCTACACAAATACATCCTAGATGAGATGGAGTTCTTGTACATCTCCTCTCTTGGCACCGCCTATCGATACATTGTCAATATCGAGAAAAATTTTAAACAGAAGAAATGAGACTTTGGATTTGTGAATCCGAAGCAAGGAAAGGCACCCCCAAATAGTAGAACATAGGAAAAATACAAGGCGATGTGACCTAGGGCAACCTGTCAAAGCTGAAAGAAAATAAAAACACCACAAATACAAATAAGGACACAAGAAAGTGGTGTGAGTTCCACAAGATCCCCACTCGCAACACAAGTGAATGTTGAGCCAAGTAGTCACTAGAGGTCAAGCTGAAGGATTCAAATTCAGATGCATGTTTTGACTCTAAGTTATACCCTGACAAGGGGAATTCCAAAGGGAAAGAGATTATTGATGTGGAGCCTAGTGCCACCGTTGCCACCAACAAGATATAGAAGATTGAGCTCGAATATTTATGGGAGGGGGAGCATCTCTTCCACTCACAAATGTGGGTGAAGGTTTCGCTACTGCATTTCATTATCGATAGCGGGATCCAAAATAAGTTCATTTCAGCAGAGACAATGAATCAGTTCATCCTACCTACCACACCACACCTGTAGTCGTACACCATCGGGTGGCTTCACTAAGGACAAGAGCTTCGTGTCAGCTAGCAGTGCCACCTTCTGTACAATATCAAGCCCTTCACGGATGAGGTATTGTGTGATATTTCTCCTCTTAAATTTTTTGATGTATTATTAGGCCAACCTTACCTATGGAAGCATCATTTTTTGTGTGAATCAAAGCCTCTCACTATTATTATTACTTTGGGTCATAAGTAATACAGAATAACGAAGGTAGCCCTGTCTACTACCATCTCTTTGATATTTGTTAAAAATGAAATAAGATCATCTCCAAGACAGGGAAATCTGTTTTCTTTTTTATTCATTATCACAGTAAGGGGAAGGTCATGGCCACATCCATGGCCCTCACAAAGGGTTCCACCATGCAACAGAAGTAGATGGATAAGGTCATGGAAGAATACAGGAACATATTCTCCTCACCCACGGGGGTACCTTCGCACTGTCAGGTCAAGCATTCGATTGATATGACACCTAGATCAACTCTACCCAATGGGATAATATATCATCCCTCTATTATGGAAAATGAAGAAATAAAGCGGCAGATATAGGATTTGCTACAAAAAGAGCACATCTGACCAAGTTCCTCACCTTGTGGGAGATCGATTATACTTTTATAGAATAAGGATGGGACCTAGATACTTTGCATTTATTATCTGTAATTAAAGGATTTACTGCAAAAATGGCATACCCGACCAAGTTCCTCATCTTGTGGGAGCTCGATTGTACTTGTAAAGAAGACGGATGGGACCTGCAGACTTTGAAATGATTATCAGACACTAAATAAAATCACTTTCTAGAATAGGTATCCAATCCCATAGATTATTTACCTTCTTGACCAGCTCAAAGGTTCCAAGTTTTTCATCAAGATCAATTTAAAGTCTGGTTATCACCAAGTTCCAATACATCCCATGGATGTATGGAATATTGCCTTCAAATCCAAGGATGACCTTTTTGAATGGTTGGTCATGCCTTTTGGGTTGACAAATACCCATGAAACTTATATGAGGTTGATGGGTGACATCTTGCGGCCCTTTACCAACTCGTTCATGGTCTTATATCTCGACAACATCCTCATATTAATAAATATTTGGGAATAACACATGCAACACATTCAAAAAGTCCTTCAAACCATGCGGTAGAACAAATTACGTGCCAACTTGGATAAATTCACCTTTGGCATCAGCCAAGTCCAATATTTTGGCTACATCATTAATGATAAAGTCATGCATGTTAATCCAGCTAAGATACAAGTTATTCGGGATTGGCCAACCCTAACCACTCTAACTAAAATTTGCAACTTTTTGGATCTTGCTAATTTTTATCGAAGGTTTGTGTTGGGATTCTCTCATATCACTTGGCCTTTGAGTCAAGTCTCCAAGGGAAAAGTGAAAGAAATTTTTTTCGAGACTGAGACCCAACAAAATGAGTTTGTTGATTTGAAGCACTGCCCCTTCTTTGCACCAATACTCACATTTCCAGACCTGCAAAAACCATTTTAAATTGAGATAGACGCCTCTAATTATGTTATTAGTGTAGTTCTCACCCAGCAATGGCATCTGATGGCCTATCAGAGTGAGACACTTTCCGACAAAATTGAGAAATACCCCACCTAAGATAAGGAGATTTATTTCATAGTGCAGGCTTTTCGGCAATAGAAACATTACATTATATGGAAGGACATTGTCATCCACACAGATCACCAACCATTTTATTTTATACACACCCAAGTGAAGTTTCAAAATGATCGCCATCAAAATTTGTCCAATTTGCAACAATTCCATTTGAATATCAAATACAAGAAGGGAAACACCAATCATGTTGCATGTTTCTTCAGTTAGACATTAGTTGCAGCACTAACCACTGTTCTCAACTTTTGTGGCCATGAGACCTTTTGATGTCTACAACTATATAAAAATGATCAACAGTTTGCCACCACATACCAGATGCTAGTGGATCGAAATTAGGTTCCATACTTCCACCTCCAGGATACATTATTATGCTACTTGGGTGACCTTTGTGTTCCTTAAAGTGAGTGTGCCAATATAATTTGGGAGGCACACTACATTTGGGTCGTAGGACACTGGTGTGGAGAAAATTTTGGTCGTACTACAAAAGTATTTTTACTAGCCAAAACTTGTGATAGGATGTTTGAAAATACATAAGATCTTGCATTGTCTGTGCCATTTCCAAGCCAACTATTAAAAATCAAGGCTTGTATACTTCTTTGCCTACTCCTATTTGACCTTGGGAATCCATCTCCATGGGATATATGTTTGTCCTTCCTTCTTCCAAGGATGGGAATGACTGTGTATTTGTGGTATTCAACATATTTTCTAAGATAGCCATATTGGTATCCTGCAAGAAGAGTATCACAATTGAGGCCACTTTAAGACTCTTGTTTAAATGAGTATGGGTACATTTTTGGACCCCATAGACCATTATATCATATCAATATAACATGTTCCTACATGTGATTTATTTGAGCCTTTGGTCATTGTTGGACACTAAGCTCACCAAGTCGATTGCATTCCACCCCCAGAGTAATGGCTAGACAGAGGTCGTCAATAGGATGATTTTCCACATACTATGCATGTACAAATATAACCATTCAAAGACATGGGATGAGATTATTCCAAATGTACAACACATCTATAACATAACTCTCCATATCTTGACTACCGACAACCCCTTTAAATTGGGACTAGGATTTCAACCATAATGTCCCCTTGTTGTTGCATTTCCTTTTGCAAGTACATAGGAAGAATCTCCCCATGTTCAGTATGAAGCTAATAAAGCCACCATTTTTATTGAGCACATTCAACACATCCGCCAGTAGGTTCATGAAATCCTAGATAAATAAAATGCAAAATAAAAACAATGGAATGATCAACATCAAGTGCCCCATAAGTTTCAGGTGAGTGACAAATTTTGGTTACATCTGCATAAAGAGCACCTCACTGGAGCCCATAGTAAGCTTCCACTACTCTGATACGGGCCTTACACCATCACCAAGGTTGTGGGACTCAACGCTTACAATCTTAGTATCCCACCATTCCTTGGATTACAACCTTTATTTAATGTGGACCACCATCGACCATAATTTACACCATTTTTTGACACATCAAACGTTGCTGAGTAGTTGACACCAATAAAGCTCAAACCTAAATTCATTGAACAAGCCACAATTTATCAGATCATGGACACACATATAAACAACACTTGCAAAAAAAGGATCCAACTGTATCAAGTTGTCAAAACTTGCCAACTCTTTCACTAGGGAAAGTGGCTCACCAAGGAATAATTTGAACAAAAATTTCCCCATCTCATGAAGGCACTCAACACAATGGGGACCATTGCTTCCTAAGTGGGGAGTATTGATTCAGGTGGATATTGGTGGCCACCCACTTATTCCACCTGGAACCCAAACACTATTTATTTCAAACTATTTTTTTTCAGTTTCCTTAATTTTAGCATAATTTACTATTTTTGGTAGTATTTTGGGTCCTTAACTTCTGGAGTTGTTTTGAGGCCCTAATATACATTCTTTTGAAAAATAGGAAAACCTATAGCTTCTTACATGGGTTTGAAATTGAAAGTTGTATTCCTAGTATAGATCTTTCTAAATAGGTATCATATGCGTCTAACGAGTATCGTATGCCAAAGTTATGACCCCGGGAAGTTGGTGTACCAACTAACCCCAACGAGGCCAACACACTTTTGGCGCTTCATCTCCTAAGGTTAAATTTTTGGATGTTTGAGTTTTCCCTTGTTTCTCAATAATAAATATTCCTGCAAGCCTCATTTTAACACAGTTCAGAAGGCATGTATCCACCACATATTTTCTCAGAGATAAGCTACCATCGCCTGAGCTATATTTCTCCATTATACATGTAAACAATTTTTAGTAATTTTTTATTAATGAATTGAAGTTTTTTTATTGTATATTTGTGTTTCTATTTATATATTCATTTCATTTCATTCTTACATAAATCTGGATCAGTGGTATCAGAGCGGTATCCTCTTTCTATGTTTTTCCTTGCATGTCCCCAATGAGGTTGGGGTATAAGGAGTTACGGCTTGAACTAGTTCATAATTTTCAAAACTGCCCTCACTAACCTCGACAGACTCCCATGGCCGAAGAAAAAAAATATGAGTCAGTAGGAGATCCTTTCAAAATATTGCTTGAAGAATCCCTCATGTGACAAAGGAAAGAGTTGATGGACAACCTTTCCTAGATCCTTCAGCAGAAGCCCACAGGGGACGCATCTTCATCCAACAACCACCCTAGAGGTGAAAATCCCTTTAAGGTACAAGTCAAATTTGACATTCCCATATTTGAAGGCCAGATAGATGAAAATGTTGTAGATCAATTGTCAAATATCTTGGAAGGGTATTTTTCGTTTCATGATTTCTCCAATAGGGAAATGATTACTTTTTCACTCCTGAGAGTCACCCCCGTGTCAAGTACTAGTGGGAAATCTACTGTGAGCAGAGGGGTGAGAGGTAACCCTCATTGTTTTTTTCCGCACCCACTTGGAATTCTTTCTTATACTCCATCAAGGAACCTTATTACCCTATTGGGAGCTATGAAGATAAGTACATAAAGTGGACCACAATGCGGCAAGGAAGGGACCAAGACATTTTGGAGTTCACAAATATTTTTCATAGCCTTCACACGAAGTTGGGTATCAAGGATTCTAAGCAGAATCTAGTACTCAAGTACTGCAGATTTCTACACAAATACATTCAGTATGAGATGGAGTTCTTGAGCATTTCCTCGCTTTCCGAGGTCTATCGATACGTTGTCAAGATAGAGAAAAAATTTAAACATAAGAAGCGAGACTTTGGATCTGTGAATCTAAAGAAAGGGAAAGGTTCCCCCAAACCATATAAAATGTACAAATCCAAGGCAGGGTGACCTAGGACAACCAATCAAAGTTGCAAGCAAATAAAAACACCACGAAGACAAAGAAGGACACAGGAAAGTGGTGTGAGTTCCATAAGAGCACCACTTACAACACAAGTGAATTTCAAGCCAAGTAGTCATTGGTGGTCGAGCTGAATGCTTCATAGTCAGATGCATGTTCCAACTATGAGTTAGAACACGAAAAGGGGAATGAAAAAGGGAAGAATATTATTGATGTGGAGCCTAGAATGACTGTTGCCACCACCAAGATCAGGAAGATTGAGCTCGAAGATCCAGAGGAGGGGGAGCATCTCTTCCAATCATAGATGTGGGTGAAGGATTTGTCATTGGAGTTCATTATAGACAACAAGAGCCAATATAACCTTGTTTTAGCAGAGGTCATGAAGCGGTTGAGCATACTGACCACACCATAGTTTCAACCATACACCATTGTGTTGCTTCACCAAGGATGATATCTCCACATCAACCAAAAGTATCACCTTCCATACAACATCAAGCCATTCACGGATGAGTTACTTTATTATGTTTCTCCTCTTTAAGTTCGTGATGTATTATTAGGAAAACCATACTTTTCAAAGAGTCATGTTGTGTATGAGTCAAGGCCTCACACTTTTACTATTACTTTGGGAATTAAATTATACATAATAACAAAGGTAGCCCCACCTACCACCATCTCTTTGATATGTGCTAAGAAGTGCAGTAATATCATCTCCTAGACTAGGGATATTTTTTTTCTTTTTTTATTCATTCTCAAAGTAAGGGGAAGATCGTGGCCACATCCATGGCCTCGCGAATGGTTCCACCATGTAGCAGAAGCAGGTGGATAAGGTCATGTAAGAATACAAATACATCTTCTCCTCACCCATAAGGGTAACTTCGCATTGTAAGATCAAGAATTCTATAATCAGACTCTCAGAAAACCTCTACCCAATGGGGCGATATATCATTGCTCTATTATAGAAAAATGAAGAAAAAAAGTGGCAGACCTAGGATTTTCTGCAAAAAATGCACAACTGACCAAGTTCCTCACATTGTGCGAGCCCGATTGTACTTGTATAGAAGAAGGATGGGACTTGGAGAATTTGCATTGATTATCAGGCACTAAATAAAATCATTGTCAGGAACAGGTATCCAATCCCATGGTTTTATGACCTTATTAACCATCTCAAAGGGGTCAAGTATTTTATCAAGATCAATTCAAAGTCTGGCTATCACCAGATTCCAATAGAGCCCACGAATGTATGTAAATCCGCTTTCAAATCCAAGGAGGTCCATTTTGAGTGGTTGATCATGCATTTCAGGTTGAAAAATTCCCCTGCAAATGTTATGAGTTTGATGGAGGACATGTTGCGTCCCTTTACCAACTTGTTCATGGTTGTATATCTATATGAAATCCTCATCTTCAGCAAGAGTTGGGAAAAACACTTGCAACACATTCGAAAAGTCCTTCAAACCCTGTAGCAGCACAAACTATGTGCCAACTTGGAGAAATGCACCTTTGGCATGGTCCAAGTCCAATATTTGGGTTACATTATTGATGAGAAAGGCATGCATGTGGATCCATCAAAGATCTAATTCATTCGGGATTGGCCATCCTTGACCACTCTAGCAGAGCTTCGTAGCTTTTTAGGCCTTACTAATTTTTACCAGATATTTGTGTTGGGAATCTCTCATATCACTTGGTATTTTAATCAAGTTACCAACAATGGAGCGAAATCAAATTTTTTCTAGCCTGATTCCCAAAATAAGGCATATGTTGAGATGAAGTACCTCCTCTATTTTGCACCAGTACTCACATTTCTAGACATGCAACAACCATTTGAAATTGAGACGGGTGCCTATGATTATGCTATTGGTGCAGTTCTCACACAACAAAGGCATCTGGTGGCCTGTCACAATGAGACACTTTCCAAGATAATTCGTAAATACCTCACCTATGATAAGGAGATGTATTCCATCGTGCAGGCTTGTCAGAAATGGAAACATTACATTCTGGGGAAAGAGATGGTCATCCACACATATCATTGACCCATACATTTTATACAAACCCCAGGGAAGTTGCAAAACAATCACCATCAAAAGTGGCCCACATATATGCAACAATACCATTTGAATATCAAATATAAGAAGTGAAGCACCAATCATGTTGCAGATTGCCTTAGTCGGCCACAAGTTGCAGCACTGACCACTATTCTCAACTCTTGTGGCCACGAGACCTCAAGATGGTCAGAACTATATAAAAATGATCCAAAGTTCGCCACCACATACTACATGTTAGTGGATGGCATGCAAGTTCCATACTTCCACTTCCAGGATGCATTATTATGTTACTCGGGCCACCTTTGTGTTCCTCCAAATGAGTGTGGAAATTTGATTTGGGGGGCGCACTACAGTCAGGTCGTAAGACACTTTGGTGTGGATAAAATTGTGGGGCGTAATACCACTACATGGAAAAGACCCTCTAGCAGATGTTTTTGAGGAAGCCCTTATAAAAATAGGCCAGATATCTGTTTGTAGCAGAGGTCACTAGAGGAGGTTGGCGGGTGGAGGCTTTTTTGGTGTGTTTCTAATCATAACAAGCAACGGTATGTTTTATGAAAAACGCATCGATGAGTACTATCAAATGGCACACCGAGACACTGTGCTCTCCATACAAACCAGCTTGGTGCGTCTCAATACTCCGGCGCACCGGTGCGTACTATCAAATGGCACATTGAGACATTTTGTTCTCCATTTAAATCGGGCTGGTGCATCTCAGTAATCTGGCACACCATAAATAAGTGTGGTGTGCCATTAATAAAACTACCCGGTGCAACTCATTATCGAGCGCACGGAAAAAAAAAAGAAAAAAAGGAAAAGAAGTTAATTTAAAAAAATTACTCGTCATAAAAAAACTTCATTTTTACTTGTTCAGTGCTCTAGAGATTTCAAGAAATAGTGTGAGTTTTTCTTCTCTGAGGCACCCTACCATTGGTGCTCCCATTGCCTGCATTGCTTCCATCCATTGCTCACTATGTGGAGTTCAAATTTTCGAAAACGGTGGGAAAATTTGTTTTTTTGTATTCCTCAACAAATATGCCTCCTTGACACGCAAATGTGCAGGTAATATACTTTTTTCTCAATAAATCAACCTTTTAGTGGATTAATTTCTCAAATTCACTTAAAATTTACCGTTAAAAATAAAAATTTGTGTGGTGCGTTTGAGCCGTTCGACTCGCACCGTTTGCAGTGTTTCCTGTAAATTTACAGGCCGCACTGCGAATAGTTTTAACGAAAACTGCACCGGGTTCCGGTGTGGTACCAAGAAAACGTGCACCGTTGTAACACTAAAATAGTGCAGTGTGTGTCAGTTTTCGGCCACACAGACCATATAAATTTTTTAAAAATAACACACTGCGTATGGTTGTATAGTGGTGCGGTCATTTATCGGACCGCACTGGGAATTATGTACTATTTTTGGGCGGTGCGTTGACCAAACTAACTGCCCCGGGGTGGATATTTTTTTCAATGCACTGTATAAAAAATATTTTAATTTTGCGCAGTGCGCGGACTTTTTTCATGTGCATCGTGTGCAGTGTGTGATAAAAAAGTATGCACCGGTAACAGTGTGTGACTATTTTTTTGGGCGCACTTAGTGTTTTTTTTTCAATAAAAATTATATATATATATTTACATTTATATATTTGTAAATACATTTCTCATTTAATAAAAAAAAATTATTTAATATGTGAATCATTCAGTGGTGTCAACAGAGAGAGCAAAGGGAACAACAAGATCATATGGAAGACCGTAATAACATGATTCAGTAGTGGGAGGCATGGGAGAGGGAGAGACTTTTGTACCCTTGCCATATTACGGCACCCACCGAGTTTCTCTTAAGGGAGGTAGGCCTCCTTAAGTTCTACGAGGAGGCTACATCCTTGAAGGGGCACAGTGGATTATTGGGACAACTGATCTACAGGTGGGATTCCCACCAACAGGCGGTCTTGGCCAGTGGTACGTCCCCACTGAGGAGTACATTTATTTTATTGCTAGCCTATCTAGGGGAGGGCGGGATTTTCCCCATTCCCCATATTTCCCCATCAGTTATGCAGCAGGGAGTCAGTTGGCATACTCCCAGACATACATTAGGGACAATATAATTTCTCCTACAGGTTTTCACGTGTCTGGTGGTCAATTACGCATTTCTTTGTTTGGTCCAGAGGAGGTGAGATGCCTCTCACTACTACCGATGACCATTGTAGACTATACTAGTGATGAACAAAGCATTAGTTGCCCGATTTTATTTTATGTTGATTCTTTATTCCAGATGCCATGACTTGTGAGATCGTCTGCCATTTTTTTGCAACAGTTTTGTATAGCATTAGATAGATGTCGTTCTCAAGCACGTGGGAGGTTGACCTTCCCTTTTGCTTCAGAGTTATTTTTCTTTTTTTAGAGGTTTCTGGAGATGAGACCTATGTTTTTCTGGCATCCTCATAGGCTGATGTTACATTTACAGATGCAAATGTGGGGCTAGATGATGCCCAAGAGGGGCATGTCCGACTATCCGGCCAGGATATCTAGTGATGCACTGGAGCTGCTAGCCAGTGTTGATGATCACATGTTTGTGATGATGTCGTGTCTGTACATGGGTTTGGATTGGTGAGGGTGTACCAATCTCCTCCTCACACAGGACGAGCCACCGGATGCTAGAGGTAATATTATTGTTTTCTTTAAATTAATATAACTTCATTTTATTATCTTAATTAATTAATTAGAATAAAATTTATTCTAACACGTTCTTTAACTTGTTTTATTAAATTTTTTAATGAATTGTCTAATTATTGTTGTGTACTATATATTTTGTAGATATTGGCACATTCGTTGGGGACATGATTCCACCCCCACCGGATGATTCTGTAGATCATGACGAGGAGATGGTGGAGGTCGCAAATTAGGGTGACAGACTTGATCCTCAGGTGAAGATACCCACGGGGATGCGGCGTATGGCATACATCCGATTCAGGATGGACTTGGGTGACCTACTGTGTCGACTCCTGGTTGATGAGGGAGTTCACCCTGCTACGAACAGAGAGATACAGGCTAATCATAGGCTCACAGTGCTCTGGAGAGACATGCCCTACGATATTATGACCCTTATGCATCATATTGTTGGAGCTTCCAGGATACCGGCGACTAGGAGGGATAGGCATCGTGGAGATGTGTGACCGTGCAACTCATCGAATGATCATGATCATGAGGGGAGTGATCATCATTCTAGTACCCCAACTCCTCCTCCTTCACCTCACGCCGGAGATGAGCAACTTGTCAAGTCCTGATCAGCAGGCATATTCTAAACAAGAACCATCTTAGTAGGCACCTAGTCCTGAGCAAACACTGCCATCGACTAAGCCGTCACCTGATCCTGAGAAGGCAGGTCCATCTGAGAAGGCACCATCCACTGAGAAGGTTTCACCATTGACTCATCAGCAAGCACCTCCTGAGCTTACTACACCATATGATCAACAGGAACCTCCTAAGCAGACTGCACCATCTGATCAATAGGCACCTCCGAAGAAGGCACGTCATCCATTTGAGCATGAGTCTGCGCCATCGATTGAGCAGGCCTCGAGTACTAGTTAAAGTATTGATGTAGTGCCACCAGACATTGGAAATTTATATGCAGTTCTACTACAGTTTTATATTTTTGACATTATACAGTTACACACACACACACACATAGATGGTGCATGTATTTTATGTTCATGTTGATGTACTTAATTTACACGTTGGTTTTCATCATGAGGTGTATATTGTTGGGTCATGTTAGATATGTTCATTTAATGTGCTTGCAGATAGATGTGTATGTGATAGCAATTATTTGACATGAGATGTATATTTGATGTTTGTGTTGTGATGATGTTATACAATGCTTTTGTTTTGTTATATGATCATGATCACGATGATTAGATGATGTTAGTGAATTTGAATGTGTATTTTAGAATATGATGTTTGTACGATGCTTATCATGATCGTGATGTTTATTTTTAATATTAAATCATGATATTTATTAAATATTATGTATTGGTAATTTTAATTGTAATTGTATGTATCGTGGTTGTAATTGTCTATAAAATTGTAAAATTGTAATTGTAATTGTAATTGAATTTTTAATTGTAATTGTACATAAAATTGTAAAATTGTAATTGTAATTGTAATTTTAATTTTTATTGCAATTGTATGTAAAATATTTGTAAAATTGTAATTGTAATTGTATGTATTGTCATGATTCAATTTTATTAAAATTGTAAAATCTGTAAATTGGTAAATTTGTAAAATTGTAAAATTGTAAATTAATAGTCAATTTTGAACCATAACTACTGTAAGTAAAATGTATATCGTACATATTGTTAAATTACCATAATTGTAAAATTGTAAATTTGTAAATTTGTATGAATATAAATAATTGTAAAATAATAAATCTAGAATAATATGATTTTTTGTAACATAATAAAGTTTAGAAAATAATGCTAATACATTCATGTTTAGAATTATGATTATTTTATTATGATCTTACATACCAAAAATAATAGTATACATTAATATATTTCTTAAAATTTTGAAGATATCACACACACACATATATAAATAGGGTGCATTTATTTAAGTAATGATATAGTGAAAAACCATTTAAAGAAATCAAGTAGTTGTATTATTTTATGAATTGACATAAAAAAAAAGAACTTGATACAGTGCATTGTTTTCGAGATCAACATAATTGAAAATTATCAAGTGAAATTATTTTAACGTTAACACAATGAAAACCAATTAATTAAAAATACATATTATAATGTTTCGAAAAAAATATTCTTAGTTATAAGGTTAAGTCCTCTTCTTTATAAAAACCCATCTTAAATAATATAAATAATGAAATAACACATGTACCATATCACTCTCTCTTCTCATGACCACCCTCATTATCTTCCAGCTTGCTTGGAATGATAACACTATTGTTCTCAAAAATATGTTTTGATCTAGGGTCATATCAGTATACGAACCACCAATCCCTATCCAACACATCTGGGTAAAAAAGCACATGGTTGTAGTGTTTGGGGAAAACATAAGGCTCCTTAGATTCATCCCACATATTTCTAGATTTGATACATATCATCCTACTATCGCGATATTCCTTTACATTATTCTGATCAAAGGTGTCCCACAACTTGCACCTAAAAATAACACATTGGAAAGAAGAGAAGTCCACTTCAATGATATCTTGTATCTTTCCGACATAACCTAAAGTCCCTCGTACTAGGTTTTGATCATGGTGGCTAGCTTGACTAGATTGATTGAACTCGACTTCCACTCCACATTCTTGTGTCATGTGTCCATCATCGACATTTTCTGTGCTAAAATGGTGTCCATATGCCCACATAGATGGGAACAAATGCACCTATAAAAAAAGTTAAAAAATCATAGTGTCATGTGTCTAATAACCCAATTGTTAAAATATAAATTATAGATGTTACATTTCAAAGGTGAATTATTAAGTTTCAAATGTATATAAATATATTATTACCGAGTTTCTTCACCCAATCCCTACGTTTAGTGCATCCTCTTCAGCACGCAGGTAACGACCAGTTGCATTGTATTTCTCTCTGACTTGGTCAACAACCCAACTATTGGGGCATATAATTGGAATATTTTCTTTTAAATTATTAGGATAAGGCATGCTTCTACCATTCAACCATCTGAATTCTTTCCTGTCACTATCCCATTTCATCCTCTTTTGTCCATACAATTCGACCCACGGTTTTGTCACTTAAGAATTGTAAAGAACGAATTTATTGATTGCTTCAATTTCTGCATTCGCTGATGAAATCAAACTGACATATAGTACATATGAGATCAAAATATACATTATATCGAAGTTCAACGTGAATATTTACTTTGTGTAAATTTGAAAAATTATAATTCGCTTACTCTTTATCAAGCGCATTTTTCCATTCGTTTGGCGAAGATTCCCTTCTCTTTTGTCTTCATCCCTTTCATCATCCCAAATCACCGTACCTGGTTTTTTGTTGATATGCTTGATGTACTCATTGGCATAATTGAAAGACCCATACGATATGTACCCCTCTTCCATAGACCCCTTGGTTTTTTCCCTTTGTCAAACAAAACCTTTCAATTTCTTCATGTACTTATCTAAGAAAATTCGATGACAAGAAACCACCCCAACTAATTCAATCTCATCTACTAGGTGGATTAGAAGATGAACTTGCAAGTCCATGAAACTCGTCGGAAGTTCCTTCTAAAACATACAAACAATATCAACTATCTCTTGACGCTACAGTGGAATGATAGCCACATGAATCTCCTTTGATGTGATCCAACGTACAAATGCAGATAATTTAGACATGGCACATCCTAGCTCTTGGGGGAATTCATGTTTCACACACCCATGCATGAAAAAAAGGATAATGACACTGCAAAGTTATAAACACATGCAATAATATATAAAATTAGTTATGTTTTATGATCCCTACATGGGATAAAATTTATTAATATAAAAAATAATAAAATCATGCTTTTGACATTATACGTACTCTTAGAAGATTCAAATGGTCATGCAATTTTAACCCCGACAAATGGTCTTCCATGGTGAGGCATCACCGTAGTGAAGACCCATATGAAGATGGCGCCCTCACACCCATTATAACTTCCTTTGCCAAAGAAAGATCATATTTTTTTAAAATCCATGGGACATCACCTTCTTTGAAATATCAATTATAGGGACCCACCTCTGATCCTCTACTTTCTAATCGTCTTGGCCAATGTTTCTTTTTAGTTTTTGAAGTAATAAGATATTTCCTAACAGCCATTGTGTCATTTTTTTTCGATGATGTGTGCCTCCATAAAGAAGATGAATCATTTTTAAATATATGCATGCGATCTAATAAGTGGGTAATCTTAAGATGCTCCCAATATGGGATGTTATAAGAGATAGATTTCCTTTTCATCCCAATGGGAAATTTCTCAACATAGATGTCGAATAATTCTAGATCAACGAACATAGGCTCCCCATTTGAATCAAAAATTTCTATGAACTATTTCTCCTTCTCTCTCTCATATGTTCTAAGCCATTCATCTGGTGTCGTTATTGCACGCCTTTGGGTTATCTCTTGTTTACCATTGTAAGTGAATGTTTCTCTTCTATAAGGGTGTTGTTCTAGGTGGAATACCCTGGAGCAGTCATAGGATTTCGTAGGTCATTAGAGCATCTATCTTTCAAAGAAGGTACACAACATTTACATCCATA
This sequence comes from Pinus albicaulis, assembly GCA_034641835.2. Classification (NCBI taxonomy): domain Eukaryota; kingdom Viridiplantae; phylum Streptophyta; class Pinopsida; order Pinales; family Pinaceae; genus Pinus; species Pinus albicaulis. Next base: position 1,182,123,953 of record CM076579.1, on the reverse strand, counting down.
ATACCCTTTTGTTACAAGACCTGCGAAATTATTGTACACAATATGCATGGCACGTTAAACAATATCATGAAGATCAGAAAAATTACAACGAACTAAATAATTAATATGCGAAGGAATATTGTTATGTATATAGACAAATCAATAAATGTGTAAATTACCAGAGAAAACTCCTAAGCCTGGATAATAATGTGTCGTGTAAGCACATATGCCATACAATGTAAAACTCCTCTCTGCTGCTATGGGTCTTGATACATCGTATACATTTATCCCATCACATAATTCCTTCAATTCATCTACCAGTGGTTGTAAGTAGACATCCATATTATTCACCTGTCTTCTACTAGGGACTATGAGAGCTAACATAAGATGTTCATTCTTCACGAACAACCATGGGGGGATATTGTTATTGATCACTACTACAAGCCCAATATAATAGTTGGTGTTCTGGAGGGAATATGGGTTGACGCCATCCATGGCTATTCTAAGTCGTAGACTTCATACTTCATCCTTGAATTTTTTGGGCCATGTATCCTCTATATGCTTCATGGCTATTGAATATGTTTGGATTCACATCACTCCCAACTCACTTCTATGTGAGGCATTCCATCCCTGCAAACATAGCTAATTCTTTGCAACGAAAGAGCCTTTGATTGCTTGGGATTATAGGCATGTGTCTTAATATCTTAAAATGAGGACCACGTGATTTACCCTTATTTTTGTATTTATCATACATTTCATGCCCACATTTTAGACATATCTCTTTGTCTGCATATTCTCCTCTCTATAGAATACAATCATTTTGACATGCATGATATGATATGTACTCAACACCCAACATTTTCAACAATTTATTTTCCTCTTCGTAGCTACCAGGAAAGACATTATCACTCAGAAGAACCTTATCTTTGAATAAAATGTATTTGGTCATGAACATAATTAAATGTACATTAATGCCAATAATTATTAACGTTCATAAAATATACCATTTGTAATGTTGATTGTGTGACAATATTTCTCAAAATATAAGGCACTTGATGGTAAATTAGCTCAAAATTTCCAAGAAACATGCATTCTGCAAGTCAAAATTTTCTTTCAAGTTGTACAGTAACTCGTTTTCCCCAACTGGGTAGACTTTGATTGCCTGCAGGTTAAAAGAGAGGGGTGGTGGAAGAAAATTTAAGGCTTTCGAAAAATGTATCAGCAATATGAGCATCATCCCCTAGCTGATCATCATTCTGGAATGCATCTAACAACATTGTCTCCATGGTAGTCGTATCCCTTAAGTAATCATCCATACCAACCTCTATTTGATTGCCTCCATTCCCAGCTTGTGAAGAACTACTATTGTTGCAGTCATTCCTAATTGGTGAATCTGGACGTAGTGGGAATTGAATAGGTGGTTGATTCAACCATTCATGGTATCATTCCTCTCCAAGTTTTTCTCTTAATTCAGCCTTCTCTCAATTTGACATTGTCGTGGGGTGAAACGGAATATGGTAGGTAGTTTGGTCATCATCACTAGAATCCTAATAATTTCAAAAAATATATTTGAACATTATTAGTACAAAATTGATGACATCAATTAGTAATCACGTCAACGTATGATTAATTGGTTTGACATTGAAATAATTACATTATATCAAACAATTATTATTACCATCATTGCCCTAGGATTGTGGCTAGAATATGGTGTTAGCGCCAGGAGTCACTCCTTGAATGCAGAAGGAGTAAGCCTTACACATCATAGTTCATTTCAAATTTAAAGGTTTTGAGTGGTGGGATGGGTTCTTAAAGAGTTTGAAATGAAATTTATTCTTTAAGACTTTCATGCATTTGGAAATTTGTGGCAAGTATAAATTGTATGGATAAATTGGTAGTATAGGGAGAAAATTGTAACATGACAGATAGCTGGTACTCAATCTAAGAAATATGCATATCTTAAATCAGTTACACAGTTACAAGAGTGGCCTTCACACAAACTTTTTTTAGGTAAAGGAGACAACATTTAGAAAGAAGAGTACATGCATAAATTATTTCATAAATATTTCATGAAACCTTCACTAACATGCTCTACACAACATATATATGATTTTCAGGAAACCAAACAGCAGATAATTGACTATTAGATCCTCTAACAGTTCTCTTACTCACACCTTACTAGCTGCTGCAACTCATAAATGAGAAGAATTAAACAATGAAAGAAACACACCATACATTAGATAGTCCTCAAATCACAAAATCCTCCATCATGAAGCGCAAAAAGGAGTTTTATTTATTATAATAAGTCTTCAGGTAGACCAACATCCAACCATAAAATGGTATTTACAATTGATATTTGTAGAGAGAGAGGAGCCAACTCCATCTCTCCTAAAAAGAAGGAACCACTCTTTCTCACATTACATAGGTGTTATAGAAAATTAAAGATATATCCTATCAAAATCTAACTAACAGAACAGATGTAGATGAGAGAAGAGAAGACAATTTGGACTGTACTGCTGAGTGTGCTGACATGCTACCCATTTTTCTATTGATTTGTCTCTCCATGACTTTCGTTCTTTAATAACCATGTTCCTTCATTAAATGTGACCTCTAAAAACCTCATAACCACTTATAAACCATCACTTGACATATACATATCGTTATGAGTCCTTATCATTCCTGAACTTGCTCGGAAACTCTACTGAAAGCTGTCAAAAATCATTTAAAATTGGTGCTACCATAAATTCTCGTAAAAACCTGTAACTGCACAAAAAATGTAATGCTACCGAAATTTCCGGTAGTGCTCTATTTATTTTTCAAAAATGCACAACAAATACTTGAAAAACATGTGCAGACTTATACACTCTAAAACTTGAGTTGTTGTTCAAAAATGTACTTAGTAAGAAAAAAGGTATTTTTATTAGGAAACTCTTTTACCTTTCTTCCATATGGGTTGCAACTTCTGCAAGCTTGTCCAAGTCTGATTTTTCATCAACGATTGATTTTGATCTTGTGATCTTGGTGGTTGTTTCTCTGGCAGTGATTTTTTTCTCTTTTGAACCCTTTTAAATTTTTCTTCTTTTTGAGGATTTTGTTTGCTGGTATAAAGGGGCTTTACCCTTATCTTTATTTTTTGGACTCATGATTCTCTGCAATTAAAGGAGTTGTAGTTTGTAATCCTTCATATTTCTTCTCTATATCTATGACCTCTGTCAGCAAACTTGGATTATGCAGGGCTTTAGATTTTAGCCTAAACTTGTCGTTGTCTCTCGTGTGTCTTTTTCTGCTACCAGAAATTGGTTTTGCATCCTCTTTCCTTCTCTTTCTACTAATATAATACCCTACTTCTTTTAGGAGCTCCTCATCAGACTTATTGGGTTGATATTCCTTCTGAATTTTCTGTCGAATGTCTACTTCTGAAACTTCCGGTAGCACATGTTCTTTGGGTTTTTATGTAGTTGCAGACTTTCCTCTTCGAGCTCTAGTATAAACTTTGGGAAAAGGAGGAATGGGAGGCATCGTATTCATTGATTTAGGCTTATTGGTTGATGAGCCTTCTCCTTTCTCCAACTTCTTTTAAACCTTGGTTGAAGGAGCCTTTTCTTTTCTGCCTTTAGCCTATTTATGAATGTTCTCCTTCTTAGCCTTTCTCTTAGTTATCTTACCAGCTCATGAAGTAGTTGGTTTCTGATTTTTCTCTTTCTTCTTGGTAGGCCGAGGATGTTACTGTGAGGTTGGAGATAGCTAAGCTAGAATATCTGGTGTAGGTGCAGGTTGGTCTACCCTGTAAAACAGAAAATGGTCCCATGACAGGTTTCTTTTCCAGAGTACTTCCTCAACCAACACTTTGATAAGAGATTGATGATATAGGTTGTACTCTGATGCAGTTGTATGTGTTTGTATCCTAGCTGACATCTTTGTCAAGCTCCTTAGCGGAACGAATGTTAAGTTGAGGGTCTTCATTCCTGCAATATGAAACAAAAATCTCATGATAAAGGAAAACAATAGTATACCTCCTCTCACAGGTGAGGTAAATTTTGATGAGCTTGACAGTGTCAGCCCATTCATTTTTGAGGTAACTGCTGGGAATTCCTTTAGCCCAGTTGCAATCTCTGTGTCCATATTTAATGAAATTGTTGAGGTATCCTCCAATTATGACTTGGCCTTTAAACCATTTTTCTCCTTCCTGTGGAAGGTTGAAAGCTTCAATAATAAACACTACTGATACTTGCAATTTGAGACCATAGATAGTTGCTTCCTGCCCATTGAAAGAGTGTGAAAATTCCTGAGATACTCCTAAATGAGAGCTTCCTAGTCTTCAACATAGTGGATACCACCCTGCTTGAACAAAAAACTTTCTCACATTCGGATTAGCATCAACTAGATCAGCTCCTTGGGGTTCAATTCATTTTAGCTTTTCTCCTTTCTTAGTCATATTCAGTAATAAAGAAGATTATTTGCTGAAATATGATAGGTGTCAATATTAGAGGAGCTCTCCTAACAGGTGTTGTTGTGTCTTCAATGAAATCTATCTAAAATCTAGGTCTCCTTCCTTAAGCTTCTCACTAGAGTTTCTCATTCACCAACAGTTAAACTCGAAACTAATGGTTTTCCTTTCTTTTGGTGGTTTAAAAAAATATGATGGTTCAACTTTCCACGCATGAGATTTTTTATAATGGTAAGTATCTTAGACTGTAGCATACACCTTGTGGTAGTCATGACTAACTTTAGTTGGTTGCGGAGTTTTAGATGATATGCTACAGGTGGCTGGAGATGAGCGGAGCTGGAACGGGCAGACACCTCCATTGTATCCTTATTACATGCCTAAAATTCCGACAACATTCATGCGTGATTAAACAAAATGAAAATCACATTAAAACTACATATCTATGATCTACCTTAACACATAATACAGACATCAACATGTGGATGAAACGACTTAGCTAACAGACAAATCAAACAACAGTTGGCTTTTAAAAACTGTAGATTGACACCTTGTGTGCTCCACGTATAACTACGACTTCAACTTAACATCACTCAACATAAACCTTTCCTATCATGTGACCTAACTCATGAAAAAAATTTAAAATGTAGTTGATAACATGAACACGTGGCTTAACACAAAGCAGATGCACATTTTTATTATTATTTAAAAAAAAAATAGGGGAGGTTACTGGAATTTATAGTAGCATTGGGTTAAAGAAAAATAGACATAAAACTGGATTACAACAGACTGTCTGAAAAGGGCTAAAACAGACGCTACCGTAAATTTCGGTAGCGTTCTAATTTTTTTTGAAATTTACAAATTTTATCCTAAAAACAAAAAAATTAAAACCTACTCATGACTTAGCTTAGAACTGTGCTAACAGATGGCATGTTACAATTGGCAGGGTGAAGCAGATGTCCTTTTAATCTACCAACTGCACCTTGTGGTATGTTTCTCCTGATAAGAGCTTCCGATGTTTTGGAACTGTTTGAATATTGTGTGCATCTGAACTCGATTCTGAATCTGCATGTAGCTGCAAATTTGTATACATTAATTTTATTCAGCTGATTAAAATGGATAAAATAATCAAATTCAATTAAATAATGAAAATATAAATAAAATCTGAAGTAATTACGTCTAGAGATAGATAGGGACAACTTCGCGATGGACTTTGACAAATATTATGGAACGAGTTGGATTTTGAAGAATTTTCCGTTTGATATAATTAAGAGATTTTCTCCCTGCATTTGAGAAAAATCAACAATAAATTTTGTTGTACATACCCAAAAGTAATTTTGGTGCCTTAAAAAAGGAGTTATTATTATCGGTGCTAATGTACTGTTAACCACACTGGTGTCGTTTTATTACCGGACGCATCGATGATGTTAGTTAACAACGCACAGAATATCGGGGGAAAAAAATGAATTTTTTTTTTTTGAAGTGAAACAAAAAGTGGTAAATTGAAAAATGAGCGGCAAATGATTTTCGGAAATCTAATTTCATAAAAAAAATTCTTAAAATAGTAAAATCTATTCATTATTTCATTTTTTTTGAAAAAAAATCAGGGAAGGATTTGCACGAAAGACATACCTCGAGCAACAGAGCACGAGAGCATTGTGGAGCAGAAAAATACTTTCGAACAACATCACTATTGAGAGAATCAGAATTTGAAACATCTGGTGATTCACACAAAAACCTTGTACTATAGTAAAATTGTTAAATTTTACTGTAATAATTGTTTTTTTTATAGTTTTTGTTAGATTTAATACATGCATAGTAAAAATTTTAAATTTACCTGTGCATTTTACTAATAAAATCATTTACAAGCTCTATTCCTATTTACATTTAATTAAAATCTAGAAAAAACAAAACAACAAAAACCATTCTTACGTTAAACCCTTGCTTCTTCTTGTTTATGTGACTTCACAATTAGGGATTTTCATTTTAGATTTATAGGGTTTGTATTACTATATATATAGGCATATGACATATAACCCACGGGACCACTTGTAGAGTCGGATCCCAATATTTGTCAGCCCTTGCACGATTTTCTAAAAAACAACTTTTGTTAATTGGTGTGCACTGTTTAAAATAGCGCACTAGTGTGCGATTGTAGTATAGCGCATATCGAAAAAAAATATTGTTTGATAAAAATAGTTTTTTTATTAATTTATGTTTATGTTAATTGGTGTCCTGGTATTAATATAACGCATCGGGTCTCCTTGTTGACAAAGAGCACCATATGGTGTTTCTACTGTATTGGCGGTGCGTTAGAAGAACCTATCGCACCGCGTTCGATGCGTAAGTTGCGAAAGTCACACTGTTTTCTTGATATTTTTTGTTTTTACCTTAAAATAATGTGATTTATTTATAAAATATATTATTGAATGGTACAGGTTTCATATTGATGAAGAAATGGCTAACAAGATTTCAAGTAACAAAAACACTGATAGCACATCCAGAAAAGAAAAAAATGCAAGTTCTTTATAAATTCTTTACAAAAATTATTATTTTTGAACTATATTTAAGTTAAACTAATATGTATTAGTGTGTATCACGCAAAGACACAAAATGAAAAATCTCGATAAGATTATTTTTTATCAAAGATCAGAAGAGCGTAAAAGCTTGATGGAAAATTGTAGAAGGATGAATCGAGTGAATGAAAAAATAATATTGATCCAATATGAGTTTCTTTTTTGAATTTTCATTAATAATATACTTAAAAATATTAGATAACATGTTTCAAACAATCTATTAATTCATATATGTTTAATTTTCTATAGGGACCAACAACGAAGAAAATGAATGTTGTTCTAAGAAAAGAAAAAAAATAGAATATGAAAATGAAAATGAATTGCTCCTTAGCTCATCTCGAGTGGTGTTGGAGTTTAACGAAAGGGTGTAAAGTTTCAAAAAACTTTGAGGGATCTAGTGGAATGAATGTATAGATTTTATTTCCACTTACATTAAGAAAATCAATCCAATGTTTCCAGGAACCAAATTTTCTTTAAACTACAGGAAGAGTTTCTAGAGAATTGGCCAATGAGACATGTCAGACTTTTAATAGCAAAAACGTACAACAACAAAAAAGAAGGATTGAAAAAGTAATATTCCCTTTAAAAAATTCTAGAATTATATGTATATATTACTACAAAGAAATCATTTATAAATATCACTTTTGTTATATTTAGTTTTCATATATCAATTATAAAAATTAAATAGTTTATTGTCATGTTACATTTTCAGGAAGATTATGAAAATCTCAAAGGATGAATGAGCTAATATCAGAAATATGCCAGTAGGAATGTCCAAAAAGGTGTACATGGAGATGGTCAAAGAAATGGACATAATTGCATCACACGAGAAGCCATATCAACAACAATGTGCTTCAAATTTAATATGTAATTATTGAAATTTTCGATTAGGTACAATAAATAAATAATTTAGCATTAAATATTAATTTTCAATTATTTTATTACAAAAAAGAAAAGAAAATGGAACCCATTCAACACATAAAACAGGACGACAAGGAAGAAAAGGGTTGATATATATGTTTGTGAGTAGTTGTTACTTCCTTATAACAACTTAACTAGATTTCATTTTTGTATATTTTAAGTCATTTTACAGCAATCATCAATGAATGTCTTCAAACAGGTGCTAACATACAAAGAATAGCCATGAGAAGAATTGATTGAAATTGGGTTAAATAAGGGTTGTCAGTATATGTTGGCATATCAGAAATTAATTATGGAATTTGTAAGCATCCATCCTGTTTTACTTAGCTCCGTCTATAATTAATAGAACAAAAAAATGTTTTATATTAAATCTATGATTTGTTATGGGGTATAAAACTTGCAAGAAACAAAGTATGGAACTGTGCCAACAAATGAATTGTTGAAAGATGCCATGAAATTTGGTTTTGAAATAGTGTGTATAGTTCACGATTCAATTCTTTCTATGGTACATTTATTTTCGATTTACATCGATGTATATTATTTAATAGTGTAATTTTCATTATTCTCACCAATGTATACACACTCATTACACTTTATTTTTATGTTTGTAGATGGAACTTGAAGAAGAAGAAAATAATCAACACAATGAACAAAACATTCCTCTAAATAACCCAAGTCGTGGAAGTAGCTCGAGCAGTGACAACAGTTCCAGCAAAGAATGATGATCAATATGTTTGGATATCAAAGCAAGGCATTGTATTTTTTGAAATATTTGTCTATGAAATCAGACATTTTGTTTAATCTAATGGACAAAGTGTTCCAATTTAAAGACAAAGGCCCATACCAATAACTGTCCCATTTTTTATGAAAAAATGTGTCTTATTCATATATATATAATAAAATACGTTTTAATTTATTATATTTTGTTCTCCATTGTCGCTATGAAATTTTACATCATTGATTAAATATTATAATGAAGAGATGCGAAATCTGATGATATGATATAACAAATTCATCTAAGCATCACATTCAAATGAGCTAATAAAAATTTAATTGATATGAATATTGTTATAAGATGTGTGTCAACTTTTGATGAATAATGAATTTTAAAAAATCACAATAATTGCACTATCAAAGGTAGATGTTTCTAAAAAACAGAAAATGAACACTGATGCGTGTTAGTTACTGTGTACTGGTGCGTTTGTATGATACTACACACTGGTGCGCTTCTATGACCTATGGGCACTGTTGGCTTGAGGGTTCCTTACCCAGGTTCAGAGTTTATCGTGCAACCAACAAACCCTCCAACCATTGGCCCTTTCGGCAATAACCTGCTTGTGCAGATCAAAGTCTCACCCGAAGCATTATGGGGAGGTGTTCGAACCAGGTTTCCACACCATGAGGAAGAAATAATGAAGTGGCCCTAAGCATATCGATTGCAGACTTATATCAATCATAAACAGATGTGCGCAACACTCAACATATTCCAGACATAATCAGAGATTGCTTTAGCATAGATATATTATAACAGAACTAGATCCAGGTCTAACAATGTGCAATTACTTAAGTAGATTCATCAGACTTTCCCCTTACACATAACCCTTCCGCGCACACAATTAGTGGAGTCCGCACACAGCCAGGACTAGGTCTCCATGCACACATCCAACAGTAGCCTTTCTACCCAACCTAGACAAACAATTGCAACGTATTACAGATGCATAAATAGTTAGATCATAATAGTCTATTCAACTTGAACTAAGTTACTTCCTTAGACTCGATCTATCTATTTATATTCTTCTAGTGCACAGATACTATGGTCTCAAACCATGGTTTTAGGCCCACAGTTTACCCTTAAATCCATTTAAATAAAAAATAGGGACTTTGACCCACCCCCAAAGCCCCTTGAGTCATTCTTGCAGTGCACATATAGAAAAATTGTACAAAAAGATATCAAAAAAGTGTAGTGTAGGGGACCCCGATCCAACAAGCCCCCAACACCAACATGTGACTCTTCCCAAGTCAATGAGGCATCTTCTCCTTAAGCTTGGCTTGGAGCGCGTTGACAGAAGATTTCATAGGGAGCACCATTTACAAACTTTGCGTTGCAGCTCCCTGCTCTTGCTGAACTAACTTCTCTGTAGTGGGCCCTTCAAGGTGGTGTCCAGAGTCTGTGAAAGATGGATAGCATCATCTCCTATGGTTGCATACGTGCTTCTAACAACTGCTCTTTTCGGCCCAGGTCTTCAATCTATGTCTGTATGATCTGACCCTCCTACAGACGAGTGAGGCGCTATGGAAGAACAAGGGTCGGCGTTACTGTTTGGATCTCAGAAAATTTTTGTTCTTTCTGATGCAGGTCATTAAGCAGTTGCCGCACTACCGGATCATTCTCCATTGACGTCCATACACCCTGTTGTGTCTCATTTGCAATATCCTTTATTTTTAATTTTCAAAAATACAAAAAAATAGAAAATTATGAAAATATATGTTAAAGTATAAGTTTCATGTACTTTAGCATAAAAATGTAATATTCGTTACATTAATTTTAAAGTTTAATACTTTAATATTTTGTGGAAGCGGGTCCTAGTACACAGACTAAATAGCAAGCATGTTATGAAGTGGGCTCCGATGATTCAACAGGCAGGGAATAAAAGTGTCAACTCGCAAGCACTTTTAGCGCATGGGTTAACGAGGAGAGTGCCTCCACAGTTGACCCTGCTGGCTGCAGGGCTGACCCAAATCTGCAGTTGAGATTAACTACGGGGGCATGAACCCAATGAGCCCTCCGTACTATGAGACCTCCCACAGTGACGTGAGCAGCCAGTTGGCGACAGCTATCGGCCACGTCAGATTTCTTTAACGTTCTTTTGGCGCGTCATTTCAGCATTTAAGTCTTAAGCCCATGCCACCTATTTAAGATGGATTCTCATTTGTATAAGGTCATTGTTGTTAGTTTGTGTCTGAAGTTTTGTCTGTCATGTGTCTTTCCTTATTTTCCGTCACCTTGTCAATTATTTATCACCCCAAGCTTAATAATGGCCAAGCGTCTGTCCCTTTCGGGTTCTTCCAGTCATATTCCTCTCATGGACACTGAGAGAGATATTCAAGACACATTTTTTTGTTTGGACCACCTCCTGTTTTATCAATAGGTTTGTTTAAACGATAAAGCTTCTCCAATTTTTATCACCATGGTCAAGACAGGCATGTTATCTTCATGTATTCCAAGAACACACCTTTTTCCTGAGTTTATATATTGACTTGTGTCTGTCATCTACCCAAGCAAGTATTTCATGATGAATTGTCAAGGAGAAAAAGTCTTACAGGTCTCTTCTCTTCTAATTCGTTAAGCTATGTGTTACCCTGAGTCAGAGTCCTATGTCCAATTTACTTATGATTCGTTGATAGCATATTATGATAGCCTTACAAGTCAAGAGTTCAATCAATTCATCTTCTTCTTGAAGCCAGATACAAAACAGTTTGTACCTGACAGTAAAGAATTTTCCAAGGAGGTTTTTCATGAAGAAACCCGACCGGCACTGAGATGCATTTCGAAGATATTGGGGAAAGAATATGACAACATAATAGACAAATCAGTTCTAGGAATGTTTTCTTTGATGATGAAGCCAGAGGTGGTGCTGGATATTCCTTCTTATTGGCAAGAAGTTGTCAATTCTCAGCTCATGAGCTTATCACTGACGGGTTCATTTAGGTTCCCCTATCTTGTTATTTATCTTTTTCTATATCAAAATGTAGAGGAATTCATGCATTTGGGTTTGAATATTATGAATATGAATAAAAAGAGATATTCAGTGGTATTTTGGATGGAAATAGTAATAAAGAACAGAATGAGGTGGGTCTATGTGATTTTGAAATTCATTTTATGTCTTCTGCATATGGAATTTTGAATGGAATCTCTCCCCCATGCTTCCTGCATAAGGCTCAAGAGTTCTTGCAGCTGGGGACAAGTTGTAAGTTTAGTGATTGGTATGTCTTTGAAGATTATTATGAAATTAGGGTCTATGGAGCTAGTGTATAACCTTATAGGCTTCCTGTATTTGTGCCTATGAGATTAGTTTCTTTGGAGTTCATTAGGAAATGTTTAAATGTTGATCAAATAAATTTTGTGCCTATGAAGAAAGGTCATATGTTTAAGTTGCCAATGGTTGTTGTTCCTTTTATAGTCAATATGAGACAGGAAACTAATCAGGTCACTAGGATGATAGATGAAATGCATCTGTTGTTAGGAGAGAAGTGGGCTTATGACCCCCATAGTGTGATTTCTAACAGGAGAATTGAAAATGGGTATTTAGCACTCATTCATGAGAGAAAACCTGATATAGAAAAAGATGGAAAATAAGGGTTTGGCAGGTTCTGTGAGCTCAAATGTACAAACTCCTGTCATATCTGAGAATTCAAATAAGAGAGGTAAAGAAGCAGTGATTGATTCAGAAGATGATGAACAAAGAACTAAAAAGAGGACAAATCTCAATGAAGACTCAGTAGATGTTCAACCTGGTTTCTCACTACAATTGGGAGAGGAGAAAAATGTCTCGGCTTCACCAAGAAGACATGAAAACACTCAGGAACAAGTGCCATTAATTAAACAAGTGTTTGCTCAGGTTGCAAAAATAAATCAAAAAATTAAGGCAAGCATGGAGGCTCAAGCTTAGTTTCAAATAACCCCAGATCAAACAAGATTGCTAACTGCAATGGATCTTGAAAAGGACCAATTTAAGATCGCCCTTTCACATCCTTCTGATATGTCTATTGGTTCATCCCATAATTTTAATACTGTGAATCTAACTGTAGATGTAAAGAAAATTACATTGCTTGACAAAGTAAATCTACATATGCAAACAATTCAACTGATTGTGAATGACTTAACCAAAGCCAATGCAATGGCACCTAAGGCTGAAAACATGCTTGGAAAAGTGATCAAGCAATTAAAGTTAGAGAAAGCCAATTCCAGGGCTTTAACAATCTAGAATGAAGAACTCAAAACGATTATTGTAAAGGTTTGAGTAGATCCAAATGACAGGTCTTCTGTAAAGAAGCTGTTGCAGAGTGTCGAATCAAAAATAACTATGTTGAAGAAAAAGTTGAAGTTGCCTGCAGGAGAGCACTCTATGGCCGCAGAGGTTACAGAAGTAGAAAATGAGAAAGAGAAACTTCTTGAGCAGCTCTTGCAGAAGGAAGAGAAAATCACCAAATTGAAGAAAAATGCATTATCCTTGCAGAATCACATTGAATCTCATACTTGTACTTTTGTCTTACCATCTGGTAATGAAGACCCAGTAGCACAAATATCTCAATTGACCACTAAATTGAATATGGCAGAGAGAGATCGCAAAAAGGCACAAACTCATCTGGAGACAACAGTGAAAATAATGCAAGCCAAAGAGGGGGGAATCAGTAAGTACAAATCGGATTGCCAAATTGTTGAGGCTGAGATTAAAAATATGAAGGAAAAATTGAAGGGAAATATATCCCTAATACAGGCTAAGGACATCATCTGGAATGATATCATTGAAGAAATGAAAGCAATTTGGGGTTTCCTGACTATTGTAGCAGAAGAAAGAAGTATCATCAAATATTTTGAGGAACATGTTATGGTAGACAAGCAAAAGACAATTAACAGGGCTATTTGGGCGAGAAAATTCATTGATTCCAAAACTAATCAAGGGTTGGAAGAGAATGAAATTAAAGACATGATTTTATATGTTGTGGAAATTAATAAGATGATTGTTAAAAATGATTTCAGGAAGTCCGCAGAGAAGAAGTTGATAGAGCTTAAGGAAGCAGTGAAAGAATTTGATAGTTTATTTGACAAAAGAGCTAGGGCAGGTTTTCCATCATGTTGGGGCCTTGGAGGCAATATTTTATCATGGGATTCTTATGAACCATTACTGGTGTTGGAAAAAAACAAGGTGGACAACACTCATGAAAAGACTTAGGTTCTTAAAGGAGCAACAATGATCAATTTCCTTCAAAGACACTTTCAGCTATTATGGTTAGTGAAGACTTTATTTACAGAGAAGCCATCATTCAACAAAATCACTGCCTTTAGATTGGAATATCACAAGCTGGTTCATTCACCTAAGAAAAACATCAAGGTACGGAAGAAATGTAGAGCCTGGATGACAGATCTACCAAAGGATGCCTCGACTTCAAAGAAAGATAAACCAGCTAGTCAAGGAAATGCAGCAGCAACAGCATCATTTCACATTTAGCAAATATATTAGGATTTAAGTTTTATGTTGTTTTTCACTTTTAAAGAGAATGTAATTGTAATAAGACATTTTGATGACATGTAATAGGTATTTTACGAAGTCCTAAGTAGTTGAAGAAGTTAGGATTAGTTCCAGCAGTTACAAACTGCTTTATATTGTATTTAAAGAGATGGACAAGAAAGAAAAAGGTTTCGAGTTTTGGACCTTCAGACTGCAAATTTTGTACTCAGTTTTCAAATGATTAATGAATGAAAAGAAAGATTCTGGCATTTGTTGATATTGATATGTTTTCCAGTTTACATTTTGTATTTTTTGTTCTTGAATAAAATTAAGTAATGAAGCTATAGGTATCTTTTTACATATGTGAACAAGAGTTAAAATCCTTAATGGGCACTCCTTCATTTTAACTAATCTTTTGTCATAAAATTCTTTTTAAGCTTAAAGAGATAGATATTGTTTACCGACATATCAATTTGGACTTCCTTCCTTCATATTCTTCTCATCATTCCATTTAATATCAGTAGATAATGGCATTGCAAAGCATTTATTGCATTTGATTCTTGAGGGTATGATAAAAGTATATATGAAGGTGTTTAAGAAAATACCCTTGATATTATAATTCTCTTACATACATGTATAAATGTCTTAAGCACTGATACCTTAATACAACTAAGGGATTGTCTCTTAAGGTAAAACATTTTTTGGCACCGTTGTCGGGGACGAAGAAACGAAGTTCTTTCCCTGGGTTTTATTTTATATTTCCTCTAGTTGTTCAGAAAGGAGGAAATATCAGGTTTTATTTATTTTTCATAATTCTAGCGTATAAAATTCCACATACGAGGTCAGACACTTCACAACAGAAAGCACAATTTTGTCAGACCCTGAAAAATTGGTTTATAGAAAAGTTCAGAAGCAAAAGAAGTTTTTTACACCTGATGCTACACTACCTGCACCTGGCAGCAGTTCACATAGTCCCTCATCTAAGGATATTTCCAAGAAACTCATTTTCTCGGAACAAGAATCCTTTTCCCCACCAATTCATTTCCAAGAACCAAGGTTAGAAGAACAATCTTTTGAGTATGTTTCATTTACATTTACAGAAGCTCAACCAAATACAATTGTCAGTTATTCTGTTATTGTTTATCAACCCCTTCCTATATAATTTTTTTCACCCCATCCATCCACATTTACAACTGGTATAAAAACCCCACCTACTCAAGGAGAAATTAACCAAGTTATAAACATGGCATCCCATGTTCTTGTTTTCTTGATGAATAGATATGCATCGTTATATCTTCCACAACCTATGAATGCAATGCCCCAAGAAATCCTCAAGTTACTTCCTAGGTTTACTGGTGAAGATGAAGTAACTGCAGAGCAACACTTGCCATTGTTTTGAAATTTTGCTGAGAATTTAAATGTTGAACATCTTTATGTAGTAATGAGACTTTTTGTACAGTCCCTAAATGGAGAGGCAAGACAATGGTTTAAAGGATCTCCTAATGCCTCAATTAATTATTGGGATGAATTATAAACACAATTCATCCGAAGATGGGGTGAAAAAAGAGATCATGGTTACTCATTGACATAATTTAATGCTATCAAGAAGAAGTCAGATGAAAACATGACTGATTTCATTAAAAGATTCAATAAATTGTATAATAGTTTGCCTGCAGAAATGAAGCCTCCCCCTGTTGGAGCAAGAGTAGTTTTTGATGGGGCTTTTGTATCAGATTTTAGTTTCACTTTGAGAGAGATAACATCTGCTACTCTTGAACAAATCCAGACTGATGCTTTGGAGTTTGAGGCTAATATGACTGCTGCTGGAAAAACACAAGAAAAGAAGTCAGTTCAAGATAAAGGTAAGGCCAAAGAAGATTCACCACAAGATCAAAGGATTGATGACATGACAAAGGTTATCAAGAAATTGTCAAATAAACTAGTGAAGATGGAACTAGACAGTAAGAATCTTGCACAACAAAATAGAGGATTTTTCAATCCACAATTCAGAAAGAAGCCCTTGCATATTTTGCAGAGGGAAAGGAGATATCGGGATCAAGGCCAAGAACCTTTCTATATAGAAGCAGCACCTTCACAGTTTGCTGAGGATGATCAGAAAGAAGTTGAAGATCAAATATCTGTTATTTACATGGAAGACAATGAGGAAGAAGAGGAATGTGAAGAATAATGCACAGAAGTTGATGTGTCATTTGATCAGGAATAAATGGATGAGTATTGTAAACAATTCACAGATTTTATGCAAGCAACGCTGCATAAGAAGTATGACGTGAGATAAAAAAAAAAAAAAGAGATTAAGAACTCAGGATGATGAGGAAAAATAACCAGAGTTAGTCCCTTCTCCAATGGCGACTCCACAATCAAAGAACTTAGTAAAAATATCAGGCAAAGGGAAACATCCTATGAATTCAGTGAGTGGAAATGAAAAAAAACAGGCTGAGGCTTCCCAAAATAAGTCTATTGATTCTAATATTTTGGAGAATATTGTTACTGTACCTGAGAAGAATGCTAATCCTAACAAGAATCAAGAAGAACCTAATAATATTATTAAACAAAATCAAACCTTCAGTCTATCAAAAGAATTAGAAAAGATCAAAATTCAAGTACCCCTACTTGAGTTAGCTAAGACACCTGGTTGCAAGAAGGAAATTGCAGAATTTATTAATCTTTCTCAGTCTGATGATATTGGTGATACTGTGAATTTTCAAGAGGAAAAACTAGTGGTCACTTTTGGTCCACATTTGGAAGAGGTGTATTCTTCTGTTCCCCCATTTTATGTATCGGTGCTTCTTCATGATTTTATTCTTCATAATTGTATGTTAGATTCTGGTGCATCACATAATCTCATGCCATTATCTGTAATGAAAGAATTGAATTTACAAATTACTAAGCCCTATAGAGACCTATATTCATTTGATTCTAAAAGGGTGAAGTGTGTTGGGCTTATCAAAGACATGGTGGTATCTCTAGCCCAAATTCCAGCCAAAATTATTATGATGGATGTAGTAGTTGCAAATATTCCAGCTAGATTTGGTATGATTTTATCCAGATCTTGGGGAGAAAAGCTTGGAGGTGTGTTAAATCTGGACTTTACATATGCTACCATTCTTGTTTTTAATGGGGAAGAAAGAAGATTATACAGAGAAACAAAATTTGTTAAAACTACTACAAAGAAAGATGTAGGAAATTCACCTATTTATGGTCAAGAGAAGGAAGATATTTCGTGTTTTATGCTGCATGAAGATGCAGAATTTGATGAAGACTCAGAGAAGTAGCTCTCTTCAACAATTTTACATAATGAGTTAGGTTCAAACAGAATTTGGAAGTGTTATTTTGATGGTGCCTATTCAAAGAATGGCACAGGAGTTGGATTTTTATTCATATCACCAGAAGGTAATATTTTGCCTTTTTCTTTCAAGCTTGAATTTGAATCAACCAATAATTTCGCTGAGTATGAGGCATTAATATTGAGTCTTCAAACTGCTAAACAATTGGGAATTCAATGTATTTCCATTTTTGGTGATTATGAATTGATTATAAGACAAATTAAAAATTTATGTCAAACCAAACATCCAAGATTGAGATCATATAGGAATGAAGTATGGGACTTGATTGAGAATTATTTTGAGGCTTTGAATATTCAATTCATTCCAAGAGAAGAAAACATAATGGCAGATTCGTTAGCAGTTGCAGCCAATACTTTCAAGCCACCCATTAATCCGAAATTGAGATATGAGATTGAGTTGAGGCACAGACCCTCAATCCTTGATAATGTTAAACACTGGCAGGTCTTCGAAGATGATGAGAAAATAGATTATTTTCTAACAATGATTGGAAACTTTGAAGATAGTGAAATAGATCAGGAAAGTGAGGAGACTGATTAGAATGAGGACTTAACAAATCTTAAGCAATCAATAGGTGATCAGAAGATAATACAATTGAAATACAATGTATTACCTAGAGGTTTGGTTCCTCTTGAAAGGCTGTTTGATGAAAATGATGTAGCACAAGATAAAAATAAGGTATCTCAAGAAGGTGAGATGGAGGACTGTAATCTAGGAACTCAACAGGAGCCCAAGCTTGTTAAGATATTCAAAGGAGTCCCGAAAGATTATAAAGAAAGGTACATTGATCTTTTCAAGAAGTATATGGATGTATTTGCATGGTCCTATGATGATTTGAAAACATATGATCTGGATATTATTCAGCATAAAATACCATTAAAGGATGGGGTCAAGCCTGACAGGCAGAATCTTAGGCAGATTAATCCATTGCTTCTTGCCCCAATTGAAAAGGAAGTGAAGAAATTGTTGCAAGAAAAAATCATAGTCCCACTTAGATATTCATATTAGGTTTCTAATCTGGTTCCTATGAGGAAAAAGAATGGAGAGATAAGGCTATGTGTTGATTTCAGGAATTTGAACAGTGCTTCTCTAAAAGACAATTATCCTTTTCCAAAGATGGATTATGTTTTACAAAAAGTGACATGAGCTTATAGATTATCTATGGTTGATGGTTTCTCTGGGTACAACCAAGTAGATGTTGAAAAGGAAGATCAGAGGAAAATAGATTTTACCACACCTTGGGGAATGTTCATGTATGCCAAGATTCCATTCGATCTCATGAACGTAAGGGCCACTTTTTAAAGGGCCATGGACATAGCATTTGTGGGTGATAAATTTGTAGTTATTTATTTGGATGATGTGACTATTTTTTCAGGTTCTGATGATGAACACTTGGATCATTTTCAAAAGGCTTTCCTGAAATGAAAAATGTTTGGGTTATCACTGAATCCCAAGAAATCCTTGTTTGCTTTGGAAGAAGGAAAATTGTTGGGGCATATAGTTTCAAATCAGGGGGTGAAAATTGATCCAGCAAGAGTTGAAGCTATACAGAGAATTCCTTTTAATAAAAGTAAAAAGGATATTCAAAGGTTTCTAGGAAAAATTAATTTCCTGAGAAGATTTGTCCCAAATTATGCTGAAATTGTTAGGAACATAATAGATATGCTGAAGAAAAATGTTAAGGTAAAATGGGACAAGGATGCAAGATAATCCTTTGCCAGGATTAAAGAGGCTCTTCAAGAAGCTCCTGTTTTGATCAGTCTAGATTATCAAAAGCCTTTCCAAATATTTTCATTTGCATCACCTTCTTCCATTGTTGTTGTGTTGCTCCAGAAGAATGAAGAGGGAAAAGAGCAACCTGTGGCATTTTTCAGTAAAGTTCTTTGGGATGCAGAACTCAAATATAATATCTTGGAGAAACAGGTATATGCCTTAGTTAAAGCATTAAAAGCCTTCAGAACTTATGTGTTGCAGTCTCAAATAGTTGCATATGTACCTAACTCAACTATAAAATATGTGTTAGTTCAAAGTGATGTTGAAGGAAAAAGAGGAAAGTGGATTTATAAAATCCAGGAGTATGACTTAGACATTAAACCTACTAAATTGGTAAAAGGACAGGGCTTGGAAAAGCTGCTAACAGAATCTAATTTTCAAGCTCTGGGAATTAATCTTCTTACACCTTTGGATGAATTTGTTGATGAAACGAGTCAAAGTAGCACAAAGTCAGCAATTAAATACAATTTTCTCTTCTCTTATTGGTATAAGGATATTATTCACTACTTGTGTTTTTTCTCTTGTCCACCCTCAATAAACAAAACAAATTACAGAGCTCTTAAACTCAAAGCTCAGCCTTATGTCATAATTGATGCTAAATTTTATTGGAAGGATCCTGCTGGCATTTTGTTGTTGTGTTTGACAGAAGGAGAGTCAATGGAAGTTATTAAAGAATACTGTGAAAGTTTGTGTGGAGGCCACTATAGCTGGAAGTTTACTTCTCATAAAATCCTCAAATCAGGTTCTTACTAGCCTTCCTTATTTACTGATGTATACAGATTGGTTAGAAGCTGTCAGAAATGTCAATTGTTGCATAAAATAAAAGGTTAGCTCCTCTACCTCTTCTCCCTGTGTTTGTTGAAGAACCCTTTAGAAAATGGGGATTAGATTTTATTGGAGAGATCAATCCACCATCAAGTGAGCAGTTCAAGTGGATTATGACTGCCCCTGATTATTTTACAAAGTGGGTGGAGGCAATACCTACCAGAAAAGCAAATGATCTGGTAGTAATGAAGTTTCTAGAAGAAAACATTTTCAGCAGGTTTGGGTGTCTAGTCAAGATTGTAACAGACAATTCTCATGTATTCAATTCAGTCAGATTCATTCATTTTTTTCAAACATATCATGTCATTTTTTCTCATTCTATAGCATATCATCCTCAAGGAAATGGGCTAGCTGAATCTTCCAACAAGACATTGGTTAATATTTTGAAGAAAACAATTAATGAAAATCAGAAAAACTGGGATTCAAAGTTGATATTTTCTCTCTGGGAAATAAGAATGACTACTAGAAGATCTATTGGTAAATCCCCTTACGGATTGGTATATGGTACTCAGGCTTTGTTTCCTACTCAAGTAGCTAGACCAGTAATTTATTTTCTTCAAGAAGCGCAAGAAGAACCTAATGCATTGATAAGAAAGCTGAATAAGGTGATAGAATTGAGTGAGAGAAGGAATAAAGTTAGGGAGAACTTGGTCACATATCAAGAAAAGATGAAATCCATTTTTGATAGAAAATAAAAGGGGATTCTTTTTCAAACTGGAGATTTGGTATTAAGATGGGATACCAGAAGAGAAGAAAAGGGAAAGCATGGTAAGTTCGATCCACTCTGGTATGGCCCATACATGATTGTTGAACCTAGATCAAATAACACATTCATGTTGGAGAATCTTGATGGAGAAACAGTAGAGCTGCATGTGAATGTGTAGTATCTAAAACATTACTTCCAGCATTGAAGTTTTATGGTTCACCATTGTACATATTCGGTTTCCTTCATTATACATTTTTCATCAAACATCATTTGACTCCATGCCCGAAGTGAAGGCACTAATCTGCAGTTCTTAGTGTTTCGTGGCAAAAAACACTATCCCTAGGTGGAACCAGATGTTGTGGCCCATTTGCAATATCCTTTATTTTTAATTTTCAAAAATACAAAAAAAAATAGAAAATTATGAAAATATATGTTAAAGTATAAATTTTCATGTACTTTAGCATAAAAATCTAATATTCGTTACATTAAGTTTAAATTTTAATACCTTAAGCTTTTGTGGAAGTGGGTCCCAGTACACAGACTAAATAGCGAGCATTTTATGAAGTGGGATCCGATGATTCATCAGGCAGGGAATAAAAGTGTCAACCCGCAAGCACTTTCAGCATGCGGGTTAACGTGGAGAGTGCCTGCGCAGTTGACCTTGTTGACTGTGGGGCTGACCCAAATCTGCGGCAGAGATTAACTGTGGAGGCATGAACTCAACGAGCCCTCCATACTGTGAGACCTCCCACAATGACGTGAGCAGCCGGTTGGTGACAACTATCGGCCACGTCAAAGTTCTTTAATAGTCTTTTGGTGCCTCATTTCAACATTTAATTCTTAAGCCCGCGCCATCTATTTAAGATGGATTCTCATTTTTATAAGGACAATGTTGTTAGTTTGTGTCTAAATTTTTTCCTGTCCTGTGTCTTTCCTTGCTGTCTGCCACCTTGTCAATTTTTTACCACCCAAGCTTAATTATGGCCAAGCATCCGTCCCTTTCGAGTTCTTCCAGTCATATTCCTCTCATGGACACTGAGAGAGATATTCAAGACACAGTTTTTTGTTTTAACCACCTCCAGTTTTATCAACAGGTCTGTTTAAACAATAAAGCTTCTCCAATTTTTACCTCCATGGTCAAGACAGGCATGTTGTCTGCATGTATTCTAAGAACACACCTTTTTCCTGAGTTTATATATTGGCTCATGTTTGTCATGTACCCAGGCAATTTTTTTGTGATGAATTGTCAAGGAGAAAATGTCTTACAGGTCTCTGCTCTTCTAATTCGTCAAGCTCTATGTTACCCTGAGTTAGAGTCCTATGTCAAATTTACTGATGATTCGTTGATAGCATATTATGATAGCCTTGCAGGTCAAGAGTTCAATCAAATCATCTTCTTCTTGAAGCCAAATACGAAGCAATTTGTACCTGAGAGTAAAGAATCTTCCATGGAGGTTTTTGATGAAGAAACTCGACCAGTTTTGAGATGCATTTCGAAGATATTGGGGAAAGAAGATGACAACATAATAGAAAAATCAGTTCTAGGAATGTTTTCTTTGATGATGAAGCTAGGGGTGGTGTTGGATATTCTTTCTTATTGGAAAGAAGTTGTCAATTCTCAACTCATGAACCTATCACTGACGGGTTCATTCAGGTTCCCCTCTCTTGTTATTTATCCTTTTCTATATCAAAATGTAGAGGAATTCATGCATCTGGGTTTGAATATTATGGATATGAATAAAAAGAGACAGTCAGTAGTATATTGGACGGACATAGTAGGGAAAGAACAGAATGAGGTGGGTCTATGTGATTTTGCAAGTCATTTTATGTCTACTGCATATAGAATTTTGAATGGAATCTCTCCCCCATGCTTCCTACCTAAGGCTCAAGAGTTCTTGCGGTTGGGGACAAGTTGTAAGTTTGGTGATTGGTATGTCTTTGAATATTATTCTAAAATTAGGGTCTATGGAGCTGGTGTAGAACCTTATAGGCTTCCTGTATTTGTGCCTATGAGATTATTTTCTTTGGAGTTCATTAGGCAATGTTTAATTTTTTATCAAATACATTTTGTGCCTATGAAGAAAGGTGATATGTTTAAGTTTCCAATGACTATTGGTCCTTTTATAGTCAATATGAGACAGGAAACTGATGAAGTCACTATGATTTTAGATGAAATGCATTTGTTGTTAGGAGAGAAGTGAGATTATGACCCTCATAGTGTGATTTCTAACAGGAGAATTGAAAATCAGTATTCATCATTCATTCATGAGAGAAAACCTGATATAAAAAAGATTGCAAATAAGGGTTTTGCAGGTTATATGAGCTCAAATGTACAAAATCTTGTCATATCTGATCAGAAGTCAAATAAGAGAGGTAAAGAAGCAGTGATTGATTCAAAAGATGATAAACAGAGAACTGAAAAGAGGCAAAGCTCAGTGAAGACTCAGTAGATGTTCAATCTGGTTTCTCACTACAATTGGGAGAGGAGAAAAATGTCCCGGCTTGACCAAGAAGACATGAAAACACCGAGGAACAAGTGCCATTAAATAAACAAGTGTTTGCTCAAATTGAAGAAAGAAATCAAAAAATTAAGGCAAGCATGGAGGCTCAAGCTGAGTTTTAAATAACCCCAGATCAAACAATATTGTTGACTGCAATGGATCTTAAAAAGGAGCAATTTAAGACTTCCCTTTCACATCCTTCTGATATGTCTATTGGTTCATCCAATAATTTTAATATTGTGAATCTAACTATAGATCTAAAGAAAATTCCATTGCTTAACAAAGTAAATCTACATATGCAAATAGGTTAACTGATTGTGAATGACTTAACCAAAACCAATGCAATGGCACTTAAGGCTAAAAAAATGCTTGGTGTTAGGGTCCTGTGATTTAGCAGATTGGCATACTAAATGAAAAGGCAACACATAAACCAGTCTTTAGATCTCTAGGATCTAGCCCTCCTAGTCTCAGAGAGGGATCTGTCAATTGTTTGCAACGATATGACTTGTTCGCTTTGTAAAAGGTTGATTTTAGGCTAGTTATTAAGCATGAGTTTGTTTGATTGTTTTGTGGGACATGATGATCTAGGAAGCATAGATAGAAAAGGGAAATATCTAAGTCATTCGGCAATGGAGTCAAATGGAAATGGTAACAAGTTTGCAGATGAATCAAGGGTGTCAAAGGGAAAATCTAACTTGGCTATTGGATTTTTAAAGTCTTTCAGGTGAAATGAAATGAACATTAAGAGTTTAGAATGAAAAGCAGAACTAAGGGCAATTAAGAATCCTTAATTATATGTACTTTTCAACAAAGAGACTTAAAACATCATTTTAACATGTAAGAGTATTTTATAGACATGGCTAACCATGAATTCTACAAATCACACTTCAGCAAATAACAATTTCAAGACAAACTTTCAAAATGAAATCTAGGAGTCGAGGAATGCTCTATTTCATCAAAGATTTCACTTTCAAGGATAAGAAAACATTCAAGATTCACAAATAACTGCATTCATAGAAGAGGGAACTCCTAAACATCTAGGACTACAATTATAAATACCTTAAAAACAATTGTCTAAGAAATAACAAAGGGTGTGATCAAAACAGACCTCTTTGGCAAACTGTAAACAATGGTACTTTAAAGGGAGACTTCAGAAATATTTTTTAAAGTGTCAACAAGAAGCAGGGAAAACCATAAATCATCTTGAGGCCAACTGTATTGAACTATTCTTGAAATAAACAAGCTTAAGGATTGAAAAGCATTCAAAATACTCAATAAAACCTTCAGCAAATGAAAACATAAAGACAGTGAAGAGTAAACAGGTCTAAGGTGCTTCTAGGAGGCATTTCTTAGCCTAATTATTTTACTCTACTGTAAGAAAGAAATGATGAAAACAAAATGGAAAACGGGAAAAACATTAACATTTTAGAATACTTCACCAAAAGCCAAGCTCAGGGATCCAATGATAGAGCTTTCTCCATCAACAAACAGGTCAAAACATCCACAGATTCCAGTACATCAATTTCTCTTCAATCTCAGCAGAACTATGTATTACTTCAAAGAGTTATCAAATGCCCCACATAAAATGAGTTCAAATATAGTATTTATGCTGCAAATGAGGAGGTGGAACTATCTAGGGTTCAAAATGTTATTAATGACACAGTAAATGCACTCCTATCCTTAAAAACCATGTAAGGCATAGGGTAGGAATGTTTCTCAACTACTTCTTTGTGTATTAAATCTATCTTTACTTCATGGGGGTGAAATAATTGAAAAGATTGACTTTGAGGCCCTTTTTTGTCTTTTACAATAACTATCTAACAGCCTTAAAATATCTTTTTGTGTAATAACTACCAATTTGTCTTTTGAGGTATAAAGTAAGTGAAAGTTGTCACTTTTGATTTACCAAGTGAATAACTGCTCCTTTGATGTATCTGAGGCTATGTTTAAGCCTAACTTCCCATGATTTCATCATAAAACTATGTTTTAAGGCCTTTTAGCCTTGATCTGCTTTTTTAAATTAATCTTCTATGTTGTCCTTTAACACTTTATCTGATTTCTGTAAACATTTGATTCATCTGGGTTCTCTCCTTTAATCTGTCAATCAAACCTTTAAATCTTTTGTCTGCCTCTTTATACCTTGATATTATGTTTTTCTGCCTTTATCTCTTTTCCTTTTAACAATTGTTTTATTCATTAATCCTTCATGCCTTTTAAAACCTTGATTTAGGATTTAATCTTCTGTTTTAAGGCTCTGATTTTGCCTTAAGCCTTTATAATGCATTATATCGTCTTTTTCCCTTTATACAGTGCTTTATACCGTTAAACTGTAGGGTTAAGTCTTCTAATCTTCAATCTTCGAATTTAGTCTTCATCCTTCAACCTTTAATCTCCATTGTCTTTTTCTTTTACTGTAGTGGACAGGTGGCTTTATCGCGGGGGGGTTTTGACTTGAATAACCAATGTTTTTGCAATATTGATTAAAAAACCAGATTTTTCACCCAGGAAGCTTCTTTTATTCATTGTTTTAGTCTTCAAAATATGGTGATCTTCGACCCTGTCCCTTTATAGACAGTGGGAAGGGTTTTTACCTTTAAAACCGCTATCAAACCTGCACAAGACAAACAAAACGTTAATAAAACCTACGAGGGAGGGTTTGATTTCTTTTACAGGGGTCAGGTAGAGGCAGAAGTAGCAGTGAGGAGAAAATGAATGCACAGAAGGGTTTTATGGAGAAAACCGCGAAGAAATGGGTTTTGAAATGACTTTGGCGCGAAATGGTAGATTGGTCATTTTGCGAAAATCGTCAGCGGTTTTCGCGCGATGATTGAGTGGTGCATGGTTTTATCACAATCAAACGCGATTCAATCAAAATGAGACGCGTGGCCTTTGCAAAACCGGCGGTCTCGCGCGATTTTGGGTAGTTAAACCCCGCACGGCAAAGTCACGCGATATGCGATATCGACCGTTGTGTGAGGAGGGGCGGATCCGACGGTGCAGAGAGGGGCGCGATGGAAAGGTGCACGGGTGGGATTTTTAGTGGGAGACAGGTGGTAGCCGAATATTGGTGGAGGGGGCTGGGTAGTGGAAGGTAGGCCCCGGCGAGGTTGGGATGTCGGGTTTGATCGGGGGCCTTGGATCATATAGATCAACGGTGAGATTTTATGCGGAGGATGGATGGACAGATATGGGTCGGGAAATCAAAGGATAGGAGGGGAGGTGTAATGACCGTTGATCTTCATAGATCGACGGTCAAGATTGTTTCAAGGAGTGATAAGGCGGGGAGAAAAGGAACGAGGAACATGTTTTTAAGGGAAAAAGGAGGGGGGAATAAATGAACGCCGTTAGATCATATAGATCTATGGCCAGGATTTAGGTGGGATTGTTACAAAGGTGGCGGAGAAAATGTAAAGGAGAAGGCCCTTTTCAATGGGAGCAGGGAAAATAAAAGGTAAGGGAAAGGGGCTACGGGCAAAGTAAGAAGCACGGTCCTGTGGAGGGGTAGAGGACCGGGGGCAGAGAAAAAAGGGGCTAGGGGGTTTAAGGACTTAGCGCTAGGTTGCAGGAAGGGGCTTAAGACCTAAAAGGGGCAGAAGAGGTTCTTCAAAGGTTTTTATGCATTTTTTGTGGGTTTTTGAGGTTTCGATAGGTGAAATAGGGTAGTTTAAACCATAAAAAAAAGGATTTTTTATGAGTTAAAAAGGCATGTTTGAAGTTTTTTAAGGAAAATGAAGGATAAATAAGTGGAAAAATGGGTTATTTTCAAAGGGAAATAGACTAATAAAAACAGGGATAAATAGCCTGAAATGAGCTTTCTTCTTTGAAACAGCAGGATAACCTTTTAGGAGACATGGATGAAGATTTTTGGTGAATTGAAAGGCTCAGAATGATGAAGGTAGTGAGATTTCTAGAACTTATAATGCTTCTTTGAAATGTTATTTCTAGAAATCTAGGATTGACAATTTAGTCATCTTTGGATATTAGCAAAATTATGGATGACTAACACTTGGAAAAGTGATCAAGCAATTAAAGTTAGAGAAAGCCAATTCCAAGGCTTTAACAATCTAGAATGAAGAACTCAAAAATATTATTGTAAATATTGAAGTAGATCCAAATGATAGGTCTGCTATACAGAAGCTTCTGTAGAGTGTCGAATCATAAATATCTATGCTGAAGAAAAATTTCAAGTTGCCTACAGGAGAGCACTCTATGGCCACAGAGGTTGTAGAAGTAGAAAATGAGAAAGAAAAACTTCTTGAGCAGCTTTTGTAGAAGGAAGAGGAAATCACCAAATTGAAGCAAAATGCATTATCCTTGCAGAATCACATTGAATCTCATACTTGTACTTTTGTCTTACCATCTGTTAATGAAGACCCAGTAGCACAAATATCTCAATTGACCACTGAATTGAAGATGGCAGAGAGAGATTGCAAAAAGGCACAAACTGATCTGGAGACAACGGTGAAAATAATGCAAGCCAAAGAGGGGGAAATCAGTAAGTACAAATCAGATTGCCAAATTGCTGAGGCTGAGATTAAAAATCTCAAGGAAAATTTGAAGGGAAATATATCCCTAATAGAGGCTAAGGACATCATCTGGAATGATATCATTGAATAAATGAAATAAATTTGGGGTTTTCTGACTATTGTAGCAGAAAAAAGAAGCATCATCAGATATTTTGAGGAATAGGTTATGGTAGACAAGCAAAAGACAAATAACAGGGCTGTTTGGGCAAGAAAATTCATTGATTTTATTGATTCCAAAACTGATCAAGAGTTGGAAGAGAATGAAATTAAAGACAGGATTTTATATTTTGTGGAAATTAATAAGATGATTGTTAAAAATTATTACAGGAAATCCGCAGAGAAGAAGTTGATAGAGCTTAAGGAAGCAGTGAAAGAATTTGATAGATTATTTGACAAAAGAGCTAAGGCAGGTTTGCCATCATGCTGGGGCCTTGGAGGCAATCTTTTATCATGGGATTATTATGCACCATTACTGGTGTTAGCAAAAATAAAGGTGGACAACACTCATGAAAAGACTCAAATTCTTAAAGGATCAACAATGATCAATTTACTTCAAAGAAACTTTCAGCTATTATGGTTAGTGAAGACTATATTTACAGAGAAGTCATCATTCAACAGAATCACTGCATTTAGATTGGAATATCACAAGTTGGTTCATTCACCTAAGACAAAAATCGAGGTATGGAAGAAATGCAGAGCCTAGATGAAAGATCTACAAAAGAATCCCTCAACTTCAAAGAAAGATAAACCAGCTAGTCAAGGAAATGCAGCAGCAACATCATCAGTTCACATTCAACAAATAGATTAGGATTTAAGTTTTATGTTATTTTTCTCTTTTAAAGAGAATGTAATTGTAATAAGACATTTTGATGACATCTAATAGGTATTTTACGAAGTCATAATTAGCTAAAGCAGTTAGGATTAGTTCCAGTACTTACAAACTACTTTCTATTGTATTTAAAGAGATAGACAAGAAAGAAAAAGGTTCTGAGTTTTGGACCTTCAGACTGCAAATTTTGTACTCAGTTTTCAAATGATTAATGAATGAAAAGCAATATTCTGGCATTTATTGATATTGATATGTTTTCCAGTTTACATTGTGTATTTTATGTTCTTGAATAAAATGAAGTAATGAAGTTGCAAGTCTCTTTTTACATATGTGAACAAGAGTTAAAATCCTTAATGGGCGCTCCTTCATTTTAACTAATCTTCTGTCATAAAATTCTACTGAAGTTTAAAGAGATAGATACTATTTACCAGCATATCAATTTGGACTTCCTTGCTTCATATTCTTCTCATCATTCCATTTAATATTAGCAGATAATTGCATTGCAAATCATTTATTGCATTTGATTCTTGAAGGATTGATAAAAGTATTGTTGAGCCCCAAAGATGTTCTTCTCTTTCACCACATTCCACTTCATTTTATTTTTCCCTCATCAATTACAGGCTTAACTGATCAATAGGATTAATTAAAATTTCTTTAAGAATTTATATAATGACTAACTTGCTATGTTTTCATGATTTTGTTGGTGTAGTAATTTTGACTAAGACTCGGCTACAGAATACAGGCATTCCGTAGCCAATCGTCTGTTCTATAGCCATCCTCATGTTTATGTAGGTTCTAGGTGTCACTGTAAAGGAAAAGGCATATGGGTGAAATCCACAACACCTCCCCATCATCTCTTGCTCCCAACAAAGTCTGAGTTAAAGTATCAAAGTGGTTATGCACGTAGAAGAGAAGCAGTTTCCTATCAAAACACGGACTCTACATATGTCCGCAGTTAAGCACAAGACTGTTAATAAGAGTTTTAATTTGATTAGAGGTGGGAAAGACACTTATCCCCATTTTTCTCAAATATTAGTTATGTGACTTCATTATAAGTATGACTCGGGAGACCAAGAAACTTTTGGTTATATTTTGTTTTGTTGCTAGATCTTTGAAGGGCGTAAATACTCTGTTTTGAAGAATTTCTCCTTTAATGAAAGAAACATAATTTTATTGCAGGAGTTGAGTCAATCTTGAGTAGATTTGTGTGCTACTCTGGTGGTAGAGGGCCCCTGCTACCTGAGGAGCTTTGTTCATATGATTTAGATAAGTAACTTAGTCTCGGTTCATTCCTAGTTTAATTGATTTTCTGAACTTTGAGTTTATATTCATTTGCATTAGATGCTATAGTTTAGTCTCGTTCTTATGTACTCTTCCAAAATATCACTAATGTCGAATGAGGTGTGACTTTATTATTTTAGGAATTATTTTTACGTTCTTATGCTCAATTAGATCAGTTGTACAGCTAGTCATGATCTTATAAACTCTTCCAAAATATCACTAATTTCGGATGGGACATAGCTGTGGTGTTTTAGAGCTTTGTTGTGTTCTGTTGAATTTTATGCTTTCATGCTCATTTACATAACATGTTGCAGCCAATATTGTTCTACAAACTATTCCAAAATACCACTAATTTTGAATGATATAGAGCTGAAACATTCCAGTAATTAGTTGCATCCTTAGTCTAGTGGTAGCACTCCGGAGGTAGATGTCATTTTAGTTTAATTATGTCACTATATTTCAAGTTTGATAATGGCACTCTAGTTCAGTTTTAATTCACTGCATTTCAAGTTAGATTAGTGGCATTCTAGTTCAAATTTGTTCACTATATTTAAAATTAGGTTAATGGCACTGTAGTTTAGTTGTGGTTACTGTGTTCCAAGTTTGATCAATTGCTTTCTCAGTGTTATCCATTGTTCTTTGAGTAGTATTAATTGTTAACATAAAATTCCACGGCCTTCATTATTTAAAAAAATTCTTTTGTTCTGACTTTATATTAATACATCATCATCTGGACAGAAGTTAGTAATATCAGTTTAAGGCCTTGATTATTTTGCAATCCTTTGCAAATTTACAATTAAACCTTTCTTTCCAAAAACTATTTTAGAAAATCTCTAACTTTTGGATGAGGTTTACTAGTGACAAGCTGAGTTGCAGAATGGAGTAATCTTAGCATTACAAGTTAATTTAGAGTAGAAATCTTATTTTGCTACAAATAATCTCTTTTCAATTGTGTTCCAATAAACCTCTAGCCATGGATGAGATTATTTGTAATATTGTAAGATGATTGTGTCCTTAGGAGAACCTCATTTGTATTAAACTTGTTCTTTTCTCAAACTATTCCAACATATTCCTAATGAATGAATTGGATGAGTTCATGCTATGAGTTATTGAGTTCATGTTGTGATTTGTTTCCTTACTAGGAGTCATTATCAAGCTTTGCATTTTCTGTTCTTTAGTGTCATACACAGTTTAGAGTAGGTTTTGCTTTGTTTTAGTGTAACCATCCACTTCTCTTTACCAACACTTAGTTCTTTTCCTTCTTAACATAAAACCATAAAACCAAAAACATCATAAAAACACTAAACACAACGTAGTGATAAATAGATACCTAGGCACATATAGTGCACCACAGTTCAGCAGTTTACTGACCCTGGTTGATAATTTATGACCTCAATTTAGGAACACTAAGTTGAGAACAACATTTTGGCGCCGTTGCCGGGGAAGTGTAACTAGGTAGCCTTGTTTCTTACCACCCAAAAACAATGATATGCGTAGAGAAAGAAACTCAAGGAATAGATTCATAAGAAGCAGAAGCTTGATTCTTAGAACACCACTTGTTTCACCAAGACCTAGAGCCAGCACACCTCCAACTCAAACCCACATTCCATCCTTTACTGATCCTAGACTTCCAAAGAACTTAAGATCAGATATTCCATTAGAAATACCTTCCACTTTACCCACTGAACGTGTCTTAGAAGGATATTCAGGAACCCCTGCTAGGGACATAAACTTTTCAACTTCTACAGAAGAATCAACTATGGAAGAAGAAGGGGGAGGAGGAGTTTTTAATGGAGAACACACACTATTTGGAGGGGGTAGAGGTAGAGGTAGAGGAGAAGGAGGTAGAGGTGCAGAAGGAGAAGGAGGCAGAGGAAGAGGTAGAAGAGAAATTGGAAGCTCTTTTGGGTTTCCTATAGTAGATGAAGAAACCAATACAAATATGAAAAACATTTCACCCTCTATCCTTCCAAACTTTTATGGACTGAAAACTGAAGACCTTGAAACCTTCCTATTTGAATTTGAAGTCCTGTGTAGAACCTATGACTACTTACAAGATGCTCAAAAACTTAAATTATTTCCTTCAACATTGAAAGGAGCAGCATTGAAGTGGTTTATGAGTTTGATCAACAGTTCTATTAGGACATGGGAAGACATGAAACAAGTATTTCTAGAAAGGTATTTGGACTACTGTATGCCAGCCAACCATAAAGAGGAAGTGTTTAAAATGCTACAAAAAGAAGATGAAAATCTGGAAGATTTGTTGGAGAGATTTAACTACAACATCAAAAGAGAAAAAATGGAAAACCTAGACCAAGACACTTTGAAAGCTCTCTTGTTGAAGACAATTAGGGATGAATGGTTAGATATCCTTAACATGATGGGAAAATGGGATATATCTCAGCTTACATTACCTGAAATAGCTGAATTATGTATCAACCTTTCAAGAGGGAAATCTAAAACTGTAAAAGGACCAAGAGACCCTCCTCTTGCAAGGGCAAGTAAGTCTGCTTCTGGGACAGTAAGTAGGGCAGAAATAGGACATATGCTTGATGAGTTCAAATCTTATATCTTGGGGAGTCTTAGTGAAAAAATAGACACCCTTAAGTTACAAAACAAGCAAAAAGCTGAATCTGATGCCTTAGCAATCTTTTGTCCCAAATGTAGAAAGAAACATGCCTTGAGAGAGTGCCCTTTGGATGCAAAATTTGTGGAGACTTGTGTAATTTGTTCAGAAGAACATGATACCAAGAGTTTTCCTTCACTTCCTGGTCTTAAAGTTGTCTTTCAAGAAGATACTCCTTCAAGTTCCATAGAATCTCTCAATTTTGTCTCTAGAAGGCCTTGGCAAGGACCTCAAACACAAGGATTCCATGATCAGATGTACAATCAACCTCCACCAAATTGGAATTCTTGGCAGCAACCTTGGCCCCAATTTCAAAATCAATCACAAACTTGGGCGCAAGGAGCACAAAATACCTATGGAAGATACTCTCAGTATTATCAATATCCACCATCCTATCCACCATATCCACATTTCCCTCCTCAACAAAACTTTCAACAAAATCCTCAAAATCCACAACATTAAAATCAACCACTTCCATTACCATTTCCTCAGAAAAAAATTCAGTTGCCTGCCCAACTTATACCAAACCCCAACAATAAAAATCCTCAGAACACATACATGATAGAAGGCCAACAATTTCCAACTTATTTTATCACTCCTTTAGACCTTAGTGATGTTCAACTTAGGTCTGGAAGGATACTTGAAAAGAGGAAACCTTCTGTAATCATACAAGATTAATACAATTCTGAGGAAGATTCTCTACGGGTAAATGAAAGTCTTGAAGAGAACACAACTTTCCAAGACCCAAACATTGAAAAATCAAAACAAAAAGAACCAATAATTTCAACTCCTATATTAGATCATCCATCAACATCCACTTCTACACCTCCCTTCCCAGAAAGATTACAAATTGATAGGGGTGTAGAAAAACAAATTATGGTGCCTAATTATGATTTCCTAGATGAGCTGAAAAATGTTTGTATTAAGATCCCATTATTGCAAGCCATCAAGGAAATTCCAATCTTAGCAAAGACAATAAAGGAGTTGAGCATGAAGAAAACAAGAAAAAGAATAAGAGAGATAAAGAAAATTCAACTGGCAGGAAAAATGGCAGATATCATGATGGGTAAGATTGCTATTCCAAAGTATCTAGACCCAGGAAATCCAGTTGTCAAAATTCACATCAATGGAAATGAAATCCAAAACACACTCATTGATTTAGGAGCAGCAATCAATATTATGAGTAGACGAATGATGGATAAAATGAAACTTCCTAATCTTCTTTTTACACCCACATTATTACAATTAGCAGACAGATCTGTGATTAAACCTGATGGGGTAATAGAAGACATTCCATTGTCCCTAGACTCTTGGGAGTATCCTGTGGATTTTATGATCCTAACTCCTAAGAATAATCTAGGAGGACATCCTATTATATTAGGAAGACCTTGGTTAGCTACAGCTGATGCTTTCATTAGCTGTAGATCCGGTGATATGTACATCTCCAATGGTAGTTCGACTAAGAAATTTACCTTGTATCCTCCAGCAAGAACAATTACAGAATTAGATGATACTCAATGGATAGAGGATGAAGAAGAATTACAACCTCTCTTCACAATTTCAGAAATTAGTGAAGATAGCTAGATTCTGAATACCTTGGAAAACTTTGAATCCTCTTCGGAATATAAGCATGAACAATTTCAAGAAGAATCCAACATTGAGTTTTTTTCATCAAGGCATATGTCTCTCTATTCCATGGATAAATTTGGCAGCTCTACAATTGAGATATTTCCAAGCAAAACTTTAAACATAAACAAGAACCTAGAGAAATCTCAACAAGAAGAGCTAGTCAAGATATTACAGAGACATTCTTCTGCATATGCATGGGAGTACACTGATATGAAAGGGATAAGCCCCAAGACTTGCACTCATCACATATACATAGAGGAAAATTGTAAACCAATCAGACAACCTCAGAGAAGGATGAATCCAAATCTTAGGGAGATTGTTAAGGAATAATTGTAGAAATTATTAAATTTTAACTTCATCTATCCCATTTCAAACAGTCAGTGGGTTTCTCCTTTGGTAATTGTGCCAAATAAAAATGGTAAATGGAGGGCATGTATTGACTACCAGGAATTAAACAAAGCTACTCTTAAAGATCATTTTCCCTTACCTTTCATAGATCAGGTGTTAGATACATTAGCTGGCAAAAAGTAATTCTCATTCCTAGATGGGTTTAGTGGTTATAATCAAATCCAAGTAGCACTGGAAGATCAAGATAAAACCACATTTACCTGTCCTTGGGGTACCTATGCTTACCGAGTATTGCCATTTGGACTATGCAATGCACCCGCAACATTTCAAAGGGCAGTATTAGGATTTTTTTCAGATCTAATACATGATTGTGTAGAGGTATATATGGATGATTTCACAGTTTATGGAAACACATTTGAAGAAGCTTTAGAAAACTTGGAAAAATTCTTAAAGAGATGTAAAGAAGCAAATCTTTCACTAAGTCATGAAAAGTGTTTTATGATGTTTACTGAAGGAATTTTTTTGGGACATCACATTTCAGGGGATGGGATTAGAGTTGATGAGTCAAAATTTGAAGTCATCTCTAACTTATCTATTCCAAGTTGTCAAAAATATGTTAGGAGTTTTCTAGGATTTACAGGATATTATCGAAGGTTTATAGAAAACTTCACCAAGATAGCATCTCCACTTTTCAAATTACTTACCAAAGACTGTGAATTCAAGTGGAATCTCGATTTCCAGTTAGCCTTTGAGACCCTGAAAACAAAAATCTTTGAAGAACCTATTTTAAGGGGACCTAACTAGAAGCTACCTTTTCATATTTCAACAGATGCCTCAGATACAGCTCTAGGAGCAGTATTGGGAAGAAAAGACTAGATTCCTTATGCCATCTACTATACCAGTAAAAACTTGACTCCTTCAGAGTTAAACCATATTGTAACTGAAAAATATTTTTTAGCTGTTGTTCATGCCATAAACAAATTCAGACACTATATAACAGGCTATGAAACTTTTTTTCACATAGATCACTCTGCAATTAGATATTTAATGAACAAATCAATTACTAATGGCAGAGTCATAAGATGGTTATTTATTTTACGAGAATTCAACATTACCATTCTAGATAGGCCTGGAAAACAAAACACAGTAGCTGATTTCCTATCTAGACTCCAAAACATCCAAGACAATACCCCAGTTGAAGATCAATTTCCTGATGAATATCTTTTTGCAATTTCTACTCAAACTCCTTGGATTGCTGACATTGCTAATTATTTAGTTTCATGGAAATTTCCTTCAATAATTAATGCAAGGGACAAAATAAAGATCATTTATGACAGTGCAAAATATTCATGGGTTACTAATGAGTTATACAAGACAGGTCCAGATTTTATCATTAGGAGATGTGTTCGGGAAGATGAGATGCCTGAGATTCTCAAGGCATGTCATGATGAACCTTATGGCGGACACTTTGCTGATAAAAGGACAGCCTATAAGATCCTTCATTTGGGATATTATTGGCCATCCCTGTTTAAGGATGCTAAAGAGTATGTCAAAAGGTGTGACAGTTGCCAAAGGGTAGGGAAACCTTCTCCTTCAGGTGAGATGCCATTGCAGCCTCAGGTACATATTGAACCTTTTGAAAAATGGGCTTTGGATTTTGTAGGACCTATTAGTCCTCCATCAAGACAAAAGAAATATATATTAGTTTGCACTAATTATTTTACTAAATGGGTAGAGGCCAAACCATTACTTTCTACTACTGAAGCATCTGTAGTTAATTTTCTTTTTAAGGATATTTTTACTCGTTTTGGTGTCCCAAGGGAAATTGTTATAGATCAAGGAGCTCAATTTCAATCAAAGATAGTGGAACAAATGATGGAGAGGTACAAAATCAGACACAGAAAATCTACTCCCTATCATCCACAAGCAAATGGTCAAGTGGAATCTACTAATAAGGTCATTGAAGGGATCCTAACGAAGACTGTTCATTTGCATAGAAGAGATTGGACAGATAGGCTTCCTGAAGCCTTGTGGGCCTATAGAATTACATGGAGAAGCACAACAGGCCATCCTCCTTATGAACTTGTTTATGGAAAGCAAGTTTTGTTTCCCATAGAGTTCCAGATTCAAACTTTCAAAATGGCTGTTCATCTAGGACTTGATCTAACAAAGGCACAAAAGCATAGATTGGAGCAGATTAATGAATTGGATGAGATCAGACAAGATGCAGTTCAGAAAACAAGTATAGTCCAACAGCAAAGGACTAGATGGCATGACAAGTACATCAAGGAAAAGAAGTTCAAATAAGGTGACTGGGCTCTCTTGTTTGATTCAAAGTTCAAGAATTTTCAAGGTAAATTCCAAACACATTGGCTTGGGCCATATGAAATTATAAGAATTTTTTATAATGGAGCAATAAAAATCAGGACAATAGATGAAGAGAAGGTCACTTTTCTTGTGAATGGTCATAGATTGAAGCTGTATCATAAGCCACTCTCAAGAGAAGAATTTGTCAAGAAATTCCAGGAAAACAGTGATGTGAAGTTAATGAAGAAGAATTTTTCTTCTTCATCAACTTAATTGAATTTTCTGAAGTCATATAATTGAAAAAAAAAATTAAAAAAAATAAAAATAATAATAATAATAATAAATAATAATAAAGTATAAACATGAAAACTAATCTCTGATTAGCATGTTTATACAGAAAAGATAGAGTGAAAATCAAAATCTTTCTGACACTTTAGCTTTTCAAGTTTGTTTTTTTTTCTCTGCAAGCAGCTATCATAAAATCATAAGTGATTCACATCCCACTTATGATCCATTTCACTCCATTCATCCATACTCCATTTCATTTCATTCATCCATACTTCATTCATTTCATTCCATGGTCCACCTCATTTCCATCTCAAAGTTTTAAGATTGATTTCTTTCTGCAATTGAATAATACAGATCAGAAGTTGCAGGCCACTTTTTCACTCCACTTCATAATTGTGATTCATTTCATCCCATTATTCACTTCACCCATACTCCATTACACCATATTTCATTATCCATTTTTAATTCATTTCATACAATATTCCATCATTACATTCATGCTACAAACCATTCCATTCCATGTTTTAAGACTTCTACAGGTACATTCTGCAATAAATCAGACATTCTGCAGCCAATTAGACATTCTGCAACCAGTCAGACATTCTACAGCCAGAGACCCTGAAGGCACTATCCAGTAAACATTTGATTTAGCAGCAAATTGATCCTGCATATTCAAAACAACAAGCAAAATCAAAGATTTATGAGGAACTGAAGATCAATGGTTGAGGACAAGGCATATCGAAACCACAAAGAAAATCAAAGGAAAGGCAAAGGTATGAAATTATTATGGTGAAAAATCATGAAAATTTTAGCATAGTTAAGCATATATGATTCAAAAAGGTTATTTTAATTATTCGAGTTGATCATGCCTATCAACCATATCATAAAATCTTTGAACAAAAAAAACCCTTCCATCTTTCCATACCCGATTATCATTTAAAACTTAACAGTTAAATTACTGAAGTGATTTGATCAGTCACGTCATTAGGCCAAAGTATTTAATGATGATTTTGAATTGCTTAATGAAATATCTCTGCGGTCTTTTCTTCCGTGTTAGATTTCAACTCATATGAACCACCTCACCGCATTATACTCATTTCAAAACCACTCCATATCATTCATTTCCGCAGCTAATACTTAGTCATTCTGCTCTGTAAAACGGAGGAAACATCTTGGGGGCAGAAATATCTCTTTAACAGCCATTTTCACCATGAGCAGAGGAGCAGTAAACTGAAGGTTGGAAGAAAATCTATGGGTCTAATAGTGAGGACTGAACCGGTTGGAACCAAGTACTTGGAGGGATATCCACAAATCAAAGAAATGTTACAGCAAGCAGGTTGGTTGCAATTTTTGGAGAAATTTAGTGGTTTTCACAAAGAGGTGACTAAAACATTTGCAAGGTCCTTCAATGGAGCCGAGGTCGAAATAGGAGACATTAAATTCACTGTTACAGAGGCTTTCATTGCAGAGGCAACAGAACTACCTAGACAAGGAGAAAGGTGGTTCAAAAATAGGGAATTCCATAACGAAGAATGGAGGCAAATGCTTAAGACTCCAGGTATGGATGTTTCCATTTTTAAAAAGGGTATTCCTATCTCGGCATTAAAGAATAAGTGGAGAAACATGTTACTCATTTTGCAAAAATTTATCACCTGTGAAGGTAGATTTGGTACTCTCTATGTCTACCATATTCGGTTAATGATGCATTTCTTAGATGAGGAAATTAATTTTCCCTTTTCCCTACTTCATAGTCTAAAAAGAATGGCCTCGAACGTTCAAAAAAGGGTTCAATTTATAGAAACAACTTTGTATCACCATGGTTTAGTCAAAATCTTAATTGAACATCATTTGAGGAAAATGGGAGATAATTGGGAAGAATTTCTATTGAGGAATCATTTTGAGGAACCCAAATAATCTCCACCTGAAAGAAAACCTACAAGAAGAAGCAGGAGAAGGGAAACTTCCAAAGCTATTGAAGTTGAAACTGGTAAATCAATTCAAGAGGACAGTGAAGAGATGATTTCTGAGAAGTTGGCTCAAATAAAGAAGCAACTTAAGAAGGAGAGGATAATAAAAAGATATGCCAAAGAAAGAGGTGAAGGGCCATCTCAACCAAGACGGAGCCACAGACTTAGAGGTATACTAAGGAAAACAGAGGTTAGACAAACAGGGATCATAAACATTGAGGATGAAGAAACTCCAGAAATTGACCCAGCACAGCAACAAGTTTACAATTATATTGAGTCATTAGAGAGGAGAGCTTCAGAAAGTAGAGACAGAACTCCTAGCCCACCAAAATCTGAAATTGATGTGCTAAGAAGAGATAAGTATGAGTTAGAAGTACTCAATAGGCACATCAAGAATGAGAATGAAATCTTGAGGGAGCAGGTGAAACTAAAAAGTGATATGAATTCAACTTTGTCTTTACAAATGGAGAAATTGTACAAGGCCAGTGAAAAATTGAAGAAGAAAAACAAAAAGCTAATCAGGGCACTTACAAATTTAAGATTCAAGTTAGTCATAAGGAAGCCCAGAAGACCATTGATTGTCAAGCAAATCAAAAGAAGAGGGTTGGATGTCCTAGCAGAGGTCTCAGAGTACATGGAGTAGTTGCATGAGGACATGCAAAAAACCTTGCAGTGGGGGTATGTTGAGCCCCAAAGATGTTCTTCTCTTTCACCACATTCCACTTCATTTTCTTTGTCCCTCATAAATTACAGGCTTAACTGATCAATAGGATTAATTAAAATTGCTTTAAGAATTTATATAATGACTAACTTGCTATGTTTTCATGATTTTGTTGGTGTAGTAATTTTGACTAAGACTCGGCTACAGAATACAGGCATTCCGTAGCCATTCGTCTGTTCTGCAGCCATCCTCATGTTTATGTAGGTTCCAGGTGTCACTGCAAAGAAAAAGGCATATGGGTGAAATCCACAACACCTCCCCATCATCTCTTGCTCCCCACGAAGTCTGAGTTAAAGAATCAAAGTGGTTATGCATGTAGAAGAGAAGTAGTTTCCTATCAAAACACGGACTCTACAGATGTCCGCAGTTAAGCACAAGACTGTTAATAAGAGTTTTAATTTGATTAGAAGTGGGAAAGACACTTATCCCCGTTTTTCTCAAAGAGTAGTTATGTAAATTCATTATAAGTATGACTCGGGAGACCGAGAAACTGTTGGTTAGATTTTGTTTTGTTGCTAGATCTTTGAAGGCCGTAAATACTCTGTTTTGAAGAATTTCTCCTTTAATGAAAGAAACATCATTTTATTGCACGATCTGAGTCAATCTTGAGTAGATTTGCGTGCTAATCTAGTGGTAGAGGGCCCCTGCTACCTGAGGAGCTTTGTTCATATAATTTAGATAAGTAATTTAGCCTCGTTTCATTCCTAGTTTAATTGACTTTCTGAACTTTGAGTTTTATATTCATTTGCATTAGATGCTACAGTTTAGTCTTGTTCTTACGTACTCTTCCAAAATATCACTAATGTCGAATGAGGTGTGACTGTAGTATTTTAGGAGTTAGTTTTACGTTCTTGTGCTCAATTACATCAGTTGTTACAGCTAGTCATGATCTTATAAATTCTTCCAAAATATCACTAACTTCGGATGAGACATAGCTGTGGTGTTTTAGAGCTTTGTTGTGTTTTGTTGAATTGTATGCTTTCATGCTCATTTACATAACATGTTGCAGCCAGTCCTGTTCTACAAACTATTCCAAAATACCACTAATTCTGAATGAGACAGAGCTGAAACATTTTAGTGGTTAGTTGCATCTTTAGTCTAGTTGTAGTACTCCGGAGGTAGATGTCATTTTAGTTTAAATTCTGTCACTATATTTCAAGTTTGATAATGACACTCTAGTTCAATTTTAGTTTACTGCATTTCAAGTTAGATTAGTGGCATTCTAGTTCAACTTTGTTTACTATATTTTAAATTAGGTTAATGGCACTGTAGTTTAGTTGTGGTTACTGTGTTTCAAGTTTGATCAATTGCATTCTCAATGTTATCCATTGTTCTTTAAGTACTATTAACTGTTAACATTAGATTCCACGGCCTTCATTATTTACAAAACTTCTTTTGTTCTGACTTTCTATTAATACATCATCATCTGGACAAGAGTTAGTAATATCAGTTTAAGGCCTTGATTATTCTGCAATCCTTTGCAATTTCACAATTAAACCTTTCTTTCCAAAAACTATTTTAGAAAATCTCTAACTTTTGAATAAGGTTTAGTGGTGACAAGTTGAGCTGCAGAATGAATTCATCTTAGCATGACAAGTTAATTCAGAGTAGAAATCTTATTGTGTTACAAATAGTCTTTTTCCAATTGTGTTCCAATAAACTTCTAGCCATGGATGAGATTCTTTGTAATATTTTAAGATGATTGTGTACTTAAGAGAGCCTCATTTGTACTAAACTTGTCCTTTTCTCAAAACCATTCCAACATATCCCTAATGAATGAATTGGATGAGTTCATGTTATGAGCTATTGAGTTCATGATTGTGATTTATTTCCCTACTAGGAGTCATTATCAAGCTTTGCATTTTCTGTTCTTTAGTGTCATACACAGTTTAGAGTAGGTTTTGCTTTGTTTTAGTGTAACCATCCACTTCTCTTTACCAACACTTAGTTCTTTTCATTCTTGACATAAAACCATAAAACCAAAAACATCATAAAAACACTAAACACAACGTAGTGAGAAACAGATACCTAGGCACATATAGTGCACCACACTTCAGCAGTTTACTGACCCTGGTTGATAATTTATGACCTCAATTTAGGAACACTAAGTTGAGCACAACAAGTATATCTGAAGGTGTTTAAGAAAAGACCCTTGATATTATAATTCTGTGACATACATGTATAAATGTCTTAAGCACTGATTCCTTAATACAGCTAAGGGATTGTCTCTTAAGGTACAACACACCCATAGCCTCATTTAGCAAATTGTCACACTTTGTGACTGCAACAACAATATTGGTTGTGGCTTTCCTGACTTCAACTACTCTTTTGGTGTGAACCTCTGGGGGAGTCTCGAGTTGTAAATTCATTGATGCAGCCATATCTACTTATGGGGGAGGTGGAGGAGGTGGTGGAGATGGATTGCGCAATGGAGTGGGTGTTTTATGATGTGAGTGTAGAAGTGGATTGGATGGGGTTGGAAACTGACTCAAGGGTTTCTGGTGTGATGAAATTTCTCCTTCATATTCACTAGAGCTACTAGTTTCTAGTTCACCTTCACTATCAGATCTAGGCTTCAAAGGGATATAAATAATTTTTTTGAATCTTCGCGGTAAAATTTTCCACTACACGTAGTAAGGCCTTTTCGAAGCATTCAAGCAATATGTTTGCACAAATAGCCATGTTCATATAATATCATTTTCACCAACAACTTCAGATGCACAATAACTTACCTCTAGGGCCTTTGAAAAACCTTCTTTCTGCTTCAGAATAGGATACAAATTGATCGTGTATAGTCCCTTATTGTTGTTAGTGTAACCCCCTTATTGTTATTATTGTACCCCTGTAACCCCCATATTGTTATTATTGTGCCCTTAAATTATTATTGTTACGTCGGCTAGGATTACATTGTGGCCCCATGGACTCCTATATATAGAAAGGAGGTTTTGTAATTTGTATCATCCAAGAATTGTTCATTCATGTAATGTATTGGAGATTTCCCCCTCAAATTGGCTTATTTCTAAGGTGTTGATATCTATTTTCTTCTATTTTTGGAGCTATTTTCACAACATTTGGTATTAGAGCTTTGGATTCTAGGGTTTCGCTGCTCCAAACAAGTCATCGTGGAATTTTCGCTATAATGTTTTTTCTACAAAGGTTCAGAAGCTGAAATTTTTAGAGTGCGAAGCCAAAATATTGAGGAACATTTTCAAACAAGTTCAGAGCTTGGTTTGCAATAATTTCGGGGATATGATCTCTGGAAGTTAGACCTTTTTGCAGGCTCTTGAATTTCACTTAAAAAGGTCATCGCGGAATTTTCGCTATAACCCTTTTTCTAGGAAGGTTCAGAAGCTGAAAGTTTCAGAGCGCGAAGCTGAAATCCGGAGGAACATTTTCGCAAACGTTCATATCTTGGTTCACAATATTTTCAGAGATATGATCTGTGGAAGTTAGGTTTTTTTCACGCTTCATAATTTCATCTCAAAGAAGTGATTGTGGGAAAATATTCATAACTCTCTCTATGAGCATCAGATTGGAATCCTGTAAAAGGTGACTAGAAGTACACGGATGTTAGTTTCCTGTCTATATATTTTAGATCCAAAGGAGAAAATGGTGACACGTGGCAAGTCATAGCAGTTCGCTCAACTGAACCAATCCATAATTAGGTCATTGTGGCAGATTGAACATAACTTTACCTTGAAGAATCCAAATAAAGTCAGTCTTGTGGAATTTGAAAGAAGCTTTAGAGGGCTACTATAGGGCCGAATTTTAGATATTTAGGATCTTCAAGTATAGAGATAAGTCAATTTCAATATCGAGCTCCTCAAAAGCAAGTAAAAGGTGTGTATTTTTTTTTTCCAAATTGCATAAGTCTTGTTTGAAGAATCAAGTTGAATTGATTCGAAGGGCATATTGTAGAATAGATATCAGTATTAGATTCTCAAATGGTCACTAAAAAGAATTCAACACCCATTAAGCCTTTAGAAGGCTCTACTATGACTCATGAAGACCAAGAATGGCAACATGACATATTAAAATTACAAGAGCAAGTGCAAAAAATTTCGCTCTCGCACAGAGCAACAAAAAATGACATGGAATTTTTTAAGAAAGGCATGGAATCTAAGATGAATGGTTTGAAGAATGGCATGGAAGCTAAGATGGATGGCATGGAAGCTGGCATGGAATCTAAGATGGATGACATGGAAGCTAAGATGGAAAACAAGAAGAATGATCTAAAAGCAGACATGGAAGGTTTGACAAAGTTGATACAAGAAATGTTTCCTAATGGTGAAAATATAGTAGAGGAAACTCATGATGAGAACAAAATAAA
Source organism: Pinus albicaulis (assembly GCA_034641835.2). NCBI lineage: Eukaryota > Viridiplantae > Streptophyta > Pinopsida > Pinales > Pinaceae > Pinus > Pinus albicaulis. The sequence continues at coordinate 1,182,079,784 of CM076579.1, read as the reverse complement.
TGCTAATCGTGATTTCATAAACTCTAATGTTGGCGGGAAGAACCACCATATTCAAAAAATGGATATGAGGAAGTTTGATGGAAAGGATCCTGTAACATGGATACTACAGATGGAGCAATATTTTGATCTCCATAATGTGCAAAACACACAAAAGATACGTATTGCAACTTTACATTTAGAACAAAATACATTTGTATGGTATCGATGGCTTTGCTCCCGTAAAAAAATTGTCACTTGGTCAATTTTTACGGAGGAAATGATAGCACATTATGAGGATACAAAGAGCAACACCTTCTTTAGCCAATTGATAAATCTCAAACAAAAGGGTTTAGTGGGGCAGCACATTGAGGACTTCCAAACATTGAATATAAGGGTAACTGATATTCCAGAGGAACACAGGATTGATCTCTTCATAGGCACTTTAAAGGATAACATCCAACATGAAGTTCGCATTTTGGAACTTGATTCATTGGAGAAGGCATTCAGGTTGGCAAGAAAAGTTGAATGTAAAATTATGGCGACAAGGAAGCCTACCACTCAATTCTATAAAGAAGGAAGTGTTGCTACGCCTAGATTTCCACAACCTACAAGTTTGACACCACAACAATTGGAAGAAAAAAGAGCAAAAGGGCTTTGCTATAGTTGTGATAGCAAATACACTAAAGGTCATAAGTGTGCTGAGAAGAAATTATTTTACACAGATTGTGAAGAGGAAGAAGAAAATGAACAAGAAGAGGATATACACCAGGAACCAGCCCTAGAAGAGGAAGAAATGAGTCCGACCATATCGTGTAATGCATTGGCAGGAATTACCACTCCTCAAACTCTCAAGATAGAAGGACATATCAAGAAGAAAAAGGTAATAGTGTTGATTGATTCAGTAGCACCCATAATTTTATTCATTGTAAGGTAGCCAAGGAATTAAATTGTTTCCTATACCCAGCACCAGAATGTCAAGTGATGGTTGCAAATGGAGGAACTATAAATTTCTCTCGGAAATGCCATAATATCAAGCTAACCATGGGGGAATATGTATTGACTAGTCCAATGCTTTCCATTCCTATGGGAGGTGCTGATGTTGTACTAGGAGTACAATGCTTACAATCTTTGGGGACGGTAGCTTTTAATTTTCAAGAACTTTTCTTGAATTTTTTTTCAGAAGGAAAGGAAGTCGAATTACGGGGTATTGAAGGGAAGCCAGGAAGGATAATAAGCTCTAATGTCATGACAAAGCTTCTAAAGAAAGAACAACGAGGCGCAATTGCACAATTATGCTCACTAGAAGTTCCGACATCAAAATCATCTATTTCTGCAGATCTCCAACAAGTCTTGGACAATCATTCCAAGGTGTTTGAAACTCCCAAAGGACTCCCACCTATTCGTGATCATGATCATGCTACTCATTTGATTCCAGGAAGTGTTCCTCCAAACATCAGGCCTTATAGATATCCTTATTTCCAAAAGAGCGAAATTGAACGTATGATTGCAGAAATGTTAGAGGCGGGCATAATTCAACCTAGTCAAAGTTCTTTCTCTGCTCCTGTAGTATTGGTACACAAGAAGGATGGATCATGGCGAATGTGTCCGGATTATAGGGAGCTCAATAAGTTCACCATTAAAGACAAATTTCCCATTCCTGTGATTGATGAATTATTGGATGAATTACATGGAGCAATTTATTTTACCAAGTTGGATCTTCGTTCAGGATATCATCAAATTAGAATGAAGACTGAAGATATTCCAAAAACAGCATTTCGAACTCATGAGGGTCATTATGAATTTTTGTCATGCCTTTTGGCCTTACCAATGCACCTTCTACATTTCAAGGGTTGATGAATTCCATTTTCAAACCCTTCCTTAGAAAATTTGTTCTAGTATTTTTTGATGATATACTAATCTACAGCAGGTCTTGGAAGGATCATGTTGAACATGTTGACAGGGTGCTCAAACTATTGCAGGAGAAACAATTATATGCAAAAACATCCAAATGTTTCTTTGGAGTACAAGAGGTGGAATATCTGGGTCATATTGTATCTCACGAGGTTGTTAAGGTAGACCCTAACAAAATTAAATCCATTAAGGAATGGAAAGTCCCCACAACCATAAAGCAGTTGCGAGGATTTCTCGGGTTAACAGGATATTATTTCAAGTTTGTTAAGAATTATGGGGGAATGGTAGCACCTCTAACAACATTATTGAATAAATATGCATTTTCATGGACTCCTAAAGCAACTAAGGCCTTTGAACATCTTAAAGAGGCAATGTGCCTAGCACCGGTCTTAGCTACGCCAGACTTCACAAAAACCTTTATTGTCGAATGTGATGCCTCGGGAAATGGAATTGGTGTTGTTTTAATGCAAGAAGGAACCCATTGCTTTTGAAAGTCGTCCAATCAAAGGAAAGTATTTACAGAAACCTATTTATGAGAAGGAAATGTTAGCAATACTGCATGCACTAAGGAAATGGAAAATTTACTTAATGGGAAGACACTTCAAGGTAAAAAATGATCATGATAGTCTTAAACACTTTTTGGAACAAAGACTATCTTCAGAAGAGCAGAAAAAATGGGTCACAAAGATGTTGGGTTATGACTTTGAAATAATCTACAAAAAAGGGAAGCTAAATGTTGTTGCAGATACACTCTCAAGAAAGAATGAAGAGGTGGAAGCATTGCTTTGTGCCATTTCTATTATCCAACCAGATTGGATAACCGAAGCAAGAGATGAATGGAAGAAGGACGAAGAAGTGTGGACACTCATTCAAAAGTTGCAGCAAGATCCTAGTACATCTGATACATTTAGTTGGAAAATGATTCCTTATGGTACAAATATCGCTTATATCTTTGTAAGAATTCCCAACTAAAACAAAATATTCTTCTGGAATTGCACACTTCTCCTTTAGGAGGACACTCAGGATTTTTAAAAACTTACCACAGGGTAAAGAAAGAATTTTTTTGGGATGGCCTTAAATCTGATATTCAAAAGTTTGTGGCGGAATGTTTGGTTTTCCAGCAGAATAAAGTTGAGACAATTAAGACCCCGGGACTTCTACAACCCTTATCCATTCCAAGTCAACGTTGGGAGGAGATTTCAATGGATTTTATCACAGGTTTACCTAAGTCCGAAGGAAAGAGTGTCATCATGGTGGTAGTTGATAGACTTACCAAGCATGCACACTTTTGTGCATTATCTCATCCATTTAAAGCAAGTACAGTTGCTACTACATTTATGGACACAATTCAAAAGCTACATGGAAACCCAAGGGTTATTGTGTGCAACAGAGATCCCATTTTTACTGGAAATTTTTGGACGGAGTTATTTTCTTGTTTGGGTACTCAATTAGCTCATAGCTCATCTTATCATCCTCAATCCGATGGTCAAACTGAGACAGTAAATAAATTTTTGGAAGGATATCTTCGTTGTTTTGTATCTGATAAACAAACACAATGGGTCAAGTGGTTACCTCTCGCTGAATGGTGGTATAACACTTCCTTCCATGCTACAGAAAAAATGACCCCATTTATGGCACTTTAAGGATATCATCCACCATCCATAACATCATCTTTAAGAGAAAATTCGAAGGTTCAAGCAGTGGAAGATCACATCGAGCATCCACAAGAAGTTCTCCAACTCTTAAAGGATAACCTGAATTTGGCACAAAATCGAATGAAACAACAGGCTGATCAACATCACAGCGAGAGAATTTTTGATGTAGGAGACTGGGTATTTTTATGGCTACAACCATACAAAAAAATGTCCCTCAAGCAAGCTAAGAAGGATAATAATTTATCGCCAAAGTAATGTTGGTCCTTAAAAGGTGTTGCAAAAGATTGGTACTATGGCATACAAATTGGAGCTTCCTGCTTCTTCATGAGTGCATCCAGTTTTCCATGTTTCATGCTTAAAGAATGTTATAGGTGAAAATCTTCCAGTTCAAACAATATTTCCAGAACTTGATGAGGAACGAAAAACTATATTGGAACCTAAAGCGGTCATGGAAACAAGAACTCGACAGCTACGGAATCGATCAATTTCAGAATATCTCATCAAGTGGAAGAACTTACCCACTGAAGATTCTACATGGGAGGATGAGAATTTTATACAGAAACACCCAGAGCTACTCAAGCATTGAGGACAACACTTTTTTGAAGGAGAGGGGCATGTTAAGTCCCTATATTACTAGTATAGTCCCTTATTGTTGTTAGTGTAACCCCCTTATTGTTATTATTGTACCCCTGAAACCCCCATATTGATATTATTGTGCCCTTAAATTATTATTGTTAGGTCGCCTAGGATTACATTGTGGCCCCACTAGGATTACATTGTGGCCCCATGAACTCCTATATATAGAAAGGAGGTTTTGTAATTTGTATCATCCAAGAATTTTTCATTCATGTAATGTATTGGAGGTTTCCCCCTCGAAGTGGCCTATTTCTAAGGCATTGATATCTCTTTTCTTCTATTTTTGGAGCTGGTTTCACAACAGATCGATGGAAAATTCTGTCACAAATCCTCCCAAGAGGCGATCGATCCAATGATCTACCACACGGGTGATATTATTGTCTAATTTTTATACTTGTTGAATCAATTTAGGAGCCCACTCAGTTGCTGCATCGTCCTTCACACAGGTATTGAATTCAGAAAAGTGTGAAAACCACTCCTTAAGCTCGTTTACAAAGGAAAAAAAAGAATATCTCGTGAAATTTTGTATAGATGTATTTCCGTACCCACTTTTTGTCGGATAGCTTAGTACTTTGGTTCTCTTGGAGTGCAAATTCAAGGATATTTCTATCCAGCCAATCTTTCAATTTGTTTCATGAAGGGTGCCACAACATCAAATCTCCCTCAAAATTATCTCGGTCCCGGCAATGGAACCATTTGTTGGCTTGAGGGGTCCTGGCCCAAGTTTAGAGTTTATCGCGCAACCAACAAACCCTCCAACTATTGGCCCTTTTGGCAATGACCTGCTTATGTAGATCAAAGTATCACCCGAAGTAGTATGGGGGGTGTTGGAACCAGGGTTCCTCACCCTAAGGAAGAAAATAATGCAGTGGCCATAAGAAGATTGATTGCAAACTTATATCAATCATAAACATATGTGCACAATACTCAATATATTCCAGACAGAATGATAGATCGCTTTAGGCAGATGTATTATAACAGAACCAGATCCATGTCTAACAATGTGCAATTACTGAAGCAGATTCATCAACCATTAATATTCATAAATAAACATAACAGATATCTTTGCGCAATGATAAATAACCAACACAGAAGAAGTGTGATCCAGAGACATAAACAGTGAATAGATAACTCATATCAATAACACAACCAGTTCACCAAAATATGTCCTTTATATTAACTCAGGTCAATTCAATACATCAAACTTTTCAATTACACATAACCCTTCCGCGCACATAGCTAGCGAAGTTCACACACAGCTAGGACTAGGTCTCTGCGCACACAGCCAACAGGAGCCTTTCTACCCAACCCAGACAAACCCTTAAAATGTATTACAGACGCATAAAGAGTAAGTTCATACTAGTCTATTCAACTTGAACTAAGTTACTTCCTTAGACTTGATTTATCTATTTATAATCTTCTAGTGCGCAGATACTATGGTCTCAAACCAAAGTGTAGTGCAGGGGACCCCACTCCAACAGGCGTTGCACCAAATACCAATACCAATTAGAATGCCCAGTGCTCTTTATCGATGACTACCACCGAGCAGGTGGATAGGAGTTTCATGCACTGGCATGGCTTGCCTTTAACCCTCAGGTGCGTTTTTATAACCTAATGGCCTGGTGTGTTTTAACACCTAAACGACCCGGTGCGTTTTTACACCTTAACGGTGCCGGTGCATGCACCTTCTATTGGTCCGGTGCGTCTTTGTGGGTGACATGCACTAGGACGTTGCTAAATGCCCCGGGGCTTCCGAAATTTGTTTTCCATCCCGGTGCTTGGTATATTTACAGTACCGGTGTGTACAGGGTAAAACGCACTGGTGTATTCACACATGATGTGCGCAACGATGAGAAAAACATCCATAAAAACCTCCCGCTGCCCAGATTTTTTTAGTTGTGTTGAAGTTCCATTAGAAGCTTCGTCAAAACCTTTGTTACCAAAAATGGATGTTGTAGAAATTTTTCTTTTGAAAATTTTGGCCAAATTTATAACAAGAAAAACCTCCTTTATAACCTCCACTAGAGGGTCTTTTCCTTGTAGTGTAAAAAAGTATTTTTAATGGCCAAACCTCCAACAGGATGTTGGAAAATACATCATATCCTACACTGCATGTGTCATCATCAAGCGAACTATTAAGAATCAAGGCTTGTATACTCCTCTACCTACTCCTATCTTGCCCTGGGAATCCATCTATGTGGACTATATGTCTAGCCTTCCTTCTACCAAGCATGGAAGCGACTATATTTGCGGTCGTCAACAAATTTTCTAAGATGGCCATACTGGCTACCTGCAAGAAGAGTATCACAATTGAGGCCACTTCCTAACTCTTATTTCAATGAGTGTGGGTTGATTTTGGGATCTCGTAGACCATTATATCAGATTGGGATAGAAGGTTCCTATGCGCGTTTTGGTCAAGCCTTTGGTCATTGGTGGACACCAAGCTTACCAATTTAACTACATTCCACCCCTAGACTAATGGCCAGACATAGATCATCAATAGGATGATTTTGCACATACTACGCATGTACAACTCTAAGCACTCACGGACATGGGATGAGAGTCTTCCCTATGTGAAACAAAACTATAACATAGCTCTTCATAGCATGAATAGTCACAACCCATTTGAAGTCATGGGATTTGTTGGGGTCCTGTGTTTTGATAGATTGGTTAACCAAAAGACAAGGAAACATCAGAACCAATCTTTAGAGTTCCAGGATCTAGTCCTCCTGTTCTCAGAGAGGGATCTCTTAAATATTTTGCAAAGATATGTCTTGTTTTCTTTTAAGTATTGATTTTAGACTAGTTATTAAGTGCAAGTGTTTGTTTGGTTTGTTTGTTTGGTTGAATTGGTATAGCAGAACATGAAAGGTCTAGGTAGTATAGATAGAAAGAAGAAGTGTCAGGTTCATTGGGCAATGGAGTCAAGAAGAAGTAAATAACAAACTCATAAATGGATATGGGATATCAAATGGAAAATCTAACTTGGCCACAGGATCCTTTAGTTTTTGTGAATGAGATGGACATTAATGATTTTGAAAAGAGAAGTTTAATTCTCAACAAAGGGAACTTAAAAAACATAACTTGAACAATAAAGAGGTATTTGATAGACAGGGCTAACCATGAATTCTACAAACCACACTTTAAGCAAATAATGACTTCAAGACAACTTTCAAAATGAAATCTAAGATTTGGGGAATGCCCTATTTCCTCAAAGACTTTATTTCAAAGGAATTAGAAAACATGAAAGATTCACTGATAATTACAGTCATAGAAGAGGGAACACTAACATATCTATGATCGCAACTATAAAGACCTTTAAAACACTTGTTCAAGTAGGGACAAAGGGTATGATCAAAACAAACCTCCTTGGCTAACTGTAAACAATGGTACTTAAAAGGGAGACTTCAAAAACAGTTTTCAAGTGGTAGCAGACAAGCAGGGAAAACCATAAATCATGCTGGAACCAACTATTTGAACTATTAGAGAAATAAACAAGCATGAGGACTAAAGATAAAGATTTAAATACTCTAAAATACCTCAGCAGAAGAAAACATAAAACATTGAAGGATAAACATGTCTAAGGTGCTTCCAGGAGTCATTTCTTAGCCTAAAATTTTCATCCTACTGTAGTAAGAATTGATGGAACAAAATGAAAACAGGAAAAACAAAAGACAGTTCAGAATACATCACCAACAGCCAAGCTCAGGGATCCAATGATAGAGCCTTCTCAAGAACAAGCATATCACAACATCATCAAGCTTCCAAGACTTCAATTTCTTCTTCAACTTCAACAGACTATGTATTATTTCAGAGAGTTCCAACATTTACAACTAGTGACCAACCAACCCTTTACAATGTGCTCCTCAAGGAGATTTTATAAGAAAATGAGGAGGTGGAAGAGTTCCTAGGGTTGAAGTGTAATTAATTCTATACTAAATGCAACTCCTAGCCTTGAAAACCATGCAAGGCATAAGGCAGGAAAGCATTCGATTTACAACTCTATTTTATTAACTCTGTTTTCTGCTTTTTAAGCTTAGTGGGTGAAAAGATTGACTTTAAGGTTTTTCTTATCTTTTACAATAACTTTACTGACAGTCTGAAATATCTTCCTTTGTTTTTAATAACTGTTCAACTGTCTTTAGTCTTAATGTTACTAACTGAAAATTGATCTGTGTATTCCATTTAGGAAGAGAGGCTGTAGGTGGCAATTTTGGTAGCTGGGGATTCAATTAGCCCCTGTGATGTGGCATTCGAGGATTTTTAGGAGATTTTTCTTCGTTCTGTGGATTAGGATTTTGATATTCAATTTGTGCCTTGATCCTTTCAAGCTTTTATTAACATCTTTAAACCTTTGATTTTGCTCTAATCTTCATCTTTGACACTAATACTCTTACATTTAATTAACTCTAATTGTGTTTTTTGTTGCAGGTGCGCAAAGGGTTTGATAAAGAATTTGTTTAAAAAGCCAATAGTCATGACTTATCGACCCTTTCAAAACGTAAAATTTAAACCCCTAATCCCTTTCTTCATTGATTTTAAGCCACAGAATCGTCACCCTATGTTTATTTGGTCACCTTTCTGTGACTGTGGAAGTATACAGAACAACATTATTAAACCCTGCAAAACACAAAAACTTATTAAGAAATCTTGTCATTAATTGGTTTAGACTTCTTTGGAAGGTTCGTGGAAGTGTTTCGGAGCAGTGAGGATGGAGAAATTTGCAGTGGAGGACGGGTTTCTATGATAAACATAGAAACAAGGTTTTAAATTTAAAATATGGCGTGAATTGGGAAGAAACGGTTTCGGGAAAACCATCATTGGTTTTTGCGCAGCATTTGGGGGGGGTAGGCGGTATTAACTTTTGGAATGCGATTCCATTCATCGCTCGACACGTGGCAAATGAAAACTGCTTATATCGCGCGGAAGTAGCGCACTATGGAACGGGGCCAAAAATTGTGCAATATTGATTCTGGTCCGTCAGATGATCAGCGGGAGATCGGACGGTGCAGGTAGAACGCAATGGGGGGCAAAACAATGGAGCCCGATGGCTGTTGATCTGCAAAGATCAACGGTCAGGATTTGTTTAGACCATAACGTCGGGAATGAAGAAAATATAAGGAAAGTTGGGTACGATAAAGGTTTTTAAGCTCTTTAGCACCTGATTGTGGGGCTTTAGGATGCATGGAGGAAGGGACTAAAGGAAATAAGCCCTTGGGAGCTTAATGATTTCAGAAGTACAAAAGGGCTTTTTTTAGGCCAAAAACAGAGATTTTAAGGCCAAAAGAGGATCCCGATAGGTGAGATAAGGGTTTTTAAACCAAATGAAAGGGGAACATAAGGTTTAAAAAGGGTTTTGGAATGGTTTAGAAGTAAAATTAAGGTCTTTTAATGGATGAAATTAGAGAATGAAATGGAGAGGGGAAATGAGGGAAAATGGGGTTTCTTAAGCAGTTTTTCTCGTAGTAAATCAACAGGTACTTTAGGGCTATAGTGAAACAGTAGTGAGGATTAACTCAAAGGGTAATAATCATCATAAAACTTCAAAAGATGATAAGTTTTCAAATGGAACTATCTCTTGAAAGTTAAAAAGACAAGCCTAGCCACCATTGAGTATAACAGAATTTATAGGTGGCTAACAGGATTGAGATTTCAACCATCATGTCCCCTTGATGTTTCAATGCCAATTGAAACTACACAGGAATAATCTGCCCATGTTCAGTTTGAAGTTGATAAAGAAACTAGTTTTATTGAGCGCATTCAAAATATATGCCAGCAGGTTCATGACATCCTAGATAAATAAAATTCCAAATATAAGGAATGACATTATCAGTATTAGGTGACCCATAAGTTTCAAGTGGGCGACAAAGTTTGGTTACATTTGTAGAAGGAGCACCTCGTCAGAGCCCATTATAAGCTACGACCACTCTGACATGAGCCTTACACCATCACCAAGGTTGTGGGAGACAATTATTTTGAGCTTAGTATCCCCCCATTCCTCGGCTTGAACCCCGTATTCAATTTGGACCGCCTTCGACCATACATTCCACCATTCTTGGACACATTAGACATTGTTGAGTAGTTGAAACCAAAAAATCTCAACTCGAATTGCATTAAGCAAGAAACAATTGATTGTATCATGGACATGCATATCAATAATACTCGAAAACAAAGGATCCAACTGTATCGATTTGTTAACGCTGACCAAATCTTGCACCAGGGTAGGTGGCTCACCAGGGAACAAGTTCAACGGAAATTTCCCCATCTCATGGAGGCACTCAACGCAATGGGGACCATTACTTCCTAAGGGGGGAGGACTGATTGTGGATATTCATGGCCATCCACCTATTCCACTTGGACCCCCGACATTGTTTCCTTCAAGTAGTTTCTTTCATTTCCTCAATTGTAGCACAATTTACAATTTTTGGTAGTTTTTCAAGTCCTAAACTTTCAGATCCATTTTGAGGCACTAAACGATGTTTATTTTAAACGCGTACACCTATAGCTTGTGGTAGGGGTTTTCAACGGAAATTTTTAGTCCTCTAATATGCCTTTCTAATGAGTTATAATATACATCAAACGTAGATCGTATACCAAAGTTACGACCCTGGGAAGTTGGTGTACCAACTAACCCCAACGGGACCCGCAAACATTTGTCGCTTCATTTCCTAGGGTTAGGGTTTTGGATGTTTTGGGTTTTCACTTGTTTCTCAATAATAAAAAATGCTTGTGATCCTAATTGTAACACTGTTCAAAAGGCATATATCTGCCACATCTCTTCTTAGAGATAAGCTACCATTGTTTGAGCTAGATTTTTCCATTCTGCATGTAAACAGTTTTCAGTACTTTGTTTTTAATGATTTGAAGTATTTTTTTTGTTGTATATTTGTGTTTATGTTTATATATAGATTTCATTTTGTTCCTGCATAAATATGGATCAAGTGAAACAATTTCTACCACGCTTCACATTCTCTCATCTATTTACATGTTGTAGATTTGTACCATTGGGGTTGAGTAGAAGACATTGGGATATGAAAATCTCACTTTTATATGGCACCCTTCCCAAACTACATTGGAGTTATGTATCATTTTATGTACTTTGAGGACCATTGTATTAAACCTAGCTTTTAGGTGTCCATAGTCCTACGGATGTATATTGTGACATATATCCACATAATATTTGCTCGTGGCAATGATATTTTGGTTTGTCACATGGATCCACTGTGTATGTCTCATGGCCATCTACTTTCATTTAAGGGCATGGATATGTTGTGTATGGTTGGAGGAAATGTTCATTTTCTCTTTATGTCAAGCATGGTTATGCTTACCTTGGGGATTATTATGTTATGATTGAGACTTGGGTATGAGTATGGCTCTGATTTGATTTCTTGGTATTGACTTCTTCCTCACATTTTGATACATGTTTTTGTAATGCATTTGAACCATCAATTTATCTTATAACCTCATGAATTATGGGTCGTCTATTAAAACCCTCTTTTCCAGACCACTATAGTGAAATAGACCCTAGTTTAACTTACCTAAGTTGTTGGCTAGAATGCATCCCCTTTCACCCTTGTATTTACTTATATGGGTCTTACAAGGAATTTATTAGATGTTATAGAGCTCGAATTACATAATTGAGTAACTTCTCATAATTATTTTGTCACAATTTCATAATTGAGAAGAAGTTTCTTAATAGATTGGGAAAAAGTCATAATTGAACATGAAATGTGTGCATGGCTTGTAATTTCTTGGTTCATATGCCATCAAGTCTATCCATGAGTTTTATCCATCCAATTAACATGCCTATAATCCTAACTTATCATGGCCCTAGGTTTCTAGATACATCCTCCTGATTTTAAAAAACAAAATCCTATATAATGAGACCCTCTCAAGGGAAGAGATATAGAGGCTATTGCTCAATTATGCAGGTGGATTGCTACCAGACTTTTGTTATAGCCCCATTTTACTCTCCACTATAGTGAGAGATACCCTATTTCAACTTACCTCAGTTGTTGGTTAGAATCACAGGGGAATCATTGCGGGAGAAATACCATAACACATGGGTTCATATTGGGGGATATATAATGAGGAAAAAATTGCATAATATATTGGGAGATATATAAGGGGTAAATGGTTTTTATATTGATGGGTATAAAAAATGGAGCTTAAAATTAACAAAAATATATAAATGGGTATAAAAAATATTAATGAAAATCTGGATACCTACAATATATAGTGTAAGTAGGGGCTTTTTAAATTTGGAAGGTGTATTGGGTCTATATTGGTAGGGGGTTAAATAATGTGAATTTTAGAGGTATTTTCCAATATGTACTCAAATTAATGGTATTTTTTAATATGCTATGATCGCACGTGATATGTTAGAGGTTCATTGAGTGACGCCCCCATGGTTAGAATACATCCCATTTCACCCTTTTATTTACTTATATGGGTCTTACAAGGAACTTATTAGATGTTATAGGGTTGAAATTACATAATTGAGTAATTTATCATAATTAATTGAGGAAAAACTCATAATGAGAAGAAGGTTCTTAGTGAGTTGGGAAAAGATCATAATTTAACATGAAGCTTGTGCATGTGACTTGTAATTGCTTTTTTCGCATGCCATCAAGTCTATCTGTGAGTTGTATCCACCCAATTCACATGCCATTAAGCCTAACTTCTCATTGCACTAGGTGTCTATATACTTCCTCCTAAGTTCGGAAAAAATACTATATAATGGGAAACTCTCGAGAGGAGAGATATAGAGAGTATTTCTTAGTTATGTTGGTGGATTTACCAACATTACTCAGAAATACTCTCCATATATCCTTATTTTCCAAGATGATATCCTCCTTTACCCCCCAATGATCTAGTCAATACTGGGCATCCTTATGCCAACCTCGCTTGAGCTGAAGGAGGGTAGGGAAATTATAATAAATTTTTTGTATTTCTTAGAATCTGTGTTTTACAGATTATTGTTATACATGAGATACCTAATCATAACCATACTTAATGGGGTAAAGGATAGCTTCAATCAAGAGGATAGGGTAGGGAGTATTTCCTTTAATATTGAGGTTGTCTGTTATAAATTTATTTTGGATCAACTCAATATTCCTCCATGATTCTCTAGATATACTACAACACAAAACCTCATATCCATATAAAATAGCAGGGGTGTCAATAATCTCAAAGAGGGATTTTTTCCTACTCCATACCCAAATATTTGTCAATTTACGATTATTTTTAGGCCCATAATAAGCTTTTCAGCCTCTAATCATCCTCTCCTCAATTTGGTATGTCCATTTGAGTTGATGATGAATTACAATTCCCATATATTTGTATGAATAAACTTTCTCCATGTAGTTATTATCATAAATTAAATTATCATAGTTGATATTTTTGGATTTAATTATCATGACTTTAGTCTTATTGGTATTAAGAGTCATACCCATCTCAGAGAAGTAATATTAGAGTATTCTAAATTTCTTGTCGAGATCATATCGGATCCTATCTAGAAGAATGATACCATCTGCATAAAGAAGAAGAGTAATGACCATACCATTGAGCCTAGGGCCAACACATCCTATAGTTTCCAAACACTTTTTATCTTATCAATGTAAATTCCATAAAGGGTAGGGGATAGGGGACACCCTCGATTAAATCTGATATTGCATTTAATTTATTTTTACCAACCCTTGGTGGTCCTAAGCTTGGAAATAAAATTCTTTTGTAGCCTAGTCACAACAAACCTCGACTCAAGAAGAATCATTATCTCTTCTAGTCTCTTCCATAGCTTATCCCGAAGAACTATGTCGAAAGCTTTTCTAAAGTCAACATAACAAAATAAGAGATCAATTTTATTAGTGTGACATTCCTTCACAATGAGCATAAGAGTAACACGATGGTCTATAGTTGAGTGATGTCTCCTAAATCTAGCTTTCCCTTTAGCTCTTTTACCCTGGCTTCCAGCCAAAGGCTAATCTTGTTTTTCAAAATGAGCCCATACATTTTGGGTAAAATGTGGCTAATCATAATTTTCTTTTACTTAAAGGGAATGTTTTTATCCCCACTTTTAAAGATATGCACAATAAGGTTTTGCACCCAAGGCTTAGGGAAGCCTTGTTTCACTACCAAATTGAGGATTTTGTGTATATGAGGGATGAGGACAAACCTTCTTATTTTGAATATTTTAGCTTAGTAGCCTTCAATATCCCCAACTTTACATGATTAGTGAGTTTCTTAATCCCAAAATTCACACCTTACAAAGAAAAAATATCCTCATCTATATAAGTGTTCAAGATGGTGTCCATGGTGTCATGGGAATCATAAATATTCTTAAGATATTATTTCTTTAAGAGGATTAAATTAGTATTTTTTGTTTTATGAAAAAGAAAGCTAAATCCATTTTTAAATCCTTTAAGAGGAGATCCATTTTACTTATGTCAAAAGAATGTGGCTTTAACTCTTTTGATTCTCTTGCATGTGGCTAGTGTGCATGTTAAGGTTTATAGTTAACATTTTCCTCACACCATAACGATCCACCCCTAGTCCCTAAACTCTATATATATATATATATATATAATCCTCTCAAAACGTTTTATATCTTATGTTTTTTTGTCGCTAATAATGGGTGGAGCCTCCATTGAAATGTTGGATGTTTCCAAAACTAGTTCATAGTTTTCTCCAAAGGATTCTCAACAATATGAATAACCTTTTTTTTAAGTATAATAATGTCAATCTTAATCAAATTGAATAACCACTACCACCACCATCACCATCATACTAATTACAGAGATAGACATGTCTACTTTGGAATAGGGATTCCACAATTTTAATTTAATTATCAATAATTATTAGGTGTATGGTAGGGATTTAACCTCCATATAATATTCTAGAATATTCTTAATAGTATACAAAAATTAAAGGTTTAGATTTATCTCCAAAGTAGTTATGCATTTTTTGTCCTTTTAATTAAGTTCATTAATTTTAAAAAAATGCCATATGGGCAAGTGTAATATGAAATGGGTTATGATTTTTTTGGCATGTGGTATTGATAAGCCATGGTATTTGCTCATGGTAATGTAACAAAGCCTAGTTATAGATTGAGAATCTCATGATAAAGTGGAGATGAGCCTTTATGGTTAATAATCTTATTAAGATCATGTCTAAGTGGGCCAAATGGTTAAGATCATCTTTTTCCTCCTAAGAGATCACACATTCAAATCCAAAGGGGGCTAGAACATGTATGCCTTTGTAGACTTTAGCTATCAAATTGTTGGGTAGAGGTGGGCCCCTTATCCCACAAACAAGGGGGTCTTATATACCAACTTGATGTTTTGGTCCCTTGTCCCACAAACAAGGGGGCCTCATACACCAATTTGATGTTTGGGTCCATTGTCCCACAAACAAGGGGGTCTCATACACCAATTTGATGTTTGTTTGGTCGTGATCTTAAAATTGGATTATTATTAATATTATTATTATTATTTTAAAATGTAAATATGCTTAACTTATATATTGATTTATTTTATCATTAATAATAATAATTTTAAATAAAATTACAATTTAGTTATTATTATTATTTTTTTATTTAGCAAATATATTTTGATGCTTATTAGGAATTGATGTATATTAACGTTTACCAGGAATTTTATTTATATAATCGCACTAGTATAAATTTATCTTAATCTCAAGTATAATTGCACTAGTATAAATTTATCTTAATCTTAAGAAATCAAACTCCTATAGAAAAACCCTTTCTAAAAGAATTAAACTTTAAAATACATTTACATATATTCGATTATTAAATTTAAGTAATATTTTATTTTATTATCTCCTTTTTCATTCATCACATGATAATTTGACAACTACTTGAAAGGAGTTGTTGTCATGATCTTCCCAATTTAAACCATTAGTAAAATTACATTTACATATGAAATATATTCTTTAGTTAAGTGTGTGAAAAAGATGAGTTGAAAACTAAGTAACCGAATTCGTTCTCCCCCCCCCCCCCCTCATGTCCTGAATCCCATGTGTTAGACACGATTTTCGAGGGACATGTGTCCGATTTGTGGCTCAAGCGTGTCCTGGCATGTGGGATTTGTTGAATACACGAATCGGATTTAACCAACCAACGAATCCTAATTTCGGGACACGTGTCCCTCGTAAAAGTGTGTCATGGGCCCTTGAGATCCTGATTTGGGCCAATTTTTCCCTCATTCTTGTGTCTCTCTCTTGTTGTGGATGTGTCAAAGTGACTAGCAAAGGGTTTGGGAGCATTTTGGAGGTGATTCAAGCAACCGATAAGTGCATTTTTCTTCCATTTTTTCTACAACAGTTTTCCTGTCCATTTTGTTTAAATGCTAGTGAATTTTTTCTTTAATTTTTTGCAGGATTCATGGCTCAATCAAGGGTAGCAGGGAAGGGGAAAAAGAAGGGGAAGAATTTTCCCATTGGTGATGCCCCTCCTGTTCCAATTTCATCAAATTCTACAAGTGTTCCCTGTATTGGAAGTGGGACTGCAACAACAACTTCAAATGTTGAGGGTAGAATAAATTTAGAAAGACAAGAGGCTTAAGAAAGTAAATATCTCTTGTGGAAGTATGTCACTAGAGATCAAGGGTGAGGCAAAAAGTTAAAGGGAGGAGGAAATGTTTCATGGAAATGTATCTATTGAAAAAATCATTTCAAGAGCACTTATTTCTATCTGAAAGCTCATTTGTTGGGATTACCAAGTTGTGGAATTGGAGCATGTGCAAATATGTCTGTAGCTAAGAGGAAAGAAATGGAAAAAGAGGCCAATGTTGATGGCAAGGGTGGTAAGGGTAGTTGCATCATCTAAAAAAAACAAGAATGTGGATCCCCTTCCATTCTTGAGGAAAAGAAACAAAAAATTTCCATTTGAGACTTTTGGTGGGGCTCTAGGTCAAGAAACAAAAAGAAAGGCTATGGCACTTGGTCCAATAAACAAGATATTTCAGGAAGAGAGACAGGAAGAGCTTTATATCACCATTTCCTTCTTTTTTTGTTTGAATTTCATATCATTTAATGTTTCTTCATAACCTTTATTTATTGAGATGTGTCGAGCTCTAACAGAAGGAGATCTGTCAGGGTATGTGCCTCATGTGGCAGAGAATCTTAGAACCACATCATCGATTAAGGAAAAGAAAGAGGTGGAAAAAATTCTTGAGCCTATTAAATCAGCATGGCCAACATCTAGGGTTAGTATTGTGTCTAATGGATGGTCAAATCCAGCATGCCACCCACTCATAAACTTCAGGTGTCTTCCTTGAATGGATAGATTTTCTTGAAATCAATTGATGTACCTAGAAAATACAAGGATGCACAATCTATGGGCGAGTTGTTCATTAAAGTTATTGAAGATGTAGGCGTTGATTCTTGTGTGAAAATCATTACAAAAAATGCACCTATTTGCAAGGTTGTTGTCATGATTGTGGAAGGTAAATATCCACAAGTATTTTGGACACCTTGAATTGCCCAATCCTTGAATTTAGCACTTAAAACTATTTCTTCTAATGTGCCTTGGATTGGAAGTGTTATTGAGGATGCATGACATATCCGCAACTTTGTACAAAATCATACTAATGCCCTCAAAATCTATAAGGAGTACACTCATCTATAATTATTGTAGATTGGAGATACACGATTTTCCTCTTTATTCATCATGTTGAAGAGGTTGAGGGAGGCCAAGACTGCTCTTGGGGCCATGGTTATTTCAGAGTTTTGGTCTTTTTGGGGAAAGACAAATCAAGTAGCCTAAAAAAGAGTCAAGGACACAGTGTTAGAATATGCTTGGTGGGAGAGGGTAGATCTCAGAATTAAGATCATGGACCCTATCGTTGCTTTTCTACGATTTGTAGATACAAAACAACCCATCCGAGGAGAGGTTTATGAGGAATGGGCTTCCATGATTGAGTCCGTGAAGACAATTATTTTATAGAGTGAGTGCCCTGAGTATGAGACATCATCGGAGGCCTTCTTCACCACCACACAATATATTCTTGTTAGTAGGTGGGACAATAATTGCGCACATTTGCATTGCTTGACCCACTCATTGAACCCAAAATACTACATCCATGAGTGGTTGAATGGTGGACCTTCCCGCAAATTCCCTCCTCACATAGATGGTGAAATTTCACGGGGGGGAGGATGCATTGAGGCAGATATTTCAGGACAGAGCATCCCTTGATGAGGTGGAGGATGCCTTTGCAGATTTTTCCACTGGCATTGGGAAATTTGCAGGCTATGATGTGATTAGAGATAGGGGTCTAAGAAGACCTATTCTTGGTGGGAAACTCATGGGGAAACAATCCCTCCTCTACAATAGTTAGCCATGGGGCTCCTCTCTTAGGTTACTTCATCCACTTGTTGTGAGAGGAATTCGAGCACATATCGGAATTTGTATAGTGTCAAGAAGAGCAGGTCTGAGAAATTCAGGTGTATGTGCACACCAACCTTCGTCTTATTTATAGGCAGAGGGATGAGTGGTTGAAGGGAAACACAAAGATAAAGATGTGGGATGTCTTTCCTAATGATATGGGTTTGGAAAACAGTGTTGAGTTGGCATTGGCCAACTTGGATCTTAATGAGCTAGTGCTAGAGCCTGCCACTTTTGATGATAGTGATACTCTTGAGGGGTCATCCTCCACACTAGCAGATACAGAGATTACATTGGATACAAAGGAAGAGGATGCAGAGGAGAGCAGTGGTGACCATGACAATGATGTTGATTTTGATGATGATGATTGATGAGCTACCTACTACCTTGTACTTGTTTTGTATTTGATATTTCTATTTTCCATTGGCATTGCTAGTGAGGAGTCCTCACGACCTAGTACCTAAGTAACACATTTTGATTTTGATGACTTAATGAGAACACTATAGTTTCTTGTCTTTCTCCTAATAGATCATTGATGAATATGTCACAATTGTATTTGTATGCATAATATTACAACTTACAAATTTACAATGTAGAATCTAGATTTATATCTAAATTTGTATCATGAATGAAAATTTATGTAATATGAAATTATTTATATATATATATATATATATATATATATATATATATATAATGCGTGTCGAGTAGTATCAACTGACTTAAGTTAAAACCCACCCAACATATATACAATGTAAATGCATCAATTAAATCTAACGCATAAAACCAAAATCCATACCTTATTCTTCACGATGCATAATCAAAATTACTCTTTATAAATCACATGGCACTCTTCGAAAAATGACGGAATGCCCACCGAAGCATGATCTATGTTTATGGCAAGCCTTGTCAACAAAAGCTTGCGTAATTCGCAGAAGCTGTGTGTTTCGTATCTATGTCCAAGGTTCGAATCCCCAAAAGGGACGTATGTGTCTGGCTATACTTAGTCAACGAAAGCTTGCGTATATAGGAGAACCAGAACCGTTCATACCCACGACCAACACGACGAAGGTTCGAATCCAAATAGGCACGTAAATTCGTGATAAGGATAATGAGACGGACTCGTCGAGAATCTATCAACCGTGTTTTTTCTTAATGGTGTTAATTTTTAGTTAGAATTCGTAAAATTATTCTTGTTTTGTTATTTAAAATAAGTTTTAATTATATAAATTTGAAAATTCCTAACAAAAATACTAAAATGATTTTTAATTATATAAATTTAAAAAATCGCGAACAAAAACTCAAACTTATAATTTCAACCAACACCTAACACCTACCAAATTATAAGTAAATCCCAAAAAAAATATACCCAACAAAATCCAAAACATATAACAAGTAGACTACCGCATCTTTTTCACTATACACACGCACGTGTTGCTTTGACATTCACAGAAAACGGCAGATCCCTCTCTTCCTCCTCCCTTCAAAATGGATTGGTTGCCATCTCCTTAATCGCTGTGCACGTTACTTCTCCGCGTTGGTTTTCTGTAGATTTTCTTGGATGCCACGTTGCTGTCACTGTCATCCTACGTGTTAAGAAAGATGTCAGCGGGGCAGTGGGCGGTAGATTGAGTGTTGGGAGCGTGATGAAATTGAACGCGGTGAGCGCCAACCATAAAAGGGAGAGGGATGCTCCTCCCAATATTTCAAACACTTCTTCATTTGCTTTGCTCCATAGATACGAAGATCATTATGGAAGAGCAGGCGCTGCAACAATTGCCTCCAGGCTTCAGATTTCATCCCACGGACGAGGAACTGCTGATTTATTATCTGGAAAAAAAGGTCTCCAGTTCGCCTCTCCCTGCTTCAATTATTACAGAGATTGACCTGTACAAGCATGACCCTTGGGAATTGCCTGGTGAGTTTATCTATCTTAATCTGAATTTATATAGATATTTGTTATTTTTTTTTTTTGACATTCTCTGATTTAACTTTTTCTTTAGATAAACATCTTTCAGATTAATCACATCATTAAAATTTAGTCAAAGTTTCGAACCATCTAATATGACTTATCTTTTATCTAACCTAACTTTTTCTCATTACATGTAATTGTGTTGATTGGATTTCAGAGAAAGCTTGTTATGGGGAGCAAGAATGGTATTTTTTCAGCCCGAGGAACCGTAAATATCCCAACGGAGACCGGCCAAACAGATCAGCCGGGTCTGGTTACTGGAAAGCCACGGGAACAGATAAGCCCATCGTTATCATGTCAGGAAATACATCGTTGCAGAAAGTGGGCGTGAAGAAATCCCTGGTATTTTACAGAGGGAGCCCTCTCAAGGGCCTTAAGACCAACTGGATTATGCACGAATACCGCCTCGCTGAAACCAGGTCAACTAAGAAGAGAAAGGGATCTCTTCTGGTAAGTTTCTCGTTCATTATTATGTTGATAGATATGTTTATTTTAATTTAATTTAATTTTATCAATAATTATTAGGTAGATGAGAATAATCTGGCAGAAATCATGTCATTTATGAAGAGAAAGAGATCTCTATTTATAAGACTTTCATCAATTCTTATGTTGATAAGTATGTCTATTTTAAATTAATTTAATTATTAATAATTATTAGGTAGATAAGAATATTTTTTAGTTGAAACCGTGTTATCTAAAAAGAGAAAATAATCTACTAGTCAATTTTTATGTTGATAAGTATGTCTATTTTAAATTAATTTGATTATTAATAATTATTAGGCAAATGAGAATAATGTCTAGTTGAAAAGATGTCATTTAAGAAGAAAAAAAATCAATATTTATACGAATTCTCATTATTATATTAATTGATACATCGATTTAGTTTAATGTAATTATCAATAATTATTAAATAAATAGATGAGTAAATTATATTCCACTATGTATGGGATTCTTCTAATCATTGATTATGGATTATGTTGTTTCAGTTGGACGATTGGGTACTGTGCCGAATTTACAAGAAAGTGCGTCATTCCTCCGGAGTGGTATCGTCCCCGGAGCCGGAGGTCTCGTCACCGTCAGCTACTGACTTGCACGACACACAACTCAAATTGGCAATGCCCAAATTCGGTTCCTTCTCTAACTTGTTGCAGAGTGAAGGTCAGTTTATGGATAACCTCGTCAACCAGGACACGTCAGATGCCAACTGGGGCCTGCCCAATGTGGAGGAGCCCGTTGTTGAGCATATGTGTCAATTGCCCTTGACTGACAACTGGACCTGGAACTCTGAACCGTCATCCTGGTCACTGCCCACAGGGAACGTGTGGTCATCTTATGACAATGGGTAGCTTTGTGTGGCCACAGTTTGGAATGGAATTACAAGGTTCTCTGATCAAATGGATTCTTGAATCTTTCATTCAATGAATCCAGTACTCTTAGTGGTTTGGCAATTGTTCCCTGAACATTCTTCTCAATCATTCATTCAATGAATCTAACTCTTAGTGTTTTGGGAACTGTTGAATCCATGAACATGATTCTGCTGAATCTAATTCAAATGAGTGAATGTTTGGCAAATTTCACAGATGGTTTTCATGTTCATGTTGCATCAACATTGAACTCATTGCACTCACTTGTGATGGGTGGATTACATACAAACAACATAAACTATTGGTATGTCATAGGAATGCAGTACTCAAATCCAAGCAAATTCACATGGTGAATTAATAGTTATCCATAACAGAAATAAAGTACAGAGAAATTGAAAAAGTGACTTGCACTTTCATATAAGAACACCATTGTTCTTCTACCATGTACAACACACCTACAATACTATGAAAGAGTTACTTGAATATTTCCAAGAATTACCTTATTGTTCAAACTATGAAAGAGTTGAATATTTGCAACGATTACCTTATGGTTCAAAGGAAGTATATGATGCTGTATATGATGCTATTATCTTCCCTTATGGTTCAAAGGAAGTAAATGATGCTATTATCTTAGACTGAGCACGAATTTCCTAAATTTTAATCTTACAATGCTCTGAAAAGAGTTACTTGTAGTTCAAAGGAAGTAAATGATGCTATTATCTTGGACTAAGCACAAATTTCCTAAATTTTAAAACTAATTTAAAAAGTCATCGATTCTATTTTAAAACTCAAGTAAGTAACTTTTTAATATTGTTTTAAAACACATTAGTCATGAAAGAAACAGTAAATGAAAACACCAAAACATGATAAATTTTCAAATATAGCTTTCCGAATAAATACAAAATTGAGAGAGAGTGGAGATCATAAAACACATGGAAAGAGTTAAATGAGAACACCAAACATAATAGATTCTCAAATATAACTTTCCAAATATACCAAATTGAGAGATAATGGAGATCATAAAATACATTTTCAGGATGGAAACAGTTAAATGAGAACACCCCAACATGATAGATTCTCAAATATAGGTTTGTTTCTAAACATAGGAATTTCAAATATTCATTAAAATTTCTCGATAATATTAATTTTTTTTTTAATTTTTTTAATATAAATATAAATTATAATAATTAATATTTTTTTATAATATAATATTAATTAATTATTGTATAAAATTATACACTAAAATTATATATATATATATATATAAACAATAACTTTATAATAAAATATTCAAATTATAGTTATATTAAATTTAATCCAAATCCAATGTCATTTATATATAACCATTATTAATGTTCTATTTATTTATCATTCTAATATATTTTATAACTACAAATAATTTTTCACAATGAAACATTGTGGAAATATTAGTTTATTAGATAAAATAATATATATTAATTCTTAAATCAAATTTAATTATATGTATACAAGTTATCCATATTATTTATATATAACAACGATTAATACTTTATTATAAAATGTTTATTAATCACCATAATATATACTAGTACAACTACATAAATTAAATGTTAATAAATCATGATAAGAGATCAAAACATTTACTAAATATTTTAATGCCAAAAAAAAGAAGTAATTGAAATTAAAAATATTCAATTACTTTGTAATAAAAATAATAAAATGGAGATATGTAATTTTGTCAATTTTTAATATAGAATTAATATGTTACATTTAAGGATATTAACAACAATAATAAGAATAAAATTCAATGTGGGTTATAAATAAATATTTTAATATGGATAATTAAGTAATATTGAGGTGTATTTAAAAATATTAATAACAAAAAAAATAATTAATATGGACAATAAATAAATTATTTTCCTATATTAAGTAAAATATTTTTTTTTCCAAAGAAAAAAGTGAACTTTTTATTAAGAATATATAAAAAGTTACAAAGTACAAGCATACCATCTAGTATATAAAAAAAAAAAAAAAAAAATCCCATCAAAAGTGTTTATACCTTGACCATTTGAGCATCCAAAAAATAAAAACTCCTCATAGAGAGGCCACCAGATATACATATTTTTACAAAAAATAAATTTATTGTCGATCCCGCAAAAAAAGAGCCTGTATGTAACTAGTATGAATACCATTGTCAAATTTCATCCAAAAAACATATGCACAAACAGGATCATAAACTTGGAACTGAGAGTAAGTAAGATCTATATAGCAAAAGCTCTAATGTCCGACACATGGACACTGTCACCTTAAAAGTCCACTATGCGCCAGTTATTCGTAGCTTGTTGTATGCCCTCCTTAGAAAGGAGGTCAACCGCGGAGTTTTGTTCATTGTATATATGGCACATAGATATAACATCAAATGACATCTTTAAAAGCAGAATTTATTCAATGATAAGTGTCAATATAAAATTCAGCCATCTCTGAGTATTGTTGAACCAATTTATAACATTCTTAGAGTCCCCAAAAATTTGAACATTGTCAATTCCCATTTCAATAAGCTAGCGTAGAAGCAGTTTTAGAGAGAGTAGTTGAGCAAAATTGTTTGTGCCAATGCCTATGCCCACATATGCTTTTAAAGTTTTGTTTTCATCTAAATGGATCACCAAGCCAGTACCACATTGGTTTTGATTATCTGAGGTGCCATCAAAATATGCCCATCAAATATCCTTATTCATATGTTCATTGGTGGTAGTTATGATGGTCCTGGAGATGATTTTTTTGGGAAGAAGGTCCAGAATGGAAGCACATTCAGTCGCAA
The DNA here is from genome assembly GCA_034641835.2 of Pinus albicaulis. Lineage (NCBI taxonomy): Eukaryota > Viridiplantae > Streptophyta > Pinopsida > Pinales > Pinaceae > Pinus > Pinus albicaulis. Next base: position 1,182,055,069 of record CM076579.1, on the reverse strand, counting down.
TGTAAATTGGGGAAGGGGTCAGATCCACGAAGATGCCTATGTTCCTTGCAAGCCAAAGGCCCCAAGTGATTATTAAATGGATATTATTTTTATTGATATCTGGAGCCTAATTCCACCAGGAGAGGCAAGCAGCTTCAACAGAAGGTCCATTCCAAAAAAAAATTATACCTAAAAGGGATAGGGTGGCCTCCCAAACTTTTAAGGAAAACCCACATGATAGGAAAATATGATTTATGGACTCCTACAAGGCCTTGCACAAGATACACCATCCTGGCCCCTGTTTATTCCTTTTCCTTCAATTATCCCAAGTAGGAGCTCTATTCTTGAGCATGCACCAAATTTTTTTTTTAGCTTTTATCAGACTAGTCACCTTCCATAGTAATTTATGCCACCACTCCTATTGTTCTTTAACCCTCTATTTCATCAAGAAGTTATAGCCATATTGAGGAGTGTATTTCCCAATCAGAGAATCTACCCAACAAAGAGTGCCTAACCTATCATAAATCATGACATTTGATCTTCTCAGCTCTTGGGTATAAATCCTCCACTTTATACCCCAATGAGGCTCTAGATGCAGATCATCCTCTGACTTCCAACCCTAAGTCCAAAAAGAAGTTGTCTCGGGTTTTGAAATATGTGGTATGCAATGATACCCTATTGAGTGAAGTTGATCCAAAATCCCCCGAGAAAGAGAAAAGTGTTGATTGCAGCCCACCCACGGGTCCCTACCTAAGACCACCTTCTCCCCATTCCCAAATTTCCATGCCAGAATTCCTTCGACCAGTTTGAAGGAGAGAATGGTGGCTTTCCAAATCATAAACACATTTGAGATATCTTTCCGAGGATTTCGGATCCATTCCTCCAAAGGAGTAGGATCAATATATTTACATCTAACCACCGAAGTTCAGATATTATCTTCTGTAATAATCCTCTAACTAGATTTTGTTGCTAAAGACATAAAAAAAAATTGAAGCTCCTTGATCCTCCACCTTCTCCTCTCCTTAGGCGTAGAAATTTTGTCCCAAGCTACCCATGGAATTACACGTTCTTCCTTAGATCCAGCGTAGAGGAAACGACTGCAAATTTTCCTGGCTTTTGTTAAAATACTTTTACGAACCCAGGTGAGAGAAAACTAGTATACTGGAATGGCCGCAAGCACCGATTTGATGAGAACTAGTCTACCAGCCCTAAACAGCCATTTGACACTCCATAAGCTAATTTGTTTCTCAATCTTTGTCAACAACCGATTCCAGTCCAAATTTTTGTGGGAGCCAGGTTTTAGGAAGAAACCCAGGTATTTTAGGTTGTTCCCCATAGGAGTCACTTGAAAAGGGAGGGAGACCAAAATTCTATCAAGATCCCCCTCCAAAAGGCCATCATAAAAAATGGAGGATTTTTTGGCATTTATATTCATTCTTGTAGCCTTGAGGAATAGATCTAATGCACATTTCAATTGGTGGACATCATCCTTTGAACTATTGTTGAACAGTAGAATGTCATCCACAAAAATTAAGTTGGATATGAACAAATTGGTAGCAACTACAATACCTTTTAGATCACCATTTATCTTAGCCGAATGCATCATATGGCTAAGCCCTTCTGCTACTAATAAGAAAAGGAGAGGGGAACAAGGGGATCCTTGTCTTAACCCTCCCTAATTGTGGAAAGAAGGTGAAGCAACCACATTTATTAGTACAACAAAGGACTCATTTGTAATATACCCCATAATCCAATTTATAAAACCATTGCAAAATCCCAGATGAGTCATAAGAAGGCGCAAATATAACGATTTGATCTGGTCATATGCTTTTGACAGATCAATTTTCACAATCAATCCTTTCTTTTTTTTATTTTTTCATACTATGCATTTTTTCCTAGGGCGCCACAATGGCTTCATGAATTTGTCTACCATCCAAAAAACCAAACTGTTCTTTAGAGATATTGCATGAAAGGATAGGCTTAAAACGAATAGCAGTAACGTTGGAAATAATTTTGTAAATAAATTTGCAGAGGGAAACGGTTCTGAATTCATCAAAGGAGAGAGGCACATCTGATTTTGGTATTAAGGGAAGAAAAGTAGACTTGAAAGGTTCATAAATTCCCCCTATCTTCCTTGATTCCTCCACCACCCCCACCAAGTCATCCCCAATTAGGTCAATTTTTTTTTATAGAAATATATTGTCCACCCATCTCGCCTAGGGCTCTTATATTTTTGCATATAATTTAAGAAAATTTCCACTTTGAAGTTTGAAAATGGAGACATAAGCATCTCATTTTCTTCCTCCTCATCATATCTGGGGAAACGTTGAGCTAGCCGGATGACTTTGGTAATAAAGGCCCCATCTGGAGCTTTAAAGAGATTTTTAAAGTGATCTTTTCCCAATAAGACCATATCTCTAAAGGATTTTTCCTTCCCTTCATCTGGCCTTCTCATTTCCCAAATGGGATTTGAAAGTTTCCTCCCCTTTCCATAATTCTGGAAAAAATTTGTGTTTTCATCCCCTGCCTCAAGCTATATCGCACAGATTTTTTGTCTCCACTTCTCTTCAATTTAAAATAAGAACTTTATCCTTTTGGTCTCCAGGCATGTAATCCTTTCCTTATTCTCCTCATATTCATAGTTGTCAACTTCACGGCTTTCCAATGCTTCCAAAGCCTCCTCAATGATTTTCAATTCAAAATCCTCCCTCAACCTTTTCTCTTTTTCCCATTGGATAGAGTTAGATTTCAGAGATTTGAGGTCAGCCATAAAAGCTTGTGCATGTGAGAGGCTTTGAGACCCATCCATAGGAACCCTGGTTTTCTTGACCAGAACATTGAAACTTGGATATTTTAACCACCTGGATTGAATTTTGAAAGGCGACCTTGGCTTTTTATTAAGGCCAGAGAGCTCCAGAAGAATAGGGAAGTGGTCATATTCCCCCCCAGATCCCATACATTGCCTAAAACCAATGATGAGATTGAAGAAGGCCTCTTTGACTAGGAAACGGTCCAATATTTTAGCTACTCTCACTTCACCAACTCTCTTATTCCTCCAAGTAGGGACCAAATTTATGAGGTTTAAGTCAATGAGGCCACTGTCTTTGATTTTGTTTTGAAAAAAATCAATAAGTGGATCTACATGGGCCTATGGCTCCCAAGATTTAGGCATTCCAAGGGAGAAATTTAGATCCCCCCCTACCACCATATTCCCAACCATCATAAAATATTTTGTAAATAAGTTATTCCAGAATCGGACTCTCTCCAAAACAAGGCCATAGATGTTTATTAGGTTGAAAGAGGAACAAATCTCAATGGAGTAAACCTCCATTCCTAACACCAACTTAGAGTCCCAGGAGCTAGTTAAATGAAATACATTGTCACGAAGACGTATGGCCAGACCACCAAATCTTCCTCTTGCATCCATCGTCACCACATACCAAGCAAACAATAATTTCCTAAGGGAACCCTCGACATGGATACCCAAACCCATAGTTTCTTGGAGAAAAATAAAATCAGGGTTATATAATTTAAGAAAAGGTTTTAGGGCTAGTTTTTTATGGATATTAGCAAACCCTCTATAGTTATAGGACATTACAATCATTTAGAAACAACAACCGGGCCCTGCGATTCTCTAAGTGCCCCTTCTAAGGATAACTTCTTTCCATCAAAAATGTTAATTTTGGCTTTCATTGGAGCCTTATACAAATTAGTTTTCCTGCCCCTGGATTTTCTATGCCTGGAACGATCTTAGAGGATCCCCAACCCCCCAATAGGCTCATCAGGCAACGATCGCTTCTCCCTAGGCCGAAGGTTATAAGGATTTTTGTCGATCAAAAGAGAAAGGATGGAAGTAATAATGTTTTCCATGGCTAATGAGAGGTTTGAAATAAAATTTGACTCAACTAAAAGAGACCTGGAAGGACCAGGCATTGGTAAAAAACTTAAAAAATAGGAAAGAGAAGAATGTAAAGAGGAGGGAGGGAAAGGGATAGTACCAAACTAATCGATTGTAATCTCTACCAATCTAGGGACTGACTGAGAGGGAGAAAGATCAAGTGTGTGATCAGCCTACCTGAGTTCCTCCTAGCTTGAATAATTTTGCATCTCCAGGGGTACCTTGTGAGAGGAATCAAAATTCATTTCCCCCTCTGGCACCCCCTAACCCCCACCAGCTTCTCTTCGACCCCTTCCATATGAACCAATGTCTCATCATCTAGCATTTCCCTTGTATTCATCCTGTGGAAGTACCGCAACCTTTGCCTTCTTCTGAACTCCAATGGAAAGTCCTGAGCCAGATGCCCCTGTTTGTGGAAAATATGACACCAGAAAGGGAGATTTTCATAGTCAATAATTTGAAAAAATGATTTATCAACCCTCTGGATCTGCATTTTGTCCACCAAACCTTCTCGCAAGTTTAACATTACCAAAATACAAGCAACACTCCCATAGTTTGTCTCTCGGAAACACATGTCAACTTCCAGGAAGGTACCCAGCTGATTCCTCACTACCCGAAAAATATCTTCAGTCCACAAGAACAGGGGGAAGGATTGCATCCTACCCATACTGGGAATCCCTCCACCCTTTCCCTCTATGCATCAAACAAAGGATGCCATCTGTTAAATAAAATGGGTAGAGAGCCGAAGACCTAGTTGTGACATAAAACCCATTCCACCGCTTCCCTGCAGGAGAAATAAATTTTGAAATAACCATTTTCCATAATTTTGACCTCCCGTTTGTTCCCTGATATCTCCCCCCATGAATTTTTAATCCATTTTTATATGTACTGTGCATATTTTTTCCCCTAAAACTTTCCCCACTAAAACATGTTCTGTCGCTTCCATCGCTTCATTGATCTGAAGTTCCATTCCCAACACCATATTCTAGTTACCAACTTTCTTCAAATATTATTTTCATTTTCTCCTCTTCTATCCCACTTGAATGTTGTTTCCTTCCAGTATGACTTTGTCTCCTTGCTCCTAATGATCTTCTTCCTCTACTAATAACCCCACCTGCTTCTCAACCTCCTTTTCAGGCACTACCTGAACTTCAAAAACCTCCACCCATTCCACGAAACCTCCCATTGCACTCTGTAAAGTAGTCCCCTCCATGAATGTAGGTATTCCCTGAAGCCCTCCTTACCTTGGCCATGGGGGAAGGTGACTTCTGTTAAACCCTTGAGCCTAGCCATTGGATGATTTATCACCATTGGTCCATAAAAACCCAGACCACCTACAACCCCTTCCAAGCCACCAAGATACTGTGGACCAACATCCCCAGATTGAAGAGGGCTACCATCCCCTATCTCAGCGCCAAAAAACCTATGAGGAATCCCTGATAATAGTTCATTTGACCTTCAGTTGCTAACCAGGCAGGCCTTCAAAACCTCACTCCTCCTAGGGCTGCTATGTAAAACAATGTAGTCTAAAACCCTAGACAAAAATACAGGTGAATGGGTGCGAGCAGGAGAGCCATAACTTACAGTTTTTTTGGAGAAACTGACATTCGCCTGGAGCTCCCCAACAACTGATAAGCCATAAAATGTCAGTCCACTGGTGTTAACCGAGACCTCTGTTAAAATTGTTCGGGGTTCCACTGACAGTAAATCGAAACTGCTTTCTAGAAAGACCACAGGATGCATGGCACCCGACATGACAACTAGAGTTCGAGCTAGAGCCTTCACCTTTATCAAGTTTTGCTCAGTTAGGATATCCTCAGTTGCTGGTTCCAAGTCAAAGAACTCCGTTGACTTATCCATACCTCAATCTCTTGGTCTAAAAACTTACAACTTGATGAGGATAAAACATTATTGTTTGGATTTTTTCTGCTACAGTGAAAGTAAAACACCAATAACGCGAAACCGAGGGAGAAAATTTTGGAGAAATATGAAAATAAATAGTGATACAACTGAATAACATGCACTCTCCTCCATTTTTCCTCATTCACTTCCCAAAGTAACTAAAAAAACAAAGCAATATAAACAGTAGCCAAATGGATGATCAAGCTAGCCGTGTGGGTGGGCTTCACTTGCCACCATTTTTCAGTATCCACCCATCGATGCACTCAAGAAACATGTATGAAACCTTGACCAAGACAATTTCCTACCCTGGTTTCCCATCGTAAACATCAGAGTGCTAGGGTTCCTTCTCCTCATGAGTAGGGGACTTGGTAAGCTTCTTTCAGCACCGACTTTCAAAGTATCATTATTATTAAGCATCCTGGTTAATTTTCTATGGATAATCCCCTTTCCACGATAGGTTCAAGCGCTCCAATGTCTACATTTTATTTTAATTATCCTTTATCTATTTTCTATTGGTTTTTGGCATCAGTGGATTTCTTTCTTATTGTTTACTATGCAATTAATCAATCAAAATACACTGCATTTATGTTTGGTGGATTGGGAATATTGTTTGATAGTGACACCATGAGAATGAGAGAATCCATGGCGAAGTAATAATTACAACAATAATGTTCCTAGTGCTACGAAGAAGGGATTTGAGAAATCCCTAAAAGAACCCAGAAGCTCAACTGGTTATATTAAGTAAAATGTTTTAAACTCAACTGTGCATATATTATCTATAATTTTAAAAAATTGAAACAAATAAATTCAATTTATATGATGTAAATCAAGTCAATAACTTATGTGTATATAATGCAAATAAACACTGTGTTCGAGTGTTTTGGAACATGTGTGTTAATAATTTTTTATTATTATATTGAATGTGGGTGTATTATAGCTAGTAGAAAATAAGCTTGGGATTGATAATGTTCCAAGAACATACACTAGAATCACTACAAAGGGGGTAGAATCCTTTTAAAATAGGGACAAATTATTCCCATTATAATAGAGATGATTGAAGTTGTTGATCATTGATTTACAAAGTGATCAATGATCCAAAGTTAATAAAGAATCGATAGGGCATAAGTCTATGACAGAGATGGTAAACTTGTGATATAGTTGGTAGCAAAAAATGCCAAAGTTGTGCAGTGGAAGCAGTCAGCGTATGCACAACGGAAGCAATAGAATCCAAATCCTGTGAAAAAAGGGGCTAAGGAATAAAAGGGGACGAGATCAGAGCATAAAGGGTCGATACTTAGTTTTAATTAATGTATGAAGGATTTTGTTGAATGGTCGAGATCACAATAATTGAAAGGGAGTCTAGCAATTGACAACAATATTTTTGTCTCTCAAAGCTTGTTACTTGGAAGGGAGAAAGGAGAAACAAAAAAGGATTTGGCGGGGTGACAAGGACCCAGGATGATGTGGAAGCCAACCAATTTGTAAGGAGTTGGGACGATATCGAGTTCCTTCATTAGTGTGAAGTCTAACAAGCGACTAGAGAAGGAGTGTTAACTCCTCCCGAAGGTAGATGGTTGTGAGAGTGTTAATAAAGGGTCAGAGTCCATTGTTGACATTATTAGATGAAACTGAAACTAATGGAAATTATTCCCATCTCTCAGAGTTCATCTTCCAGGAGGTATCAAAGTGCGCATTTAAAGGAATGATTGAAATGACTAGACATCAGGTGGAGGTGGTAGTCAACCAATTAGAAAAGAGTTCGGATGAAGTGTTGATAAAATTATTGGTCCCATAGCTTAGAGCACATCAAAGGTCAATTTTGCATCGAGGTGATGTTTCCTGGAAGGACTTCCCTGGAGTTTTAAAATTTGGAAACAAATGAAAGCAGAGATGATGTAACACCAGGTTGATGTGTAGAGGTGGTGACATAGTGCTGGTGCGTTGGTCGACGAGACTAATGAAAGAAATGATGTGAATGGTTAAAGTGACAGGGACCAAGTATTTTTGTGTTGGTTATATGTCGTGGTCATGAAGTGTTAGTCTAATATTACAAAGTATCCTATAAAAAGAGGGGCTTCACGAGAGGGAAATGAGCTTCAATATAAGGATTGGAAACACACAGTTAAAAGGAAAAGTTTTAACCCCATGCTCATGTATGCGTGGTAAGTGATGCAGGAGAAAAACCACCCCAAGTCAAAGTTGAAATTCGTGAACCTTCCAGAACGCAAATGTGGCATGAGAACGAGATTTACTCACATTCGTTTGAGTTTTCTAATTGTTTATTAATGAAATTATTATTTTAAGTAATTGTGAGCAGAGTTAGGGGTTGATCGGATCTCACTTGATCCAATCCATATTGTATTATTCTATTTAATTATAAGTGTGAGTGCTTAGAAGGGAGGCCCAATGCAATGTAATACCAGGGCGACTGTGTATGTTCAGGCCAACAGAGTCTGTAATACTGTAATCGAATTAGATTTCAATGAAGATTGAATAACTCTATATTTATTATGATTTTTTTTAACCGTATTTTATAAATTCTGTGTGATTGCGTGAATTTTGGTGTGTCATATTGTTTAAGTGGAATTTCTGTTGAAGTTTCAAAGTTGGATCGACAAGTTGAGTGGGATCCAAATTGGTGGCTGTCATGGAGTCTTGAGACTCTGCGTATTGAATCGGGGATTGCAAAGCCATGGAAATTTTGGTGATTGTGTAACTGGCTGGAGCCTCCAGAATAAGCGGTGATGGAACACCTTGCAGGAAGCAATGGACACGTGTCGGGTGGAGGTCCATGCACATATTTCACATCGCATGCGATATGGTTTAACAGTTAACGACATAGACTTAAGTTTGTGAAATGCCGAATTGTGATAAGCTTTGGGTTGCAATATTGCGATGCAATATCTTCATCGCAATTTCGCATCGGCATTGTTATTATTTATTGGTTCAACATTACAATTTTATGCTATAAGTTGCGATTTGCGAACTGATATATATTGTCGATGGGTCAATTCCCGATAAGTTAGGATGTACGTTGTGTGATGTATCTTATATTATGATCTGTGATATGTTTGAACCTAAGAAGTTTCGATAAATCGATCTGATGTTGCGTGCTTCTGAGTATATGTGGGCCCATAATCCACATGTCCGTGCGTAATGTGTAAATATGAAGTTTTGCTACATCAAAGTGGTATCAGAGTAGGGAAATATTTCCTGCAGAGCGAGTTTTGCGTGCAAAGGAAGTACTTACAAATATGTCAAATATTGGTAAACTTGTGGTCTTTATATCTTTGTGCAGGTAACAGCCGAAGAAGGTGAGAATATTTGTAGCAGCCTAGAGCCAGGAGTGCTCATACACTTCCAGAGGAGAGAACCAGAGAGATGCCAAAAGGCTGAGCTTAGAGGAGAGAAGCTTAGTGAGGTATCGTGTAGAAAGGAGGAGACTTGTTACTGCAGAGGTTTTGTTACAATTCACGAGTGTTGTTACAGAAATATCACAAAGGAAATTCCACAGAGAATGTGGGTAGAATTTCTAAGAGAAAGAAAAAGACTTGGTACTGATAACAAGTAGCAGACTTAGGTTTTGTTGCAATTCACGAGTGTTGTTACAGAAATATCACAAAGGAAATTCCACAGAGAATGTGGGTAGAATTTCTAAGAGAAAGAAAAAGACTTGGTATTGATAACAAGTAGCAGACTTGTTACCAAGATCAAGAAGGCATATGACCAAGAGGTCATAAAATTTTGTACCTCAAGAGTCTAATGCAGGAGCAAAACCATCCAAGTCAAAGTTGAAATTCGTGAACCTTCTAGAATGAAAATGTGGCATGAGAAGGATATTTACTCACATTCATTTGAGTTTTTTAATGGTTTATTAATGAAACTATTATTTTAAGCGATTGTGAGTGAAGTTAGGGATTGATCGGATCTCACTTGATTTGATCCATATTGTATTATTTTATTTAATTGTAAGTGTGAGTGCTCAGAAGGGAGGCCCAATGAAATTTAATACCAGGGTGAGTGTGTGTGTTCAGTCCCATAGAGGCCGTAGTACAGTAATCGAATTCGATTTCAATGAAGATTGAACAACTCTGTATTTATTATGATTTGTTTTAACCATACTTTATAAATCCTCTGTGATTGCGTGAATTTTGGTGTGCCATATTGTTTAAGTGGAATTTATGTTGAAGTTTCAAAGCCAGATCAAACAACAGAGTGAGATAAGAATTGGTGGCTATCATGGAGTCTTGAGACTCTGCATATTGAATTGGGGATTGCATAGCCGTGGAAATGTTAGTGGTTGCGGTAACTGGTTGGAGCCTCCAAAACAAGCAGTGATGGAACGCCTTGCAAGAATTAGTGGACACATGTCTGGTGGAGGTCCATGCGCATATCGCACATCGCATGCGATATGGTTTAACAGTTAATGGCATAGACTTAAGTTGGCATGCGAAATGTTGAATTGCGATAAGCTTTGGGTTGTGATGTTGCAATACGATATCTTCATCTCAATTTCGTATCGGCATTGTTATTGGTTATTGTTAAAGTTATTTTTTATGGTTAGCGATGTGCGAAGTGTTAACATTCATGATCTGTGATATTGTTTGGGAGCGTATTTGCGATGAAGCCTAAAGTTGCAATAATGTGATCTATTGTTGCGCTAAGGAAAATTTATGTGGGCCCATAACCCACAGGTCTATGCATAATGTGTAAATATGCAGTTTTGTTGCATCAGTAAGTTACAACTACAGTGGTTTTGTCCAAACCTAGGCCATGCCTATGTATTATAGAGAAGATTGAATTCATTAGTTTTATAAAAGGTTTGTACTATACCCTTGCAGTTCCTCCCACTAGAAATTTAGAGAAAGGTAGGTTTTTCTTTAAAAAGGGAATTTGTTTCCTGGGTTGAAATTGAGGGAAGTCCCTGTCTGATTAAAAATTTTGGAATGTTAAGCAGAACCTAGCCATTCCTGCATCAAAAGTGGTATCAAATCAGGTTTTTAACCTACTTATTAAAATGAATAAATAAATAGTGGCAGTATAGGAAGAAAACCATCAAAAGATATAAAAACAAAGGAGTTATTTTAGACAATGGAGCAAGGAATTATAATAGAACTATATTCAAAGGAGTCTGGAAGAGGTAATTTTTCATTTTGTTTTGCAATTCATATTTAGGTTGAATATTGATGACCACAGGGTGAATATTTGAGGAAAATCACTAGGAAGTAGAGCATAATGTTTTGAGTTAAAAATAAAATTAAAGGAATGCAATGGTAAAGGCAAATCCGACACAATTAAGGATACAAATATCTTGAGAATAAAAGAAAAGTATGTTTGCATTGAATAATGATGCAATGTTTTAGAGGCATGATAGGTAAACCTATTTTATTCCAGTTAATTGACTGGAGAGGGAAGAACATTAAAGTTCTTTAGGAATTATAAATAAGGAATTTTTATTTTTTAAGATGCTTACAAAGGTTGAAATATTCTATGCATTCTTGAGGAGGATTGTTTGAGAGTACTTTTGGAGGAGAATTGGTTTAGAGGATTGGACCAAAAGGAATATTGTTGAGCATAAGATCTTGGAACAGATATTATAAAGCGTATGTGATGTTTTTGTGTTAAAATTGGTCATGAAGAATTCTGTTTGCAGGTACAAGAAAGGAATATTGGTAGTAGCTATGACAATCAAGTAAAACTATGGCAGAGGAAGAGGCTCAATCAGAGTTCTCAGGTGGAGAAATTGTGAGAGAACCTAGCAGTAAGATAAAATTGTTGAAGAGAGGTCAAAATATTTCTCAAGAGAAGTGAAGAGGTGAGTTGATAAAGATGAAAATTCCAACGACTTGGAAAGTTGAGGGGTGGACATGATCAAGAAGAAGGAGAAGAGGTCCTATTGTACAAGACTAGAAGAAGAGAGGATACTAAAAGGATGAATTTTTACTGGTGACAAGTAGGAGACTTGCTACAGATATAAAGAAGGCTTGTTGCAACTCACAGGTGGACAAGGATATTTCACAAAAGAAGGAACGAATGACTACTAATAGCCATGTCAAGGGTTCATAGAGGATACGTAATAATCAGATGAAGGAAAATTCCAAAGTAGCTGGCATAAAGAAGACGAGCGATGAGGAATTTGAGAAGGATATGGTTGAGTTAAGAGTAGCACTCAATCATTTCAAGTAGATGCTACAAGAAATATAGGAAGACCAGATATATGATTGGACAATGAGGAAGAAGGTGAGATTGCATCCATTGCAAATGAAGCGAAGGTAAAGTATGTATGAAAGGTTTAAGGAATAACTCAGAGTGACTAAGTATCAAATGATTTTTTTCTTAACAAATTTTATTTATTGATGAGAAGGAAGGCATAAATGTTGAGGAGGAATTTACAGACAACCTTATGGACTATGGATTTAGTTTAGATTCACATAAATATGTGGCAGCTGAGGCATTAAATGGAGAGCCTTATGTTTTTAAATTTTCCACTTTCTATATGATTGCAAGTTTTGGAAGGTGATGATCAACATTTAACTGATGTGCTATTACAAGTTCATGAAGAAATGAGACTTCTAGAAGATATCGATGAGATAGAGAAACTTCGCGAACGTGTGTTTATTGACCTTGAAGATGATGGATTTGACATGGAAGTTGTTATGAAAAATAAATTGAAGGAGAAAAAGATTTAATTTTTGTTCTAAAGGAGGATGAATCAACATCATCTCATGGAGATTGTTCAAGTACAAAATATGAAGCAACATCAAAATATGGAGAGATACCTCAAGAATACATGCTCAAGGAGATTTCAATACTAATTGAAAGTCTCATGTCAGAGAAAGAAAGCATTGGTGAAGATGAGATAGAAATTTTGGAGGAATGGCTAGCAGAAGATCTAAGCAATGGATATTGCATGGAGGAGACATGTACAATTCAAAGTGATTTTTTTGAGTTGTATGATGAGTTGAATTTGAGTAGAGGATAGAAATCCAAAGACTACATATTTAGCTTGCAAAAACAGAGTTAGAGGAAAAGGAAATGGTGTTCAAAATTAATGAGGAGAGGACTGCAAAATGTGATCAGTGGATTGATAATAGTTTTATAACTCTTATGATAGAGGAGAATGTGAAACAAATTGAGGACAATGACAACAATAAATTTCAGCCAAGGATAGACGTCAATAAGGTGATTGGTGAATTTCTGGTGTTGATGACGAAGACATCCAAGAGAAGACACATCAAACAAAGGAGGTTAGAAAATAAGGAGATGTAGTTGATTGAAGAACTTTGCATTAGCAAGGTAAATGGGTAGCAACAACATAAAGGGTGGAAACCTAGAGAGGTAAAGGAAATAAAGTAGCAACAAGTCAGTGGGACAAATACGCATCTACAAACTAAATTTTGGGACCCAAGAGGATTTTTTATCAGCATATGAAAACACATGGTTAGGAGACCCCAATTTTTTTTTGACCTTAGGAGTATGATGCAGGAGCATATTTTTTGTGTAAGGCTTTGAATTTCATTACTTCAGAAAAAAAATATAAAGGAAGTGGCTTTGTGCTACTATTCTTCCCAAGGGGAAACTAGACTAGTAGCACAAATTCAAAATCTTGGTATTACATTGTCTTCGTTTGAGCATTGCATTTGATAAAGAAATAAAAATAGAGAGAATATGAAAACTATGAGACCGATTGTAAGCTTGCAGGCCCGGAATTTATGAGAAAAATTGAGTAAATAGAACAATACTCTTGTCATCCCATAAAGCCATTCATGTAAGCTATGGAAAGGAAGGCACTATGAATATAAAGTTGATACTGACTTGGTGAATTATGCAGAATACCACTTGATACATGATGTCGCTGAGAGGCACATGCACGAATGCGAGGAGAGTCCACCATAAACCAACCAAGAAGCATTGGGTCCATGACTCGAACCTTGGTTGGCATGACCCATGCAAAGCCCTTTACAATGCAGGTGCCATGCAGAGGAGACCTGAAAGGACCCTGAGACATTGTTATGTTGGGGGGTACTACCTGAGATCTTGAGTAGTAATTGAACAATTGGACAATTATGCAGAAGACTACTTGAAATCTAATGCCAAAGTGAGGCATGATGCTAGCACAAACGTGAGTGAGTGGAGAGCCCACTGTATACCAACGAAGATGCATTGTGTTAAAGAATAAAACCTTGATTGACAGATACAGTACCAAGCCCCTGACCATGTTGGGACTGCATAGTGCATACCTGGGAGGAAATCGAGTCATTGGCATGCCCTATTAGACTACCTAAGAGCCCGAGTAGTAATCGAGCACTTGAAAAACATCGCGACTCCCACTTTGAAGCAAGCAACTTTCTAATGAGTGATAATGTAGCCAGAGGGTGGAAGGATTTCAATAGATCCTCGACAACCAAATTAAACACGGAAGCCTGTGAGTCAGGTGAAACCAGATGAACATATAAGTAAAATAGTTAAATCCCCAAAGGAACCAATATAATTCTACTAAGATAAGAGTGCCCTTCACTAAATGAAGAGTCACCACAATTCACCATGTTCGTGAGAGACAAAAAACACCCACTGTGGGGCCAACCAGGGAGTGGTTAATATGACATGAGCCTTGGATCAAAACCCACAGTGGGGGAGATGCAGGAGCATCTTACCTTAAAATAAAAGAAAATTTTGACTAGACTTAGGTGTCTTTCATTTACCAAGGGGGTTGCTTCTTTAATTGAATGTAATTGTTTAAATTACTTTTATTTTTTATGTTTTTGAGAAAATCTAAAAATATTGTATATAGGAGTTTGGATGTTGTAACTAGACCTGCTTCTTAGAAGAGGTTTCAAAAATATTTAAGAGAGTTAAAGAGATTTGAGGGTTAGTTAGATCTCTTCAAATATGTGTGGGTATAGAGGATCTAGAACTAGTTGTAATTCAAAATCCTATTTATTATAATTATGTAAAATGAGAACAAAGGGTATGAAGAAATGAGTAAAAGAGGAGATTCGAGAGGATTGAAAAAGTAAGAGACTAGTATGGCCATAAGGAAAAAAGGGGCTAATTAGTGTAAATCATGCCAAGAGGGCTTTGAAACTCATATGCATATAATGCAATGAAATAATTTTCGAGTGTTTTGGAACCGGTGTGTTTTAAAACTTTGTTATTATTATAAAGAATGTGGGTTTATTACAGTCTTGTAGCAGATAAGCTCAGGAGGGTTAGTGTTCCAAAAATGTACATTAGAATCATTACACAGGGGATAAATCCTTCTAAAATGGGGACTGTAAATTAATCCCATTATAATTAAGATGATCGAAGTTGTTGATCATTGATCCATAAAGTGATCAAAGACCCAGAGTCAATAAAGAATCAAGTGGGTACAAGTCTATGATGGAGACGCGATAGAGATGGTAAACTTGTGACGAATTCTATTGCAGAAAACATCACAGTTGTGTAGTGGGAGCGATTAGAGTAAGCGCAACAAAATTAGTAGAATCCAATTCCTGCAAACATAGGGGTCTAGGATAGAAATGGGCCAAGTTCAAAGCGTAAAGGCTCGAGACTTAGTTTTAATTAATTCTTGTGAGAGTTCATCAAATAATTGAGATCACGATAACATAAATGGAGTCTGAGCGCTGACAAAAATATCTTCGTCTCTCACAGTTTGTTACCTAGAAGGGATAAATGAGGAACAAATAAGGGAGTAGTCGGGGTGACAAGGACCCGAGGTAATGTGGAAGCCAATCAATGTGTAAGGCTTTGGGATGATAAGGAGTTCCTTCATTGGTGTGAAGTCTGACAAGCGACATACGAAGGAGTGCTAACTACTCCCAGAGATATAACGTAATGTCCCCTAATAATAATAAAAATAAAAATAAGCCAATAAAATAATATAATAAATGATAAATAAAAAATAAAAAATAATAATGGTAAATAAATAGTAAAAACTAAAGAAAATGTAATAATAGTAAATAAATAATAAATAATGAAGAGAATATAATAATAATAAATAAATAACTTGGTAAATAATAATACTAAAGTTTGAAATAAATATATATATAATTAAACTATAAAAACAGTAAATATAAGTAAAGTTAACAAAAAGTAAAATAAAATAAGAAAGAGTTAAATCAAGATAACTATAAAAATATTAAAAATAAGTAAAGTTAACAAAAAGTAAAAAGGAATAAAATAAGAAAGAGTTAAATTAAGAGAATTATTAGATTAAGTAAAAATTAAAATAAAGAAATAAAAGTTGCATGTTGACACCTGGAATTTGTGCATGTGGACCCCTTTCCATTATTTGGTCTATTTAATAGACGTCGAGGAAGGTGAGATTCATCATTCCTTCATCCATTCTCTTAGGAGAAAGGTATTGTGAGACAAAGGATTCCCTGGAAGTAGTACGTTGATTGAGGGCTCAGGGGTGGCCAGCAATAGAAAGATTAAGATCAGTGGAGCTTACGGTTGGGTGGAGAGTTGTCCCCAAAATTTTGTTGTGGTTAGCAGAATTCAAAGAGCATTCAACTCCAAAAGCACAAGCAAGGAATATCGTCAATACAGGTAAGTTGTCTCTGTTCGTGGTATTTGAAAATTCTATGTTAATTATTGATTTTAATTTTTCGAGTTTTTGTATGAGGGTGTGCATATGTTAATAAAGGGTTGGGTCCACTGTTGATGCTATTAGACGACGTTGCAACTGACGAAAATTATTCCCGTTCCCAGAGTTCGTCTCTTGGGAGGTATCAAAGTGTGCAGTTAAAGGAACGACCAAGATGACTGAACGTAGGGCGAAGGTAGCAGCTGAACAATGAGAAAATATACATGATGGCATGTTAATAAAAGTGTTGGGCCTATAACTTAGAGTTTGTCAAAGGTTTAGTTCACAGCGAGGTGATGTGTCCCGGAAGGACTTCCTAGAGAATTTTAAAACATGGAAACAAACGGAAGCATTGGGATGACATAAGATGGGGCCGATGTGTATAGGTGGTGATGTGGCATTGGAGCATTGGTCAATGAGACCAACAAAATAAGTGACGTGAATAGTTAAAGCGTCGGGGGCCAAGGGTTATTGTGTTAGTAATATACTATGGTCGCAAAGTGTTGTTCCATCGTTACAAAGGAGCTTGTCTATAAAAAGAGGGGCTTCATGAGAGGGAAATGAGCTTTGACATAGAGATTGGCCTTGCAGAGTTAGAAGGAAAAGTTTTAACTCGACACTCATGTATTTGTTGTAAGTTTCGACTATAATAGTTCTGACAAAGCCTAGGCCACACTTGTGTAGTGTAAAGAAAATTGAATCTGATGGTTTTATAAAAATATTATATTATACCCTTCTGTCTCCTCCCACTAAAAATTCATAAAAAAACAAGTTTTCTTTAAAATAAAGATTTGTTTCCTAAATTAAAATTGAAAAAAGCACTTTTCAGAAAAATAAAATAAAATGTTAATCAAAATTTAACCATACCTACATCAAATAGCATATAAACAATCCATCCATATCATCTACATATAACATCTTTTAATAATTTACTTATTGATAATCATACCATATATGGTTATAACTTTTCATAATAAATATGAATTATTATTATATATATATATATATATATATATATATATATATATATATATATATATAATCACTATTAATGCTCTACTACAAAATAGTTATAGATAATTGTAATATATATCATAACCATCAATAATTTTTTTTATAATAAACCACTCATTATTATATTGTTATATGAAATCATATTTACCAAATTTTAGTTCAAATCATAATAAATGTACAACCATCTATATCATCAACATATTACAACTATTAATGTTTTGTTTTTTGATAACTAAAATTCATATTATAATCGTCAATAACTGCCTCACAATAAAACATTACTTCACGACCACCAACGTCATTACTCTCTTACAAAACCAAAACATATCCATGTTAACTATGAAGTAAGAAAACGTGGAAGGTTTTATTCAAAGTTCAAATCCCACGGACACATGAAAAAGGAATGATGTGGCAAATCTAAGTCGCAACTTACACCGAAATTTGTAATGACGTGGCCAAATATAAAGTCTTTCCGAGACGTAAGTGTTTGATAATAACAATGACGTTGCAAAATATAAAGTGGACCGTTAAATGACGAGAGTGAATGGAACACGAAATCATCATCCATCCACTTTGAATCCGGACGGCATATTCCTCACTTCTTCCGTTGCCGACGGCTTACTCTACCGTCCAATTTCATTTACCTTCAGTTTCATGTGCACGTAACTTTAAATTGCTGTTCCTTTCCAAGCTTGCTTGGATGCCACGTTGCTGTCCTGGTCAACCAACGTGTCCAAGACACGTGAAGAGCTGGTGGGTGGGCACTTGAAGAGTTAGGTCTCGTTCTCTCCTCGGAGGGTGGGCACTTGAAGAGTTAGGTCTCGTTCTCTCCTCTCATGGTCTCAATTATCACAGAGATGGATGGTTACCACGGTCATTATTGTTACGATTTTCTGACTGGTTATTAGTTTTGCTATTCATGAAAAGGGGAATGAAATATTTTAACGTTTACGAGATTAAAAATAGTTTATGAGATTGTGTTTTTGTTTTTTTGTCTTTTGCAATTTATTTATTTTTATTCAAATTAATGATGAGTTGACCCAATTTTTTAAGAGTCTTCTTATTGAGAAAACAAAGCCAAAAAATTGATGCTAACACATTGCCATAATTGTCCTTGATGTCTTTGAAAGCATCACATTCCAAAATGAAATGTTTTTCCGATTCCACTGCACACACCGGTTCTTCCCAAGTTTCTGTAGGTCTCTTTCACCGTCCCATTCACACCGAAGTTGATGTGAGTTAGTTCTTAATTGAGCAGTGAGAATTTCTCTTCTCCACGAAATGCTAGCTCCAATGTACTATTTTTGTTGGAAATCACAAGTGGGGTTGAATTCGTGAACATAGTACTTCTTTTTTCTACCTAACTCTTTTCCTCATATACACTTATGAAACTTCTCCATAACAAGACACGCATTGAGGTAAATATTCCATTTTTACATCCATTTGTTGTTTTGTCTCATCCATGATTTCTTTCTTTCACTCATATATATATATATATAATTGAAAGACAACTTTGAAGTTTTATTACACATTTATGGTTTATAAGTGTGAAGATTTATTGAAAGGCGATCTCTTTTCAATGTATTTTTTTCATTGAGAATATTAAACTAATCTAATTTTTCATTCATTAAACTAAACTATTTTTTGTGTTTTAAGAGGGCATTCATACATATGTAGTTTTATTAGATATTTATTACTAAGTTTAATTTTTGAGTTATAATTATAGTTTAAGTTTTATTAGAAGTTTTGAGTTATAATTACTAGCACAACCACAATAATAAATGTGATTGAGATCAATCACATGCACAACCATATTATTGAATGTAGTTCATATAAACCAACAAATGTCAATGAATATGAACTTAATATTAATATTAATATTGATATTAATAAATATATAAATATAATAATAATTATATTATAAAATATTATTATCATTATATTTATAAATATGATAATAATTATAACAATTATAATGACAATTTATAAAAAGTATTATTTATTATAATAATATGATTATATTATTGATATTATCAATATTATTAAAAAAAGAGATTATTGTTATTATAAACCCAAGACATTATAAACATCAAGAAATAATATTAAACACAAAGGATTAATGTTATAAACCCAATGGATTATTATCATAAGTCCAAGGGATTAATATTGAGAACCTAAGAGATTAATAATATAAACCCAAGAGATTTATATTATAAATCCAATGGTTTATAAACCCAAAAGATTTATATTAAACCCTAAGATTAATATTATAAACCCTATGAATGATATTATAGCCTAAGAATATGAACCCTTAGATTAATAAACACAAGGGATTAATATTATAAACCCAAAGGAAAATAAACCCAAGGGATTAACACTAAAACCAAAAGAGATTATAAACCCAAGGGAATAATATTAAACCCAATGGATTCATATTATATACCAATAACATATAGACTCTAACATAAATATTATAAACCCTAAAATAAACATGTTTGACCATAGTTGAGCATGGTTGATTTTCATATAGTGACAATCCTTGTCATAATGTGATGTTGGATCATGGTTGACCATCACTGACCATGATTGATGTTTGTATTGAGACGATATTTGTCACAATTTGATTAATAAATCCAAGGAATTTATATTATAAACCCAAGGGATGTATATTAAAACCTAGGATTAATATTATAAACCCTATCAATAATATTATATCCTAGGAATATGAACCATTAGATTAACAAACCCAAGGGATTGATATTATAAACCCAAGGAACTAATAAACCCCAAGGGATTAATACTAAAAACCCAATGCAATATAAACCCAAAGAATTAATATTATAAAACCAAGATATATAAACTCTAAGATAAATATTACAAACCCTAAAATAAACATGGTTGACCATGGTTGATTTTGATATTGACACAATCTTTGTCACAATGCGATGTTGGACTATGGTTGACCATGATTGATTTTCATATTGTGACAATATTTTTCATATGTGATGTTGGACTATTGTTGAACATAGTTGACCATGGATGCTTTTCATATTGAGACAAACTTTGTCACAATGCAACGTTGGACCATGGTCGACCATATTTGACCATGGATGACTATGGTTGTCACAATGTGACGTTGGACCAAGAGACCATCTTTGTTACGATGTGACCATGATTATTTACCATGGTTGACCATGATTGACCATGGTTGATTTTCATATCGAGGCAATCTTTGTCACATTGCGGCATTGGACCATGGTTGACCATGCTTGATTTTCATATGATGTAATCTTTGTCACAATGTGACGTTGGACCATTATTGACCGTGACTGACTATGATTGATTTTTATATTGAGAAAATATTACCCAAAGGTAAATATCATAAACCAAGGTATATAAACCCTATGAGAAATATTATAAAGGGTAAAATAAACATGGTCAACCATGGTTGATCATGGTTGATTTCCATTTTGATACCATATTTGTCACAATACGACGTTGGACCATGGTTGACCATGATTGATTTTCATATTGAGATAATATTTGTCACAATGTGATGTTGGACCATGGTTGATTTTCATATTGAGACAATATTTATCACAATTTGACATTGGATCATGGTTGACTATGATTAATGTTACGCCAATTTTTGGTCATCTAACCATGTATAATTAGATGGATCGAAATACACGATGTAAGACTAATTTTACCATAGTAAAATTAATTTCACTAATAAATACTTTAATAAACCATAGTTTATTAAGTTATTTTTGGTCCAAATAGAAAACCCCATGAGGAGTAATGAAATAAATCCTTATTTGTTTGATTTTCCTCTAGGAATAATTAATTAAACATCTGTTTAATAATATTCCTAGTCATATTTAACCCAATTAATGAGGTCTAGAGGGTGGTGTATCTTGGTTCCAACTTCCATCATTTTTCAGTGCCTCGGATCAGGCAAAGGGACTTCTTACTTCCCTTTGACTTGATTGTTTCTCATCCACTCCACTTCATCATGATCGAGATTCGTATACTTGATAATTCGACGATCCAACAGATTGATCGAGTAATTCCGGAGTGTGTGTAAGATGTTTCAGACCTCATGAGGGGTGGCCCTTCAATTATCCCTCCACATGCCCGGATGACCTCATTCTCTTCTACAACCTCAGATGCAGCTCCGTATATTTGATGGATCCGACCCCAACCGCTTGCAACACCAATAGCATGCACGTATCAGTTAGATGATCCATTTATATTTTCAAAGCCCTTTCCTGTTTATCGTGGCTTCTCTAGTTTTTATTATATCTCATGTACTCAGATATTATTGTATTCAATCCTGGTTTTTGTCTCAGGTGCAGTATGTATGTGGGATCCATTATATTTTTGTCTAACACATGTTTATGCCAGCATATCATGTACTTTATAGCTCAATCTCATTTTACTGGACGAACCATTATATTTTGTACTTTGTCATCTTGGCGGGTATAGGTATGCCTCCCCCGCTCCATTGTGTATAGGTACCCAACCATTAAAGGAGACTTACAGTTTTCGATCTCACCCCCTCATGGTTATTATCCTCTCTCGCTCCTCTTTGCCTACATATCTCTCTCTCTCTCTTAATCCCCTTCAGTGTCTAGTGACTATGTTCTTATAACATACTTCGGTCATACGATTACCTTCTAATGCTCATACGTTGGGGGCAATATTTCACACCATTTTTTGGTCATCTGACCATGTATAAATAGATGGATCAAAATACACTATATAAGACCAATTTTACCATAGTAAAATTTCTTTCACTAAGAAATAATTTAATAAACCATATTTTATTAAGTTATTTCTATTCCAAATAGAAAACCCCATGAGGAATAATTAAATAAATCCTTATTTATTTGATTTTCCTCTAGGAATAATTAATTAAACCTCTGTTTAATAATATTCTTGGTCATATTTAACCCAATTAATGAGAAATAATTAGATAAATCATTATTTATCTTATTATTCTCCAGGAATAATTAATTAAATCATTATTTAATTAATATTCCTTGTTAAATTTAACTAAATCATTTAGGATTAATAAAATAAATCATTATTTGTTAAATTATTCCTTGATCCCGTCCTTGAAATAATAAATAAATATTTTATTTGTTTATTGTTTCTAAATAAAGGGATTTAACCAATTTAACTTCCTTTTCTCTCCAACAAAATATAATAAAATATTTCAAGCAGTTAGATCTAAATCTTGGTTAATAATATTTTACTATGCACCATTATCAAGGATAACTCAATATTTTGTTATAAATAGGAGGGTTTTCCGTTCACTTCTTACCTTTGATCCTTTTATCATAGTCGGACTTTGATCATCTTATCGTTGTCTATCTTTGATTACTCTTATCTTCTTTTTGCTTATTGAGCTCCCTATGAGTTCCACACGTCATGGGTATTCTACACCATTGAGAGAGAAACTTTGAAGCTGAAGCGTTTGAGGACACCCAAGAACCCATCCCATTAAGGGGGACTATATCAGTTCTCTTCCCAGGTGTTATATAATAAAAAAAATTCTTTATAATTCTTGTCTTGTCCATTGGATATTTTGGAGAAACTCGTATTTCATTTTGTTGTTTAGCTACTTTATTTGCATAGACCTGGGTTTATTTTGCATTTGTTTTGACCATCTATTACAGATCTAAGAAGTTAGATATCCATCTTTGTTGTTAGGGTTTTTTTCATGTGCAACTAAGGTGATATCTTTTCGTACACTCGTGTTAAGATTTCATACTAACAATTAATCATGGTTGATGATCGTTGATTTTCATATTGAGACAATATTTGTCACAACGTGATGTTGGACCATGGTTTACCATGATTATAAACCCAAGACATTTATATTAAACCCTAGGATTAATATTATAAACCCTGTGAATAATAATATACCCTAGGAATATGAACCCTTAGATTAATAAACCAAATCGATTGATATTATAAACCCAAGGAATTAATACTAAAACCCCAAGAGATTAATATTATAAACCCAAGGCATATAAACCCTAAGATAAATATTATAAACCATAAAATAAACATGGTTGACCATGGTTGATTTTCATATTGAGACAATATTTGTCACAATGCGACGTTGGACCATTATTAACCATGGTTGACCATGATTTATTTTTATATTGAGATCATATTTGTCACAATACGATGTTGGACCATGTTTGACCATGGTTGACCATGTTTGACCATGGTTGACCATGTTTGATTTTCATATTGATACAATATTTGTCACAATACAAGGTTGGACCATGGTTGACCATGATTGATTTTCATATCGAGAAAATCCTAAGATAAACATTCGGAAAAATATTATAAACCAAGGTACATAAACCCCATTATAAATATTATAAAGGCTAAAATAAACATGGTTGATTTACATATTGAGAAAATCTTTGTCACAATATGACGTTGGACTATGGTTCACCGTGGTTGACCATGATTGATTTCATATTGAGACAATCTTTTTCATATTGTGACGTTAGACAATAGTCAACCCAGTGGATTATTATTATAAAACTAAGGGATTAATATTAAAATCCCAAGGGATTAATATTGAGAATGAGAACCCAAGATATTAATATTATGAACCCTTGGGATTAATATTATAAATGTAAGCGATTATTAATATTATAAACCCAAGGGATTAATAAACCCAAGGAATTTAAATTATAAATCAAATGGATTATAAACTCAAGGGATTTATTTTAAACCCTAGGATAAATATTATAAACAATATAAATAATATTATACCCTAGTAATATTATACCATGGTTTATTTTCATATTGAGATAATCTTTGTCATAATGCGACATTGGACCATGGTTGACCATAATTGATTTTCATATTGAGAGAATATTTTTCACAATGCGATGTTGGGCCATCGTTGACCATGGTTGAACATGATTTACCATGGTTAACCATGGTTTATTTTCATATTGAGATAATATTTATCACAATGTGACTTTGGACCATGGTTGACCATGATTAACCACGATTGATTTTCATATTGAGAGAATCTTTGTCACAATGCAACATTGGACCATGGTTTACCATGGTTAACCATTTTTTATTTTCATATCAAGATAGTCTTTGTGACAATGTGATGTTGGACCTTGCTTGACTATTCTTGACCATGGTTGATTTTCATATTGAAACAACCTTTGTCACAATGTGACATTGGTCCATGGTTGACCATGATTGACCATGGTTGACGATGGTTGAAAATGGTTGACCATGATTATAAACACAAGGGATTTATATTAAACTGTGGGATTAATATTATAAAACCTATGAATAATATTATACCATAAGAATATGGACCCTTAGATTAATAAAGCCAAGATATTGATATTATAAACCTAATGGAATAATAAACCCAAGGGATTTATACTAAAACCCAAGGGATTATAAACCCAAGGGATTTATACTAAAACCCCAAGGGATTATAAACCCAAGGGAATAATATTACACCCAATGGATTAATATTATAAACCAAATGTATATAAACCCTAAAATAAACATGTTTGAGCATGGTTGATTTTCATATAGAGACAGTCATTGTCACAATGCGATGTTGGACCATGGTTGAGCATCGTTGACCATGATTCATTTTCATATCGAGAAAACCTTTGTCAGAATGTGGTTAATAAACCCAAGGAATATATATTATAAACCCAAGGGATTTATATTAAACCCTAGGATTAATATTATAAACCCTAGCAATAATATTATAGCCTAGGAATATGAAGGGATTGATATTATAAACCCAAGAAACTAATAAACCCAAGGGATTAATACTAAAAAACAAAGGGAAAAATACTAAACCCAAGGGATTAATATTGTAAACCAAAGGTATATAAACCCTAAGATAAATATTATAAACCCTAAAAAAAACATGGTTGACCATAGTTGATTTTCATATTGATACAATCTTTTTCACAATGTGACGTTGGACCATGGTTGACTACGATTGATTTTCATATTGAGAGAATCTTTGTCACAATGCAACGTTGGTTATGGTTGACGATGATTTATTATGATATTGAGACAATATTTGTCACAATGCGACGTTGGACTATGGTTGACCATGGTTGATTTTGATATTGAGACAATATTTGTCACAATGTGACGTTGGACCATGGTTGACCATGGATGACCGTGGTTGTCACAATGTGAAGTTGGAAAACGAGACAATATTTTTCATAATGTGAGCATGGTTATTGGCCATGGTTGACCATGATTTACCATGGTAGATGATGGTTGACCATAGTTGATTTTCATATTGAGACAATATTTGTCACAATGTGAAGTTGAACCATGGTTGACCATGGTTGAACATGATTGACGATCACTTGATTTTCATATTGACCATGGTTGACCATGATTGATTTTCATATTGAGACAATATTTGTCACAATGCGATGATGGATCATGGTTGACGATAATTGAACATGGTTGACCATGGTTGATTTTCATATTGAGGCAATATTCATCACAATACGACATTGGACTATGGTTGACCATGATTGACCATGGTTCACGATGGTTGAATATTGTTGATTTTCATATTGAGACAATCTTTGTCACAATGTGACGTTGGAACATGGTTGACCATGATTATAAACCAAAGGGATTTATTTTAAACCCTAGGATTAAAATTACAAACCTTATGAATAATATTATACCCTAGGAATATGAACCCTTAGATTAATAAGCCCTAGGGACTAATAAACTAGAGGGGTTAATACTAAAATCCCAAGGCATTATAAACCCAAGGGAATAATATTAAACCCCTGAGATTAATGTTATAAACCCAAGGTATATAAACCCTAAAATAAACATGTTTGACCATGGTTGATTTTCATAATGACATCATATTTGTCACAATGCAATGTTGGACCATGGCTAACCATGTTTTATTTTCATGTTGTGAAAATGTTTGTCATAATGGGACGTTGAACCATGGTTGACCATGATTTATTTTCATATTGAGGCAATCTTTGTCACAATCCAACATTGGACCATGGTCGACCATGGTTGACCATGGATGACCATGGTTTTCACAATGTAAAGTTGGACCAAGAGAATCTGTCACAATATGACCATGATTATTGATCATGGTTGACCATGGTTGATTTTCATATTGAGACAATCTTTGTCAAAATGCGATGTTGGATCATGGTTGATATTGATATTGAGACAATCATTGTCACAATGTGACGTTGGACCATTATTGATCATGGTTAACCATGATTAACCATAATTGACCATGGTCGACCATGTTTGACTAATGTTGACTATGATTGACCATGGTTGACCATGATTAATTTCCTTATTGAGAAAATACTATGATAAACCCTAAGATAAATATCATAAACTGAGGTATATAAACCCTATGATAAATATTATAAATGATAAAATAAACATGGTCGACGATGGTTGATCATGGTTGATTTTCATATTGATAAAATCTTTGTCACAATGCAATTTTGGACCACGGTTTACCATGGCTGACAATGATTGATTTTCATATGCAGACTACCTTTGTCCTAATGCGATGTTAGACCATGGTTCACAATACGACGTTGGACCATGGTTTCCATTAAGTGATATCTATTCAAAATTTGTACACCGAATTTGAGTTTGACTAGGTGAGTAATTGATGATGTTTAGAGCCCACCTGGGGATTGGTTATTTCATTCATTTTGATAGTAATTGCCGCATTCCATTGAGTGCCGAGAAAAACTCAAGGAAATCAACAATGCATATATCTATCAAGCGAAGTCGATGGCATGTTGCTTCCCTCCATTAGCCAACAAACGATGATAAACAATTTCCCCTTAAAGGAATTCGCGTCAAGAAGAAGGCAATTTTACCGTCTAAAAGACAAGAAATTTTCCCTTCAAGGAATTCCAATCAGAATTCAGCCCTAGGAGACAAATGGAGGCTTAGGATGGACTTCAGTTTCGTAATCCGCAGTAGAGGTAGATGGGGTATATGCAGTTAACCATATTCCGATGGCCTCAGAGCAACTCACAAAAAATTTTAGTCGTATTTTAACTTTCTTTTTTTTGTTTTTTCTACCTATATTTTTATCACTCAAGGTTGATTGAAAGGGCATCGTAGATTTGAATATCTTAATAATTTGAGATATCGAACCCGAGTGGAAGCGATGTAGCAGGACCAGAGGTGAAAGGTGTTTCTTTTTTTTTTTCCCCTCCTCTCAATTATTCTTAATCGTAATTTTTATGAAAATTTTAAAGCTATAAAGATTACAGACTAGATCTAGCACTAGATAAAGATCTAGGTATTCCTATAGCTCATGGGAATTGAAGTGCTGACCATTTACATGCTGAAACACTAAACCAAACCCTCATTGTGTAATCCAAAGTCGTTGTTTTCATGCACTTCTACGATTTGATCAAATGTGGGTCTCAACTTTTAATGGTCTCACTCAACCTTGAGACAAATTTGTTTATTATTTGGAAACTCCATAAAACTCCTCAAATTCTTCATTTTGGTGGGAGGAGATTGCCTGGATGCCTGCATCTCTTGTGTAGTGAATGGTAAGTGCTCTTGAGGACTAGATTTTGCGAATAATAGGAGTGCGGGATTAGGTTTTCTTCATATCACACATTGACATGGGTGTGGAGATTTTGGTTTATATTTTATCGGAAAAATAATGGAATTGGCTTCCCACTTTTCCATTACACCTTGATGCCAAAATCCCTCTCTACATCACTTACGGTGATTTTCAAACAATGCCTGCTTGGGAAATATTATAATTTCTGAAAACATGTATTTTTATGTTTAAAGTAGGGTCATTATTGTAATAATAAATATCTTTAGAAATGTTCAATGAAAATGATGTAAACGTTCATGATAATATTAGTATAAATTTTAACCAAAATTTTATTTAGAATTTGATCGTTTTAAGGTTGAGATAATTTTAGGAGTCTTTCAATTGGGTTTTGAGTTAGATACTTTAAAGGTTAAGATAAATTTAAATTGATTCAATTGATTATAATTGTGTGAAAATAATGTTATATATTAAAGAAAAAATATATTATTGATTTTAAATATTTATGTATAGAGATATATTCAGAGCGATGTTCTGCATGTCTTTAATTTCTCGTCATTTGATGTTGCATTGTCATTACAACAATGATCTCTTCTTCAACCTCAAATTCTGGCTAAAGCGTGAAAATTTCAAGTATGAACAGTTGAAATGTGCTTCCTAATATCTTACAACTTGCCATGAATTCACTGGAACATTAATTATCATGCACGACTCGAGAAACATCTTCGAGACAGTTCGATGATTTGTTTGGATTCGTAAAAGTCCACAACAACACTAAGACCACAAATGGGATTAACAAATCTTTGTAAACTTGATCTCAATCTTGATAAAATATCAATTTGTCATTAAGAACATGCAAGAATCCAAAACCAGTCATTACAAGAAGGATGATGTTGGGAATGTTATTATTTTATTTAAAAATCATTTTTATATTAATTATAATTTTCAAGAATATTTCAAAATACTAACCACTTGTATGAGTGTTCTTATGGATATCAATTCAAATATGACCGTTGTACATTCTGATAAATTTTTATTAATCAACAAAATCACATTAACAAAGCTAATCGGTTGAATCATGAACCATGTACTCATTTATTATGTTTTGAAATTGATGTTGTGAATAGATATATGAAAGGTGGAAAATGATATATATATGAAAGATGTAAATATTATATGAAAAAGTGTAAAATGAGTGTAAGCATTTTTAATTAATTAATTGAATTAAAAAGGAAAAAAGGAATTGAAATATAACATTTAAAAAAATTAATAATAATAATAAAATAGTTAATGCAAATATTAATTTATCTATAAAGAGAGCAGGTGCAAGAGATATTGTATATATTATGAAAAGTAAATGAAAATAACAAATTTATAATGGTTAAAATACTTTGTTAGTGTGTTGCTTAAGATGAAGGAGAAGTGGTATATAAAGAGATAGAAAGAGAGAAAGACTCTATATATTAAAAAATAAAAAAACTTATTATGATTAAAACATTAAATATTGTTGTATTTCTTAAGAAGAGGAAATATGTAATTCCTTCTATTGATATTGTGATGTAACATTTATAATATTATTAATAACAAAAAAAATCAATGTAAATATCTACCTATCTATCTATATCAAAAGAGCAGGATTATACATATTCTATAAAACAACAAATGAAACAAAACAAAATAAAATAATTTATGCTTAAAACATTTTATTAGTGTGTTGTTGTTCATCACATTTTGACAACAATCATCGTTCATCACATTGCAAAGCCATTTGTTGTTCGTCACATGGGTGATGGAATTTGTCGTTTGTCACATTACGACATCATTTTTTTTTGTCCAATTGCCATACCATTTATTGTTCATCACATTGTAACATTATTTGTTGTTCATTATGTTGGACAATAAAATCATTATAAATTATTTATTCAAAATTAAACAAGGTGTAAGATTTAGAGTTTCTTTTATTACAAATTTTGTGTGTATGTAAAGTTTTAGTAAAAAATAAATATTATTTTTTAATCGTCATGTTGGATGTAATTAAATTTATTTAGTTATTCATATTTTATAAATAAAAATTTATGATTATTTGTGTTATTAAAAGTTATTTTCAAATTATGTAACTAATTTTGAATTTTAAAATTTAGTCATGACCTTATTTTTGGCTTTATTCATGGAAAAATAATCTTCCTAAATCTTATATTTCTGAGATATATCTTTACACCTCTTAATAAAATTGTTAAATATCTCAATTGTTAAATATCTTAATATCACATAAGAGAAATAGCTCACCTCTACCCTATATTTCTCACCTCTGTTAGCCACCTATAATAATTTTTCAAAGCAAACAGGTGACTAAATATGTTTCTGAGCCTTCAAGAGAAACATTTCCTTTGTAAATCTATCATTCTTGAAGCTTCCATGTGTTTTCTATCCTTCAAAATTGTCTTCACTGCTGTTTCCATCAAAGAGTCTTTAAAGTCCTGTTGTTTATAAAGAAAAATGCTTTTCAAAGCTGCATTTCCCTCAGTTTACCCCTCCGTTTACATTTTCATCATTACCCTCATATCACTCCTTTTTCTCCTTGTAACTCCTTCCTTCCCTTCATCAGATCCCTAAAAGTGTCAAAATCCTCCTTAAACCTTATAACTCCCCCTTATTTGGTTTAAAAACCTCTGTTCTAGCCTATCAAAACCCCTTTTTAGGCTTAAAAACCTTTATATTTGGCCTAAAAATCCTTTTTCTACATACGGGCCTTAAGCACATTTTTTCCGCTTTAAGCCTTAGCCCTCTCCTCCAAATGCCCTAGCCCCACAACCGGGCGCTAAGAACCCGAACCCTCCCCAGCTAAACCTATTTTTCTTTTTGTTTTCCGTTCCCGACCTTTCATCTCAGGACAGATCGTGACCGTTGATCTGAGAAGATCAACGACTGTCGAGTTTTTCTCCCGTCCACCCATCCTTCCACCATCCACATCCTCCTTTCGATCTCCGCAGCCCAATCGAAAGATCCAATGGTTCACACTTAACCCACCTTTCACCCCGCAACAAGAAAGATCACGTCATCTACCGGACCCACCAGTTCTTCTGCCCTGTGCATCTTACCTACCGTCGCGTGCTAACCCACACCGTCCGATCAATACCGAGCTATCCGAAGGCTGACACTCTGTTTCGCAAAATTTTTGTGCCCAAGAGTTAACGTACCAAAATTTTTGCGAAATGGGCAGTATTGGGAGGGACACGTGTCAGTCACTCTATGGAATCACGTTTTTTGGGGCAATACCGCCTCCCCCCCATTTCGCTGCGCGAAAACCATTCTCGGTTTTCCGCCAAACTGCTGCCCTCCACATCGTTGCCTTTGGTGTTTTTTCCCAGCCATCGATCTCTGAGATCGCAAGGTTCTGATTTAATCTTGCCCTCATCCATTTTTCATCTGACCTCCCAAATGACTTCATCGACAAATCCCCACCGTTGATTGTTCTAATCCAACGGCTCTTGTTCGCTGTCGCGCCCAAACCTCCATCTGCACCTGTTAGCTACTCTGCCAGGATTTCCCCCCATTTTTCCACTGCGCTCACATTTTCCCTCACTACTCCTCCACCCTCACGAGCCTATGAAGCAGCCATCCCCACTCCCGCTGGTTTTTATAATGTGTTTTTCGTTTTTTGCAGGTTTCAAAAGATGGAGAATCCATACGGTCTCCACGGTCACAATCATGGTGATATATAGTGCTGAGAGACTTTCTCAGAGCCGAAGATCACAAAAGACACCACTAAGGAGGTTTAAAAGCATGTTTACCAAATATCAGTGTTATTAACCCTGACATAAACCCTCCAGTGCCTTTGTAACCTGTATATTCATAAACACAAGACATCAGAAGTTTAAAGAGTGCCAGAAAAGGATTAAGGGATCAGCACATTATATTTAAGGCCTAATCCACAGTTACAGATATAAAGGACACAGATGAAAACCCAAAGATAATCAAGGAGGCTTAATGAAGCCTAAAGCACACATCAAGCCATTTCAGTGATTTAACATCAGCAGAACGTTCTTTCCCCAAGGAAGGAACAAGCCACACGACCTACTCCATTCTCCCTCAAGCACCATAACAGTTATTACTCTAACAAAAGTCCTTAAAACTATCAGAACTGTAGTTATGAAGGCATGGAAGACCTGCAAGACAATCTTCACCTTACTTGTCTCAGAGTATAAACAGAGTACCAACAGCTAGAGAGTACTTCAAAGAAACATACCTGAGGTTATTGTCAATCTGAAAAAAAATTCTGAATCGACTAAAGGGTACTAAAATTTAATGTGAATATATTAAACAGAATGGGCTCTGAAGACATTTCTCCCTCTGTTTTAATGAATCATTTAAAGTTCTATCTACCACTACTATCACTCTTCCACCTATAATAACCCATGAGAAATACATTGTAAATGTTGGTTGGTTGTTGAAAAATTACTAATTGTAAGCAGTTCTACTGAGTTAGAGTTCTGTGAGTAGTAGTTGTAAATAGGCTAGAAGATGATTTCTGGATGATATCAAGCTATTGGACAAGAATGTATGTGACTGGTTTTGCTCTTCTAATATGACAAGCATGTTCATCGGATCCTGATCTAAATCAGTGGTGATGTGTCCCTTCTTTGTTATTGTTTTCCCTTTGTTTTACATCATGTTTCATTTTATCTAATAAGGAAACAGTAATTTTAGCTTAGGATATACTTCTGCAAGTACCCTAATTTTTCTTGCACTTTCTTATCTTTAATGTTTTCTACTATTTGTGTATCTTAGAACAAATTCAACATAATTTAACCAATCAAAGAGTTGGTTTGCCCATACTTACTGATGTATGAATTTAGAGTTTGTTTATTGGATGTTCTTGTTTGGTTTCAGCTGAAAGAATTAGGAAACAGGGAGATTTAGATTTAGCCTTGTCCCCTAGGTTCCTTTTCCAACAGTCAGCCTTTCTAAGATCCCTTTGAGTTGAATGCCAAAAGCAGAGAAGGTTAAAAGTCTTTCTCTGATCTTAGACTTCACTCTGTGTTTGAACTTAAGTGTTTTCTACTGTCTGAAAGTAGTCAGGAGGACTGTTGGATTGTTTCCTTTGGAGTTATCCTCATCAGGAGTATTGATCATAGAGGTATAAGGTATGCCCCGTCCCTTGACTTACTCTGAAGTGGTCACCTTGGAAGGTTTTCCTTGTCATTTCTAGTCATTTTCTTATTGTTTCATCCCATACTATCATCTTTAGAGATCCTCTGTTTTAGATGACTAGCCCTTTGAAAGCCTTGGATATTTGAATTGCAAGTAAACCCTTTTATGACCCCATTCCCCAATGGACTTTTGTTCTCTTTGAATTATTTCCCCATTGTTGAAAATCCTTCACTACTCATTCCTTTAACTTACACTAAACCCTTCTCTCATGTTTCCCAACCAAACAAAGAAATCAAAAACCCTTGTGCCCTATAGCTAGCCTAATACCTTAATTTGAACTTCAAAGATATATTATTCTTTGCTTTTATAGAGAGATCCCTCTCTGGATCCAGGAGGGCTAGATCCTGAGATCCCAAAGTGGTTTGATGTTGTCTTGTCATTTGGTATTGCCAAATCTGCCAAATCACAGGAACCCCAACAACCTCTACCCTAATAATTATGGATAATAGATTTGATATCAGTACCTTATGTTGATTGAGAGTCCTTGTCAGCGATCCATTTGATTGATTGATGAAAGGAGCACAAGCATGGAATTTGATTATTGGAAAGTTCATTTGTTTTGGTTGAAATGCACTTTAAACAGATCTGCAGAACTATACAAATTTCAAAGAATCTATCAATGTAATCGACTCTTATTACAAGATTTGCAGCAATGACATGCTCTGGTTGGAATGCAATTTAATTTGCATTAAATATGCAGAGTTATACAATTTAATTTGACTTAAATATGCAGAATCACAAAGAAGTATTTGTAAATTTAAAACGTGTATTCCTCTAAATATGCAGAGTTATACAATTTAATTTGACTTAAATATGTAGAATCAAAAGAAGTATTTTTAAATTTGAAACGTGTCTTCCTCTAAATTTGAAACTGTTTCTGTTAAATTAGTATCTAACAAATTTGAACCGCCTTCTATTTGAAACCGTTATTGGTAAAGAGTATCTAAAATTTTTGAAACTTCTTTCCCATTGAAGTCTAAATTTGAAACCATTAAAGGAGTCTCTAAAAATTTTGAATTTTCTTCTCACTAAAGTCTAAATTTGAAATTTGAATTAGTTTCTGGTAAAGAGTATTTCATTATTATATTTTTTTAATTCGAAATTTCTTCCTAAATTTCAAACGGTTTCTGTTAAAGGGTGTTAAAAAAAATTGAAGCTTGTCTTACCTTTACGTGTCATACTCTTCTCACAAAATAAATTGACACGTGTCTTCCTCTTTTCATTGCAAAGAAGTGGGTCTAAATTTGAGACATGCCTCCCATTGAATAAAGTGTGTCTAAATTTGAAACATGTCTCCCTTGTGTCTAAATTTGAAACATGTCTTCCTTTTCTTGAAACTTTCTCACCTTCTTCACATTGAACTATGAACTCTAAATGTGAAGCAAAGAAAGTGCGTTTAAATTTGAAATTAGAAAAAAAAAAAAAAAAAAAAAATCAATGTTTTTTTAAAATTTGCAACATGTTTTTTTAATTATGAATTTCGTTTTTATGATCCATAAAATATATATATATATATATATAATCTTTCAATAATAATTATATTTAAACATATTATGTTGACATGTTTCAAACCAATGAATATAATTTATCATCAAAACAAAATGATGAACCACACTAAAAATTAGATAATGTGTTTTTCTTCTTGAAACTTCTTCTCATTCAACTTTATAATGTCTTTCTCTTGTCGAAACTTCTTCTCATTAAACTTTAAATTTGAAACAATTTATACTAAATAGTATTTTTTAAAAATAATTAAAACGTGTCTTCCTCTTCTCATTGGAAAGAACTGTGACTAAATTTGAAACAGGTCTCCCTTTTCTCACAAGAAAAAACAAATTATCATAAAAGTTGTCTTTCTTTTCCCATGAAATTTTGAAAATCTTCTTTGTAAGTTATCATAAAAATTGGTGTGTCTTTCTTTTCTCATGAAAGTTTGAAATCTTCTTTGTAAGTCTTTTTGAAATGTTCTTTGTAAGTCTTTTTTTATTATTATTGCAAAAAAGTTTCTATAGTAAAGATGTTTTCAAGTGAAAAGAAGTGTGTTTAAATTTGAAACATATCTTCCTTTTCTCATTAAAAAGAAGTAAATTTGAATAATTAGTGTTTTCTAATTCCCCTTCTCATTTCAAAACTAGTTTTCCCTCCTTATTGAAAATAAGTAAAATGGGATGTGTCTTGGAAACTTGTTTTTCCTTCTTATCAATGAGAAGAGGTAAGTTTGAAGAAAGTATTCACATTGAAAAAGAATGTCTCCCTTAAGTAAATTTATAGTGTATTTTTTTTCTTTTAATTAAAAAAAAACTTTCTCACTGAAAAGGGAATATTTTCCACGTTAAAAAAGACTGTCTTTTTCTTACTAAAAGAAGCAATTTTTTTTTCAAATTTGTAAAGTCTGCATTTGTTTTTTCCTAGAAAATAAATAAATTTTTAAAGAGTGTCATTTTCTTTTCCATGAATAAAAACAAAGAATAGATTCTTTTTGTTTTTTCACTGAAAACAAGTGTCTTTGTCTTCCCATTGGAAAGATGAGAATAAGAAAATAAGAGTGTTTTTATTTAATTATTGAAAAAGGGAAATAAGAAGATAGATTAAGATGAAAATTTCATAACTTAATATAAAGTTCATAAAATAAGAAGATAGGTAAGAAGATAGGTTGATAGGTTAGGGTGAAAATTTTATAGTTTAATATAAAGTTCATATTTTTTTTATTATTATAATTATTGTGTTTAAGACTTTTTTTCAAATCAAAATAAGGGGATTTAAAGATCATTGTATGTATGTTTGTGAATTTGTATGGGTTTTAGATATTTTATGACACATTTTCTTTGTCAACAAATTTAATTTGGAAAAAAAAAAACCACATAATGCTTATGGAATTGTGGAGTGCAATGGTGATTTGTTTTGAAGTATTATTAATTTTACTATTTATGTAAATTGGTAAAAGATAATGTCATTTTTTAAAAATATTTAACATTAAATGATAGATTGTAAATCCATAAAAAACAACAATTATTTGTATCAATATTTGTTTGAATCATTGAATTGTAAAATCTCAAGAAGAAGGTTACCTCATAGAATTGTACAAAAGTTGGAATTGCAAACCCTTTCAAAATCAAAACTCAAGGATGAAAATTTGTCAAAAGAACTACCTAAAATTTAATACTAAAGTTGTTCTTTTTTTACCATAGACTTCTAATAAAAAAAATACATTTTGTGGTGCATGATTGATAATACCCAACACTTTAAGGTTGGTGACAAATACAAGAGAACAAGTATAAACAATTGGGATAAGAACACATACAAGTGATTGTGAAAATTACAAATATTAAATGGGTGAAGGAGAAAATCATTTACAAAATGTAGATTAAGAAATTAAAGAACTATTGGACTCCTTGCATGACTTGGATAATTGCGGTTGTTGATCTTCCAAGCCAATGGGTATGAAGGATAAAATAATTGAATTACTTCAACTAAAATTAAATGAAAATGAGTAGGAAATGATAAAATGAAAATTGAGAACATGGTTGATGCAATTTGTGATGAAAATGGCCTAATGCAAATGGTTAATCCTATGACACATAAAATGACCTAATGGAAGTGATGATGTAAATACAACAAGAGATATGGTTGATGGTATCTTAATTGATTATGAGATCAAATCATTCATTAGTAGGTTTTTTAAATATAAATCATAAAATGAAGACGTCAAAGCATAAAGTGCTACCAAAAGTCGTATAAGTGAATATGATTTTCCCTTTGAACTTAGAAAACAAAATATTCATAAGATAAATCCATACTCTTTTAGTCTTAGTCGAAGGTTTGGGGAGGAGCGAGGGTTTCTGAGCAGGTAAGCTTAGTGTTTAACGCAGATGGTATTCAGAGGGGGATGAAGCGAGGCTCCCTCCTATCGAAATGTGGTAAAAAACAAGGGGAAGGGGTTCAAGGCAAGATTTGGGGTCCCAAAAGAACGTGTGTTAGGAAACATCCAAGGTGCGGCTAGATTAGGTGGGATTAGTCAAAAAAGAGATGAGGATAGAAGGACGTCAGGGAACCAAGCAGACCAACAACAAAAACAAAAGTCAAAATGTACTATAGGATCGTGTAATACCAAAACAATGGTGATCCCAATGGCATTAATAATTAATCCCGAGACACAGAACTTTAAGGATTGCATGAGATCATATGTGGTCATATGCAATTTTATGGGCCACAGAAAAATATTTCTGTGATTGGATCAAACATCACTGGAAACCAAGAGGGGAGATAAAGCTACATCTAGGGTCAAAGGGATTATTTACAGTGATATTTCCAATATGATGGACATAGACCAAATCTTTGATGGAAATACCTAATTATTTTCATAAGTTGGTTTATACATGCAGCCATGGATGAAAATTTTAACCCCAAAGAAGGAGACCTTTAGCAGAGTCCCAATTTGGGTTAGGTTGTACTCCCTACCTTTGGACTACTACCTACCTTCGACCCTAAAGTTGATAGGAGATATATTGGGGAATTTTATCAAAATATCAGAGGAAAAACTACAAGGAAGATACACATCGTATGAAAAAATATGCGTGGAAATGGATATTTCTGGCGCTCTTCCTAAAGTAGTCAAACTAGAGTTTATGGACAAAATATCGGTACAATCTGTGGAATAATACCAGATTTCGTTTCGGTGCAGATGGTGCCATGAACATGACCACATGATCCATGAATTCCCTTTAAATAAAGTAGAAGAATAAGGAAAACAATCAGAACGAAAGGATGCAGATGGATTTGTAAGACCCAACCCAAGGGGAAGGGAAAATCAAAGACAACAACAGAGAAACCAGGGAGGGATAAAAGCACATAGAAATAGATTTGAAATCTTATCAGAAGAGAACCCGGAGAGTCATGGGGCTAAAGAAGATAAAATTGAGGAGCAAGAAAAGGGTAAATAAGAATAAACATTGTAGCCAACAAAAGACATTTGAAAGCACATGGATATCCCAAATTCGTCAAATGATTTTGAAGGATATGTTGAGATGAAATCAAGCGAAGTAGGTATAGAGGATCCATATCTACAGGAAATAGTAGAAAGGGAAGGAATCAACCTTCACAATATGGTGGAGCAAGCGAAAAACATGGGTTGGAGGCCATCCCAAGATCAAGTGGATAGGATCCAGTATATATACCTGATGAGAGAAGAAGAGAAAATAAGTGGTTAGAAAAGGTCACATACAAACATAGTTGAGATGGAAGTGAAAACGAAAAATATCTCATACTGTATTGGTGCCACAAAACAACCACCACAAAAGAGGGAAGAAGTTGAATAATGTTTCCCTCTAGGAATTGGGAGCCATGCTGATTAATTCAGGTAAGAAAAGAGTGTTAATATCGTAACATATAAATCATAATTAATCATGAAAGTTTTAACATGGGATGTAACAGGCATAAGAAGCCTTAGGAAACAAAGATTGCTTAAGTAGAAGATCAAAATGGAACGAGCAAACCTTATTTTTTTGTAAGAAACAAAGTGTTCTGTTGATAAAATCAAGGAATTAAGTAGGAAATTGGGTAGGAGGTTTGAGGTTACATAGGTCGCAACACATGGTTTTATAGGGGGACTGGTGCTTCGTCGGAACCCCAAATATCTGATTTTATTTGATGCGGAAGCGACGAGGTCCTATTAATCGGTTGGAAATGTAGGTTATAGGGGCTTTAGGGTCACTTCTGTTTACGAATGTTTATGGGACTCAAAGGATAGAGGAGATGCTCAAACTCCTTCAAGTTTTAAGAGAGATAAGAATCAGGAAAGGTCACTTCCCTTGGGTTCTACAGGGGGACCTCAATATGATAATCTCCCCATCATAGAAAATGGGAGGCCAAAGACGCGTAGACAAATATGTTGAATCTTTCATGGAATTGATTGAGGAGACCAATCTTATTGATACTAATTTTTTCTTTACATGGAGTAATAAGCGCAGAGGATAGCATCAAGTTGCATCAAGACTTGACAAATTTTTCATTTGGGAGGACTTCTTGATGTGAGGGATACATGCAGAAGAAAATGCCATTCCCTGCGGAGGATCATATCACTAGACGGTGATATTAATGATCATGATGTTATCCACCCCTAAAAATAGTCCATTCAGATTTGAGGCATTCTATTTAGTTCACCCTACCTTTATGGAAAATATCAAAATATGGTGGGGAGAATAGATTCCAGTTAGGTTCTCCAAGATGTACACCTTACAGGCAAGGTTAAAGTATATCAAATTGAAATTAAAGCAGTAGAATAATATGGAATTCGGTAACATTTTCCAAGCAAAAAAGGAATTGGAACAGAAGATGGAAACATTACAACAAAAGCTGATCACCAAAGTATATTCGGATGAAAGTAGAAAAAGGAGATGTAGTTATTGAAGTAGTGGGAGAATTGCTATAGATAGAAGGAATTTCTATGGAGATAGAAATCCCGAGTGTTATGGCTTAGGGAGGGTGAGAATAACACTAAGTTCTCTCACCGCTCAATGATTGAACATAGAAATTCCAATTAGATTCTCAAAATTAAGGATGATAGAGGGAATATCTATGAAGCACATCAAGATATTGAACAAGTCCTAGTTCAACATTTTCAAAAAATGGAAGAGGAGGCCCAAGTGGATAGGCGAGAGGATATCCAAATGATTTTCAGGCTTATAACTAAGTTGATCATGAAGGAAAACAATAGGAATTTGAATAAGTCGGTCTCCATGGAAGAGGTGGCCCAGTACATGAATTAAATGCCCAATGGTAAAGCCCACTACAAGGAAAAGACCCTCTAGCGGAGGTTATAAAGGAGGTTTTTAGTGTTATAAAATTGGCCAAAATTGTCAAAAAAACACATGCTACCACATATGTTTATGGTTACAGTGGTTTTAGCAGAGATGTTAACAGAAATCCAACACAACTAAAAAAAATGGGTGGCCGAAGGTTATTACGGATGTTTTTTTCATCGGTGCACTAATCAGGATTTAACGCACCGGTGCGTACCTGTATCCAGAGCCCCGGGGCGGTCGAAGGAGAATGCACCGGGCCGTTAAGATACAAAACAACACCGGGCGTAGTGTTGGTGATACAATGCACGGGGCCGTTCTAATTGTTCTTGGGATTTGAGCGGTGCCCATAGGTCGTATCAACGTGTCGGTGCATAGACTTATAGAAATGCACCAGTGCGCCCTTTCACACAAATGCACCGAGATTTATAATTGGTATCGGTATTTGTGCAGTGCAAATATGTCATACAAATACACCGGTGCGTATAGACACATAAACGCCCTAGTGCGCAGTATCACACAAATGCATCGAGATTTATAATTGGTATTGGTATTCGTGCAGTGCCTATAGGTTGTCCAGATGCATCGGTGCGTATAGACACAAAAACTTCCCAGTGCATAGTATCACACAAACGCACCGAGATTTATAATTGGTATCGGTATTCGTGGGGTGCTAATAGATCGTAAAACGTCACCGGTGCTTATATAGACATAAACGCACTGGAGTGCCATACTGCACAAATGCCTTGATATTTTTAACTGGTTTTGGTATTTGTGCAGTGCCCATAGGTCGTAAAAACGCACCAGTGCACTTGAAAATACAAGCACACCGGTATATGAATACATGCACCGGTTTTCATTTTGTATTTTTTAAAAACATCGACCTGTGACAGTGCAATTATTGTGATTATTTTAAATTCATTATTCATCAAAAGTCGACACATCTTATAACAATATTCATATTAATTAAATTTTTATTAATGCATTTGAATGTGATGTTTGGATTAATTTTTTATATCATATCATAATTATTGTGGTTTTTTAAAATTCATTATTCATCAAAAGTCGACACATATATATCTTATAACAATATTCATATGAATTAGATTTTTATTAGTGCATTTGAGAACGACAATGGAGAACACAATAGTGGCAATAGAGAACACAATAGAATAAATTAAAACATTTTTTATTATATATATGAATAAGACATTCTTTGTCATACAAAATGGGACAGTTATTGGTATCCCTTTATCTTTCAATTGGTACACTATGTTCATTACATTAAATAAAATGTCTTATTTCACAGACATTTTTCAAAAAATACAACGCCTTGCTTTGATATCCAAACATAGTGATCATCATTCTTCGCTTGAACTGTTGTCACTGCTAGAGCTACTTCCATGAATTGGGTTATTTTCAGGAATGTTTTTTTCATGGTGTTGATTGTTTTCTTTTTCTTCACCTTCCATCTACAAACATAAAAATAAATTGTAATGAGTGTTTATACGTTGGTGAGAATAATGAAAATTGCAATATTAAATAATATACATCAATGTAAATCGAAAAGAAATGACGTATCAATGCAACAATTGACTCATAAACTATACACATTCTTTCAAAACCATGTAACATGCCAGCTTTCAAGATTTGATCTGTTGGCGCAGTGCCATACTTTGTTTTCTGCAAGTTTTATACCCCATAACAAATCATATATTTAATATAAAATATTTATTTTTTCTATTAATTATAGACGGATCTAAGTAAAAAAAAATTGATAGATACTTACAAATTCCACAATTAAGTTCTGATATGCCAACATATACTCATAACCCATATTTAACCCAATTTCAATCAATTCCTCTGATGGTTCTTCTTTGTATGTTAGCACCTATTTGAAGACATTCAATGATGATTTTTGTAAAACAACTTAAAAAATACAAAAATGAAATCTAGTTAAGTTGTTATAAGGAAGTAACAATCACTCACAAACTTAGATATCAATCTTTTTCTTCCTTGTCATCCTTTTTTATGTGCTGAATGGGTTCCATTTTCTTTTCTTTTCTGCAACAAAATAC
Organism: Pinus albicaulis; assembly: GCA_034641835.2. Taxonomy (NCBI): domain Eukaryota; kingdom Viridiplantae; phylum Streptophyta; class Pinopsida; order Pinales; family Pinaceae; genus Pinus; species Pinus albicaulis. The sequence goes on along the minus strand of CM076579.1, from coordinate 1,182,012,966 downwards.
TTGAAAATTAATATTTAATGCTAAATTGTTTATTTATTGTACCTAATGATCGAAAAATTCAATGATTACATATTACATTTGAAGCACGTTGTTGTTGAGATGGCTCCTCTTGCGATGCAATTTTTTCCATTTCTTTGACCATCTCCTTGTACACCTTTTTGGACATTCCTACTGGCATATTTCTGATATCAGCTCGTTCATCTTTTGAGATTTTCATAATCTTCCTGAAAATGTAACATGACAATAAACTATTTAATTATTATATTGATATATGAAAAGTAAGTATAACAAAAATGATATTTATAAATAATTCTAGACAAACATCTAAAGGAATATTACTTTTTCATTCATTCTTTTTTGTTGTTGTACATTTTTGCTATTAAAAGTCTGACATGTCTCATTGACCAATTCTCTGGAAACTCTTCCTGTAGTTTAGATAAAATTTGGTTCTTGGAATCATTGGATTGGTTTTTGTATTGTAAGTGGAAAGAACATCTATACATTCATTCCACTAGATCCCTCAAACTTTTGTAAAAGTTTTCCCCCCTTTCGTTAACCTCCAGCACCACTCCAGATGAGCTAAGGAGCAATTCATTTTCATTTGCATGTTCTATTTTTTTTCTTTTCTTAGAACAACATTCCTTTTCTGAGTTGTTGGTCTCTGTAGAACATTAAACAGATGTGAATTAATAGATTGTTTCACACATGTTATCTAATAATTTTAATTATATTATTAATGAAAACTAAAAAAAGAAACTCATATTGGATCTATAGTATTTTTTCATTCACCTGATTCATCCTTTTGCAATTTTTCCATCAAGCTTTTATGCTCTTCTAGGCCTAGATCAGAAATAACCTTATCGAGCTTCATCATTTTGTGGCTCTGCATGATAGACAGTAAACAATAGATATTAGTTAAACTTACATATAGTTCAAAAATAATATTTTTTGTTAAAAAAGTACAAAGAACTTGCCTTTTTTGCTTTTCTTGATGTGATATCAATATTTTTGTTACTTGATCTTTTGTCAATAATTTATTTATCAATCTCAAACCTGTACCATATCCTTCATTAATATATTTTTAAATAAATTGTCAACTTTTCAAATAAAAAAAAATCTCAAGACACCGGTGCACCATTCATGGTGTACGCACCGACACCAGTGCGTGTCTGTCTTCCAAACGCACCACAAAAACAGTATAATAGACTGTACGGTGCTCTATGTCAACAAGGAGCACCACGTGTTAATCACCGCACCGGTTAACCATGATAAAATAATAAAAAACGTCAAGTGTTAATTTTTGTAGCATAAACTGGTGCCATATTTTACATATGGCGCACCGATTTAAAAAATTGTGTTTATTAGTTTTTTATCACATTAATTATGCGGTGCACTTGGACAATACATAAGACTGTTGCACTATTTTACGCAAGGCGTACCAATAAAAAAAATCTTTTTTTTTTAAATTCATGTAAGAGCCCACATGGATTGGGATCCGACTATGCTAATCATCCCTTCAGTTGGATGACTTAGGTATATATTTAGCAATAAAAACCCTATAAATATAAATTGAAAAGCCCTAATTTTGAAATCACAGAAAGAGGGAGAAGAAAGGGCAGAATAAAAAAGAATGTAAGGTTTTTTTTTGTTTTTTTGTTTTTTTTGTTTTTATCGAAATAGAACGTTCGTGGTGTGCCATAATGAAATAGCGCACCAGCTGCATATTTTACAAATGGCACACTGACATAATTTTTTGATCATTACTTGCGCGGTGTGCTGGGATAATAGAGCACACCGGTGCGCTCAGGTACATAGGGCGCACCGACAATTTTTTTTTTTTAATTTACGTAAGGGCCGACATGGATTTGGATCCGACTATGCAGATCCTCCCGTGGGTTGGATGTATTAGGCTTATATTTAGCAATACAAACCCTATAAATATAAATTGAAAAGCCCTAATTCTGAAATCACAGAAAGAGGGAGAAGAAATGGCAGAAAAAAAAAAAAAATTAGGGTTTGTTTCTAAAATGGTCTTTTAGTAAAACAACACGTTTGCGGTGTGCCATAATGAAATAGGGCACCGGTGCCATATGTTACATATGGTGCATTGATAAAAACATATTTTGTTTTTTTTTATTTTTTATCACTGTACTTTTGCGGTGCGCTGGTATAACAGTGATAAAAAATATGCAAGGCCCAACATGGATTGGGATCCGACTATGCAAGTCATCCAGTGGGTTGGATGTCTTATGACTATACAAACCCTATAAATCTAAATTGAAAAGCCCTAATTCAGAAATAAAAAGAATCTAGGGTTTTATTTCTAAAAATGGATTTCATTTTTTATTTTGTTTCTGAAAACTGTAGAAAAGGTAAGAAAAAATATAGAAAAAAAAGTTAAAAAATAATCTAGGGTTTTGTTTCTAAAAATGGATTTCTTTTTTTATTTTATTTCTGAAAAATGTAGAAAAGGTAAAAAAAACTGCAGGAAAAAGTAAAGAAAACAATAAACTTTGATTTTGTTATTTTAATTCATAAAAAAAAACTACAGAAAAAGTTAAAAAAAAAACAATAGACTTTGATTTTCTCTTTTACTACATAAAAAAAACTGCAGAAAAAAGTACAAAAAAATAATAAACTTTACTCACATCGTTTGAAATTCTATGGTACAAGGTTTGAATCACCAGAGGCTTGGAATTTTGATTATCTGAATACTTCTGTTCGAACGTATTTCCCTACTCCACAGTGCGCTCGTGCTTTGTTTGCTCCAGGTATGTATCCTAAAAATCTCTAGCTGAAAAGTTTTGCAAAAATAGTGAAATAATGAAAAGTGTTTAGTAATTTAAGAAATGTTTTATGAAATTAGATTTTTGAAAATATTTTTCTGCCCATTTTTCAATTTACTGCTTTTTTTTTCACTTAAAGAAAAAAAAGGTTGTGCTTTTTTATTTGCGGTTATTCATTTACCGGTGCGTCCTTTAATCGAACCACACTAGTGCGTTGTGTTATAAAAGGACACTGGTGCGCAATACCAAAAAACGCACCGGTGCGGTTATCTGTACATTACGCACCGAAATTACATTTAGGTTTATGGACCAAAATTTATTGTTGTTTTTCTCAAATGCAGGGAGAAAATATAATATATTATATGGAATGGACAATTCTTCAAAATCTAGCTCATAATATTTCTCAAAGTCCATTTCGGAGTTCTTCCTATCCATCTGGAGATGTAATATTTACTTCAGATTTGTTTTACTTTTTCACTATCTAATTGAATTTATGTTTTTTATCCATGCAGTCAATCATGCACAACTTAATTAAATTTATAATGTATACAAATTTGCAGGTTCATGCAGATTCAGCATCGAGTTCAGATGCACAAAATATTCAAACTACTCCAAAACATCAAAATTTCTTATCAGGAGTTGCATACCGCAAGGCGCATTTGGTAGATGAAAATGGACAATGGCTTCACCCTGCCAATTGTAACAATATTGCATCTTCTAGCCACAATCCCGGGACAATGATGGTAATTATAATTATAATTGTTTGGTATATATATTGATTAATATGTAATTATTTCAACGTCAAACCAATTTATAATCATGCAATATTGTCAACGTGGTTACTAATTGATATCATATAGTTTGTACTAATCATGTTCAATTTTTTTTGTTTTTAATTATTAGGATTATAGTGATGATGAACGACCTACCTACCATCTTCCATTGCACCCACAACAATGTCAAATCGAGATAAGACTGAATCAAGAGAAAAAATCGAAGAGGAACGATACCAAGAATGGTTGAATCAACCACTGATTCAATTCCCGCTACGTCCAGATTCACCAATTAGGAATGACTACATCAATAGTAGTTCTTCACAAGCTGGCAATGGAGGCAATCAAATAGAGGTTGGTATGGATGATTACTTAAGGGATACGACTGCCATGGAGACTACGTTGTTAGATACATTCCAAATGATGATCAGCTAGGGGATGATGCTCATATCGCTGACACCTTTTTCGAAAGCCTTAAATTTGCTTCCACCACCCCTCTCTTTGGACCTGGCAGTCAGTCAAAGTCTACCTAGTTGGGGACAACGATGTTACTATACAACTTGAAAGCAAATTTTGGCTTGTCGAATGCATGTTTCTCGGAACCTTTGAGGTAAGTTACCATAAAGTACTCCCCTTATATAAATTTGAAATATAATCAGTACACTGCAATGAACATTACAAATGCTAAATTTTATGAACGTTAATAATTATATCGATATTAATGTACATTTATTAATATATTTTTCCATGATCACCAACTACAAGGTATTCAAAGATAAGGTTCTTCCGAGTGATAATGTCTTGCCCGGTAGCTGCGAAGAGGCAAATAAATTGTTGAAAATGTTGGGTGTTGAGTACATATCATATCATGCATGTCCAAATGTTTGTATTCTATATAGAGGAGAATATGCAGACAAAGAGATGTGTCTGAAATGTGGGCATGACAGGACCTATGATAAATAAAAAAATAAGGGTAAATCATGTACTGGTCCTCCTTTTAAAATATTGAGGCACTGGCCTGTAATCCCAAGGATTCAAAGGCTCCTTCGTTGCAAAGAATTAGCTATGTTGCAGGGATGGCATGCCTCACACAGAAGTAAGTTGGGAGTTATGTGAATCCCAACTGATTCAATAGCCATGAAGCATATAGAGGATACATGGCTCGAAAAATTAAAGGATGAAGTACGAATTCTACAACTCAGCATAGCCATGGATGGCGTCAACCCATATTCCCTCTAGAACACCAACTATTATGTTTTGTCTGTAGTAGTGATCAATAAAAATATCCCCCCATGGTTGTCTGTGAAGAATTAACATCTTATGTTGGCTCTCATAGTCCCTGGTAGAAGACAAGTGAATAATATGGATGTCTACTTACAACCACTCGTAGATGAATTGAAGGAATAATGGGATGGGATAAATGTATACGATGTATCAAGGTCCATCGCAGCAGAGAGGAGTTTTACATTATATGGCATATGTGCTTACACGACACATGATTATCCAGGCTTAGGAGTTTTCTCTGGTAAATTACATGTTTAATTTATTGATTTTTTTATATATGTAACAATATTCTTTCACATATTAGTTATTTAATTCATTGTAATATTTGTTATGATCTTCATGATATTCTTTAACGTGCCATGCATATTAATTAATGTATACAAATATAATCTTGCAGGTCTTGTAACAAAAGTGCATTTTGGATGTAAATGTTGTGGACCTTCTCTGAAAGCTAGATGGTCCAAGGACCTATGAAATCCAGTGTATGATTTCTCCAGGGTATTCCTACCAGAAGAAAACCCTTATAGAAAAGTAGCATCCGCTTTCAATGGTAAATGAGAGAGAACCCAAAGGCCTCCAATAATGACACCAGCTGAATGGCTTAGAGCATATGAGAGAGAGAAGGAGAAGGAGTTCATAGAAATGTTCTATTCAATTGGGGAGCCTATGTTCGATGATCTAGATTTCTTTGACACCTATGTTGAGAAATTTCCCATTGGGATGAAAAGGAAATCTATCTTTTATGACCTCCCATATTGGGAGCATCTTAAGATTGCCCACTTATTAGATCCCATGCATATATTTAAAAATGTTTCATCTTCTTTATGGAGGCACATATCATCGAAACAAAGTGACACATTGGCGGTTAGGAAAGATCTTATTACTTCAAAAACTAAAAAGAAATATTGGCCAAGACGATTAGAAAGTACAGGATAAGAGGCAGGCGCTAGTCCCTCTAATTCATGGTTTTTCAAAGAAGGTGATGTCCCATGGATTTTAAAAAAAGATGATATATCTTTGGCAAAGGAAGTTATAATGGATGTGAGGGTGCCAACTTCATACGGGTCTTCACTATGGCGTTGCTTCACCGTGGATGACCATTTGTCGGGGTTGAAATCGCATGACCATTTGAATCTTCTAAGAGTACGTATAATGTCAAAATCATGATTTTATTATTTGTTATATTAATAAATTTTATCCCATGCGGGGATCATAAAACATAACTAATTTTGTATATTATTGCACGTGTTTATAAATTTGCAGTGTCATTATCCTTTGTTTGTGCCTGGGTGTGTGAAACGTGAATTCCATCAAGACCTAGGACGTGCCATATCTAAATTATCTGCATTTGTATGTTGGATCACGTCAAAGGAGATTCATGTGGCTAGCATTCCACGGTGGCGTCAAGAGATAGTTGAGATTGTTTGTATGTTTGAGAAGGAATTGCCGACGAGTTTCATGGACTTACAGGTTCATCTTCTAATCCACCTGGTAGATGAGGTTGAATTAGTTGGGGTTGTTTCTTATCGTTGGATGTTCTTATTAGAGAGCTACATGAAGAAATTGAAAGGTTTTGTTCGACAAAGGGAAAAACCTGAGGCATCTATGGCATAGGGGTACATATCATATGAGTCTTTCTATTATGCCAGTGAGTAAATCAAGTAGATCGACAAAAAACGAGGTGCGGTGATTTGGGACAATGAAATGGATGAAGACAAAAGAGAAGGAGAGTTGCTCCAAACGAGTGGAAAAAAGTGCTTGATAAAGAGTAAGTGACTTATAATTTTTCAAATTTACAAAAAGTAATTAATATTCATGTTGAACTTCGATATAATGTATATTTTGATCTCTAAGTACTATATAATGTTGGTTTGAATTTTTAAATGGGATAGTGACAGGAAAGAATTCAGACGGTTGAATGGTATAAGTGTGCCTTATCTCGATCATTTAAAAGAAAATATGCCAAAAATATGCCCCAAAAGTTGGGTTGCTGACCAAGTCAGAGAAAAATACGGTGCTACCGGTTGTTACCCGTGTGCTGAAGAGGATGCGCTAAACATAGGGATTGGGTGCAACAACTCGGCAATAATATTTTTAATTTATATGTAAATTTGAAACTTATATTAAGACATCTACATTTCATATTTTAACTGTTGCATTATTATTTATAAGACACATGACACTATGATTTTTTTAACTTTTTTATAATAGGTGCATTTGTTCCCATCTATGTGGCCATATGGACACAATTTTTGCACAGAAACACTGATGCTGGAAACATCACACAAGACTGAGTGGAAGTCGAGTTCGATCAATCTAGCCAAACTAGCCACCGTGATCAAAACCTAGTGCAAGGGACGTTAGGTTACTTTAGAAAGATACAAGAGATCATTGAAGTGGATTTTTCATCTTTCCAATGTGTTATTTTTAGGTGCAAGTGGTGGGACACCTTTGATCGGAATAATGTAAAGGAAGATCGAGATAGCATGCTGATATGTATCAACTCTAGAAAGATGTGGGATGAAGCTAAGGAGCCCAATTTTTTCCCTAAACACTGCAACCAGGTGCTTTTTTACCTAGATGTGTTGGATAGGGATTAGTGGTTCGTATTGACACATGATCCTAGATCAAAACATATTTTTGAGAAAAATAGTGTTATCATGCCATGCAAGCTAGAATATAATGAGGGTGATCATAAGAACCGAGAGCGATATGGCACATGTGTTATTTCATCAATATTTATACTTTTTAAGATCGGTTTTTTGAAATATTAATATAATATGTATTTTGAATTAATTGGTGATTGGCATTATGTTAATGTCAAAATCAATAATTCACTTGATCATTTTCAATTATGTTGATCTCAATAACAATGGTGTACTGTATAAATTAATTCTTTTTTTTTTGTGTCTAAGATCATAATAAAATAATGATAATTCTAAAGTACATGAATTTATTTGCATTATTTTCTAAACTTTATTATGTTACAATAAATCATATTATTCTAGATTTATTATTTTACAATTATTTAAAATTTACAAATTTACAAATTTTAATAAATTCATTCCACATTAATACAATTAAAATTTGACAAATATTTTACATACAATTACAATTAGAATTAGAATTAGAATTACAATTACAATTTTACAATTTCACGTACAATTACAATTACAATTACAATTTTAGAATTTTACATATATACAATTACAATTTTACAAATTAAAAAATTACAAAAAACCATCGTAGAAACATCAAATTTGACTAAAAAACACATTCTGCAAAATCGCTAACTGCATCATCGTGATCATGATCATCTAACAAAACACAATTAACATTATATATTAACATCATCACAACACAAACATCAAATATACATATCATGTCAAATAAATCATGCTATCACATACACATCTATCTGCAAGCTGCACACTAAATGAACATATCTAACATGACCTAACAACATACACATCTATCTGCAAGCTGCACATTAAATGAACATATCTAACATGACCTAACAACATACACATCATGATGATCACCAACATGTAAATTAAGTACAACTGCAACATGAACATAAAATACATGGACCATATATATATATATATATATATATATATATATATAACTGAATAATGTAAAAAGTATACAACTGTAATATAAATGTCATGGATCTGTTGGTGGTAGTACAACATCAATATCAATACTAGTGGCCGATGGTCCAGCCTCATCTCCATGATGACTCCTGCTAGATGCTAGTGGAGGCTCATGCTCATCTGGCGCGACGCGAGGTGAACGATCATGAGATGATGGTACGTTGCACCTTGCAGACTGTCCATCACATGTTGTGGCTTGATCGTAATGTGCAACAGTCCTCGTCAATCGCGTAAAAGCTATCGTAACTCCTACGACATGCCGCATCAGGCTGTACATGTCATGCGGCATGCCTCTCCACATATGTAATAGCCTGTCATTGGCCTCTATGTCTCTGTAATGAGTGCACCTGATGCCCCCCTCAACAATCAATGCAATGAGTTGGTCGCCCAACTCCATCCTGTATCTAGCATCACCAAGTCAACCATGCACCGGCGCACCAACAGGAGCAGGTCTATGATCTGCACCGGCCTCCTGATGATCCTCAGCATCTGGCATGCCCTCATCGTCATCAGGATCCAAACCTGGATCAGGTGGTGGTGGCGGCATCTCCTTGCCATTAAAAGAGCCAATGTCTGCAAAATATATACAAGTACACAAAAATAATTAGACAATTTCAATGCACAATTTAATAAAAACAAGTTAATGAACATGTTAGAATAAATTTAAATAAAAAAGTAATATTACCTCTATCATCTGGCGGCTCATCAGCTATGAAGAGTATGTTGGCACACCCTCGCCAATCCAACCCTGCATAAGGACAGGGAACCATAATGAAGGGATGCTCATCAACACTAGCTAGAAACTCCAATGCATCATCTGATATCGTCGTTGGAAAAAGAGTCTCCTCCCTCTTGGGCATCATCTGCCCCCACATGTGCATACGTGCCTCAGTAACTAGCCTACAAGGCTGCCAAAGAAAACTAGGTCTCATCTCTGGAAACCTCTCAAAAAATAAACAAAACATCTCTAAAGAAAAAGGGAAGTTGACCCTCCCTTGTGCATGAGCACGACATCTATCTAAGACCGTACAAAACTGCCGCAAAAAAATGGTAGACCACCTGACAAGTCGTGGTTGTTGTACTAAAGAATCAACATAATATAAAAGTGAGAAACTAATGCATTTCCCATCACTGGTGTTGTGCGAAATGGTCGAAATGATAAGTGAGAGGCATTGCATGTCCTGTCTACCAAATGCACCTATACGTAACTAACCTCCAGGTACCTGAAACTCTGAAGGAGATAGTACATGTTCTCCAATTTATCTCTGGGAGTAAACTAACCGAATCCCTGCCACACAGCTAGCTGGAACCTTGGGGAACGAGGGAAAATCCACCCCTCTCCTTGATAGCCCTGTAATAAAATGTACATCCTCCTCAGTGGGCGTGTACCACTGGTTGATACCAACCCGGAAAGCCTGTAGTCGCGAATTCCCCCTTCGGATAAGATGTCTCAAAAATAAACTATGGGACCTTAGGGAAGTAGCCTCCTCATAGCACTTGAGGAGGCCTACCTAGCTTAGGAGCCCCTGTGTTGTTATTGTAATAGGGCGAGGGTACGCATCTCTCTCCCTCTCTCTTGCCTCCCACAGGTGAACCATGTTATACTGTTTTTCCTGTTGTTGTTGTTGTTGCCCCTCTTCTCTCCTTTCACATCTATAAATAATTGACATATTAAACACAATTTTTTTTATTTAAGGACTCATGTATTTAGAAATATATATATATAAATATTTTTTGAAAAATAAATAAAACAATAGTCGGTGCACAAAAAACATAGTCACGCACCGGTCCTGGTGCATCTTTCAACAGAGCGCACCGGATACAGTGCACCTAATTATATGCAGCGCACTGGGGTCGGTGCTCCAAAAAATGTTTTTAGTGCACCATTCAGTATGTGCGGTGTCAGGAGGGCAGTGTGTTGACTACACTATATGCCCGGGGGTGTATATCTATGTCAGTACACTGCCCTCATTCCACCGTACATAGTCGTCGGTGCGGTATTTTAAAAGGCCGCACTGTTAACGCAGGCCAAATACGGTAACCCGTGCACTGACAAAAATAGTCATCCCATGGCGGTTATTTCGGTCAACGCACCACATCACCACTATTCAACTAGGTCAATGGTGCGGCCAGGTAACCGACCACACTGCTCTTTATAAAGAAATTTAAAATAACACAGTGCGCCTTTGGTACCGCCCTGGAACCGGTGCGGATACCCTTAGCACCGTTCTACCAGGTCGAACTGTTCACAATGTCAAATTATGGTATGTGGTGTGTTGACCACATTACACACCCCAGGGTGGATAATTCTGTCAATGCACCGAGTTTCCGTGATACCACATTGTCAACGGTGCGGCCTGGTAAATGATCACACCGCATTTTTTAACATTTTTTAAAAGAACACGATGCACCTCACGGTACCACCCCGGAACCAATGCAGATACCGTAAGCACCGGTTGTGGTACGACCTGTAAATTTATAGGCAGCACCGCAAGCCGGTGCGAGCCAAATAGCTCGAGTGCACCGAGTGACAATTTTTTTTTTTAATGGTTAATTTTAAGGTTTTTTGAAATTCTAATCCGCTAAAAGGTTTAATTGTGGAAAAATAGGAAAAATACCTGTACATTTACCCGTCGAGGAGGCATATTGGCTGTATAATTTGCAGAAGAAAAATTGTCCACTATTTCATAAAATTCAAGCTGGAGATTGGTGGCAATGCACAACAGCAGTGCGTGCAATAAGTGCAATGGGAGCACGGATGTCAGGGCAGCTCAAACAAGGATAACTTGCACTAGTGCTGGAGAGCTCTGTAGCACTGACAAAAGTGAAAAATGTAGTTTTTTTGCCGTAATTTTTTTTATTTAACCCTGTTCTGGTGCGCGGGGTTTGTATTGGCGCACCGGTGCGTTTGCAGTATGCCGCCTCGGGCGGTTTCTGTTTTCCTGCGCTTTTATGAGGCACCGAGGCATCGTATCTACAATGTACCAGTGCTCTAATGTAATATGACGCACCGGGCACGGTGTCCAGTGAGCCAATGATTTGTGCGGTTTTTCAACCGTAAGTTTTTTTATTTAACACTTTTCCGATGCGCGGCATTTACGAGGACCCCGATGCATTTTCGTCATTCCGCCCTAGGCGGTTTCTATTCCGTGTGCTTTTTATGAGGCACCGGTGCTGACAAGTTGACATGCATTGGTGTTGTTCCTTAATTAAAGGCATCAGGCAAGTGTGTACGGAGCGCACGGTTTCCGATGTACCAATGTTTTATGCGGTTTTTGGGCCGTAATTTTTTTATTTAACCATCTGCCAATGCACAGGGTTTATGGGCACCCCGGAGCATTTTATTTATTCCACACCAGGCGGTATCTATTTTCGTGCACGTTTTCAGAAGCACCGGTGCAGTAGATATGTAAGGAACCAATGTTGTACAAGAATATGACGCACCGGGTGGGTGTGTTAGGAGCGCACGACTCCTGGTGTGCCTATGTTTTATGTGGTTTTTTGGTCATAATTTTTTATTTATTTAACCCTGTGCCGGTGCGCGGGGATGTCAGGGCGGCTCAGTGCATTGGCAACCCGGTGTGTTTAAGGGCGACCCGGGCGGTTTCAGTTTTCGCGCATTTTTTATGAGGCATCGATGCACAAGTTATGTAAATTATCGGTGCTCTACAAAAATAAAATGTATCGGCCGAGTGTGTACAGAGCGCACGATGTCCAGTGTGTCAATTTTTTAACCGCACCAGTGCTTTCTCGTGTTGAACACATCGGTGCGTTTTACGGTGATAAGAGCACCAGACGAAATACATCTGCAAAAACCTTCGTCCACCAATCTCCTCTAGGAACCTGTGCTAGAAACAGATGTCTGGGGTATTTTTATAAAGGGTTCCTCAAAAAAATCCGCTAGAGGGTCTTTTCCTTGTAGTGGCCCTTGGACCAGATGGATTTACTATTGATTTATTTAAAGCATACTGAGAAATAATTAAAAAAAAATCTTTGAGTTGGTAGTAGACACTTAAGAATCATCAACCATTCTGAAAGCCTTAAATTCAAATTTTATCTCCCTTATTCGAAAGGAATAAAGGGCCAACAGTCCATAAGAATTCAGGCCAATAGCCCTGTGAAAATTGCTATACAAGATCATATCCAAAGTAGCAGTAAACAGGATGAAAAATTGATTCCATGTCTAATATGAGAAGAACAATCTTGGTTTTTCGAGGGGAGATAAATCTTAGATAATTTGATTCTTGCACATGAGATAAACTACTCATTGAAGACCCAAAAAATTCCAGGTATAATTATTCAACTTTATTTTTTGAAGGAATACGATAAGATTAGTTGGGATTATATGAAATTGGTATTAGGGGCGTTTGGATTTGACAAATTATGGATCAGTTGGATTATGGTCATAGTATCATCCCTTAGTTTTTCAATATTATTTAATGAAGTCCCATCAAAACATTTCTTCTCATCTCTAGGTATATGACAAGGGGACCCTATGTATCCCTTCCCATTTATCATAATGATGGAAGGCCAGGGGAGGGCAATCAATGTTGAAAAAAGAGAAGGATATATAAAGGTTCTTAAGCTGCATGAAGAAGGTCGAGCCACAAGGAATCAATAGGTCTTTTATGATACTATGCTTCATGATATTCCCACAGTAAAGGAGGCCCATTCATTGAAATTCATCTTGGACACCTTTACCTCTGCCTCGGGTATGGAGATCAATCAGTCTAAGTCGATGATTCTTTTTCTTTTACACTCTTATTGCTATCTAGATGAATTTAACTACTATATTATGGTTCCAAATAAGATATCTACCACAAAATTACCTTGGGGTCCCTCTAACAGTGCAAGCCTAGAAGAAGTCTAATTGGGAGAAATTTATCTCAAACCTTGAGGACAAGGTTAAATGATGGACTGTAAGAGCCTTGAACTTGGCTAGTTGGTTGAAGGCCTAAAGATGCATAGATATTCTAAGTGATCTGTATTGCTCTAGGTGTAAGATCAGGGATATCCAGAGGAACTTCCTGTGGTGAGGGGCAGAGGAAAAATGCAATTCAGCACTAACGTCTTGGAATACAGTATACTGTGAAAGATGTAGGAGGCCTTGGTCTTCATGATCCATAGATAACCAATAGTGAAAATGGAGAAAACCTATGGTGGAGATGGTTAAAAGGGGGGTCGAAACCATTTGCAAGGTTGTGGAAATCAAAATATGCACTTAACTACAAAAAAAAATACCTATTCTGGCTCTTGGGTTCAATCGAGGGATTCACTATTTGGAAATTTTCATGTAATAATAGAGGTATCATACAATAACACTGTTTCTTGGAAATAAGAAATGGAAAATATTTCCTTTTCTAGGATGATGTGTGGAAGAAAGAATCCAAATTAAGTAGAGAGGAATGGAGTCCCTTCCAACTAAGCACAAAACACCATGGGTATAGATAACTCCACTAATTCTGGGATTGGGGACTGGAGAACAACAAATGGAGGTGATGGAATTTAAATATATTTCGACAACCAACCTCGAATGACTTATCCATTCAACATGTAACATAGGAACTGAGAAAGCGACGTAATTTGTTAAATAATTACCAGGACCAACTTATATGGGGGAAAAAAGGAGGGGAGTTCAACCTTAAGGAAGCCAAGTCGTATCTCAATGTGGGGCATACTGGTTCCAATGACCCATCATGGAGAAAAGTATGGATGACACCACACTAGCTAAAAATTAAAATTTTTATGTGGTTGATTTTACACCGGAAGGTTCTAACCTAGGAAAATCTTACAAAGAGTAGATTTACAAGTGCATCTTGGTGTTGACTCTGCGAAAATGTAGAAGAGGACCTTAATCACCTACTAAACACCTATATCTATACAAAGACACTCTGGAACTGGTTTACCTTCATATTTATACAAATAGATCGGAATGGGAAAATCATACATGAAACAATAAAGAAATAGTGGGTGCAGTATATAAACAATGAGGTTGTGAAAATAACCTAGAATTTAATTTAGGGTTTCATCTTGTGAAAAGTCTAGAAGGAGCGCAAATGACACATATTTTGTGATAATAATTTATCCATCGACAACTTTGTGGAAGTAATAATGTTAGGTCCCTATATTACTAGTATAGTCCCTTATTGTTATTAGTGTAACCCCCTTATTGTTATTATTGTACCCTTGTAACCCCCATTTTGTTATTATTGTGCCCTTAAATTATTATTGTTAGGTCGGCTAGGATTACATTGTGGCCCACTAGGATTATATTATGGCCACATGGACGCCTATATATAGAAAGGAGGTTTTGTAAATTGTCTCATCCAATAATTGTTCATTTATGTAATGTATTGGAGGTTTCCCCCTCAAAGTGGCTTATTTCTAAGGCGTTGATATCTCTTTTCTTCTATTTTTGGAGCTGGTTACACAACATTTGGTATCAGAGCTTTGGATTCTAGGGTTTCACTGCTCCAAACAGGTCATCGTGGAATTTTCTCTATAAAAAATTTTCTACGAAGTTTCAGAAGCTGAAATGTTTAGGGTGCGAAGCCGAAATCCTGAGGAACATCTTCAAAAAATTTAAGAGCTTGGTTCGCAACATTTTTGGAGATATGATCTGTGGAAGTTAAGTCTTTTTTCAGGCTCCTAAAACAAGTCATCGTGGAATTTGCGCTATACTTTTTTTCTATGAAGTTTCAGACGCTGAAAATTTTAGGGTGCAAAGCCGAAATCCTAAGGAAAATCTTCAAAAAATTTCAGAGCTTGGTTCGCAATATTTTTGGAGATATGATCTGTGGAAGGTAGTGCTTTTTCAGGCTCCTGAATTTCATCTCAAAGAGGTGATCGTGGTAAAATATTCATAACTCTCTCTCTGAGCATAGAATTGGAGTGTCGTAAAAATTTGTTGCAAGTACACGGACTGTAGTTTCTTGGCTATCAATTTGAGAGCCGAAGGATGAAACAGTGACAAGTGGCAAGTCGTACAAGTTCACTCTACTGAACCAATCCATAATTAGGTCATTGTGGGAGATTGGACACAACTTTGTCTTGGAGAATCCAAATCAGGTCAGACCTGTGGCATTCGAAAGATAATTTAGAGGGATACGTCAGTACCAAAATTCAAATATTAAAGTGCTGCAATCACAAATATAATCCAATTTCAATATCAAGCTCCTCAAAAGCAAGAAAAAGGTGTGTATTTCTTTTCCGAATTGCATAATTCTTGTTTGAATAATCAATTTGAATTGATTCCAAGGGCATATTGTAGAATAGATATTAGTATTGGGTTCTAAAATTTTCCCCGTAAAAATAATTCAACACCCATTAAGCCTTCAGAAGGCTCTACTATGACTCATGAAGATGAAGAATTGCAACGTGATCTATCAAAATTAAAAGAGCGAGTGCAACAAATTTCACTCTCGCAAAGAGCAACAAAAAATGAAATTGAAGTTTTGAAGAAAGGCATGGAAACGAAGATGGAAGGTTTGAAGAAATGCGTGGAAGCTAAGATGGATGGCATGGAAGCTGGTATGGAAGCTAAGATGGATGACATGAAAGACAACATGGAAAACATGAAGAATGATCTAAAAGTAGACATCGAAGGTTTGACAAAGTTGATGCAAGAAATGTTTACTAATGGTGAAAAGATAGTAGAAGAACCTCATGATGAGAAAAAAATAAATGTTAATCATGATTTCATAAACTCAAATTTTGGCGGGAAGAACCACCATATTCCAAAAATAGATATGAGGAAGTTTGATGGAAAGGATCCTGTAACATGGATACTACAGATGGAGCAATATTTTGATCTCCATAACGTGCAAAACACAGAAAAGGTATGCATTGCAACTTTACATTTACAACAAAATACATTTGTATGGTATCGATGGGTTTGCTCCCGTAAAAAAATTGTCAGTGGTCAATTTTTACGGAGGAAATGATAGCACATTATGAGGATACAAAGAGCAACACCTTCTTTAGCCAATTGATAAATCTCAAACAAAAGGGTTTAGTGGGGCAGCACATTGAGGACTTCCAAAAATTGAATATAAGGGTAACCGATATTCCAGAGGAACACAGGATTGATCTCTTCATAGGCACTTTAAAGGATAACATTCAACATGAAGTTTGCGTTCTGGAACCTGATTCATTGGAGAAGGCATTCAGGTTGGCAAGAAAATTTGAATGTAAAATTATGGCAACAAGGAAGCCTACCACTCAATTCTATAAAGAAGGAAGTGTGCCTACGCCTAGATTTCCACAACCTACAAGGCTGACACCACAACAATTGGAAGAAAAAAGAGAAAAAGGGCTTTGCTACAGTTGTGATAGAAAATACACTAAAGGTCATAAGTGTGCTGAGAAGAAATTATTTTACATAGATTGTGAAGAGGAAGAAGAAATGAACAAGAAGAGGATATACACCAGGAACCAGCCCTAGAAGAGGAAGAAATGAATCCGACCATATCATGTAATGCACTGGCAGGAATTACCACTCCTCAAACTCTCAAGATAGAAGGACATATCAAGAAGAAAAGGGTAATAGTGTTGATTGATTCATGTAGCACCCATAATTTTATTCATTGTAAGGTAGCCAAGGAATTAAATTGTTTCCTATACCCAGCACCAGAATGTCAAGTGATGGTTGCAAATTGAGGAACTATAAATTGCTTTGGAAAATGCCATAATATCAAGCTAACCATGGGGGAATATGTATTGACTAGTCAAATGCTTTCCATTCCTATGGGAGGTGCTGATGTTGTACTAGGAGTACAATGGTTACAATCTTTGGGGATGGTAGCTTTTAATTTTCAAGAACTTTTCTTGAAATTTTTTTCAGAAGGAAAGGAAGTCGAATTACGGGGTATTGTGGGGAAGCCGGGAAAGATAATAAGCTCTAATGTCATGACAAAGCTTCTAAAGAAAGAACAACGAGGCGTAATTGCACAATTATGCTCACTAGAAGTTCCAACATCAAAATCATCTATTTCTGCAGATCTCCAACAAGTCTTGGACAATCATTCCAAGGTGTTTGAAGCTCCCAAAGGACTCCCACCTATTCGTGATCATGATCATGCTATTCATTTGATTCCAGGAAGTGTTCCTCCAAACATTAGGCCTTATAGATATCCTTACTTCCAAAAGAGCGAAATTGAACGTATGATTGCAGAAATGTTAGAGGTGGGTATAATACAACCTAGTCAAAGTTCTTTCTCTGCTCCTGTAGTATTGGTACACAAGAAGGATGGATCATGGCGAATGTGTCCGGATTATAGGGAGCTCAATAAGCTTACCATTAAAGATAAATTTCCCATTCCTGTGATTGATGAATTATTGGATGAATTACATGGAGCAATTTATTTTACCAAGTTGGATCTTCGTTCAGGATATCATCAAATTAGAATGAAGACCGAAGATATTCCAAAAAAAACATTTCGAACTCATGACGGTCATTATGAATTTTTGGTCATGCCTTTTGGCCTTACCAATGCACCTTCTACATTTCAAGGGTTGATGAATTCCATTTTCAAACCCTTCCTTAGAAAATTTGTGCTAGTATTTTTTGATGATATACTAATCTACAGCAGGTGTTGAAAGGATCATGTTGAACATGTTGACAGGGTGCTCAAACTATTGTAGGAGAAACAATTATATGCAAAAACATCCAAATGTTTCTTTGGAGTACAAGAGGTGGAAAATCTGGGTCATATTATATCTCACGAGGGTGTTAAAGTAGACCCTAACAAAATTAAATCCATTAAGGAATGGAAAGCCCCCACAACCATAAAGCAGTTGCGAGGATTTCTCGGGTTAACATGGTATTATCGCAAGTTTGTTAAGAATTATGGGAGAATAGCAGCACCTCTAACAACATTATTGAAGAAAGATGCATTTTCATGGACTCCTGAAGCAACTAAGGCCCTTGAACATCTTAAAGAGGCAATGTGCCTAGCACCGGTCTTAGCTACGCCAGACTTCACAAAAACCTTTATTGTGGAATGTGATGCCTCAGGAAATGGAATTGGTGCAGTTTTAATGCAGGAAGGAAGACCCATTGCTTTTAAAAGTCGTCCAATCAAAGGAAAGTATTTACAGAAACCTATTTATGAGAAGGAAATGTTAGCAATATTGCATGCACTAAAGAAATGGCGAACTTACCTAATGGGAAGACACTTCAAGGTAAAAACCGATCATGATAGTCTTAAACATTTTTTGGAACAAAGACTATCTTCAGAAGAGCAGCAAAAATGGGTCACAAAGATGTTGGGTTATGACTTTGAAATAATCTACAAAAAATGAAAGCTTAATGTTGTTGCAGATGCACTCTCAAGAAAGAATGAAGAGGTGGAAGCATTTCTTTGTGCCATTTCCATTATCCAACCAAATTGGATAACTGAAGTAAGAGATGAATGGAAGAAGTACAAAGATGTATGGACACTCATTCAAAAGTTGCAGCAAGATCCTAGTACATCTGATACATTTAGTTGGAAAAATGATTCCTTATGGTACAAATATCGCTTATATCTTTGTAAGAATTCCTAACTAAAACAAAAGATTCTTCTAGAATTGCACACTTCTCCTTTAGGAGGACACTCAGGATTTTTAAAAACTTACCACAGGGTGAAGAAAGAAAATTTTTTGGATGGCCTTAAATCTGATATTCAAAAGTTAGCGGTGGAATGTTTGGTTTTCCAGCAGAATAAAGTTGAGACAATTAAGACCCCGGGACTTCTACAACCTTTATCCATTCCAAGTCAACATTGGGAAGAGATTTCAATGGATTTTATCACAGGTTTACCTAAGTCCGAAGGAAAGAGTGTCATCATGGTGGTAGTTGATAGACTTACCAAGTATGCACGCTTTTTTGCATTATCTCATCCATTTAAAGCAAGTACAGTTGCTACTACATTTATGGACAGAATTCAAAAGCTACATGGAAGCCCAAGGGTTATTGTGAGCGACAGAGATCCCATTTTTACTGGAAATTTTTGGACGGAGTTATTTTCTTGTTTGGGTACTCAATTAGCTCATAGCTCATCTTATCATCCTCAATCTTATGGTCAATCTGAGATAGTAAAAAAATGTTTGGAAGGATATCTTCGTTTTTTTGTATCTGATAAACAAACACAATGGGTCAAGTGGTTACCTCTCGCTGAATGGTGGTATAACACTTCCTTCCATACTGCAGCAAAATTGACCCCATTTATGGCACTTTATGGATATCATCCACCATCCATCACATCATCTTTAAGAGAAAATTCGAAGGTTCAAGCAGTGGAAGATCACATCGAGCATCAACAAGAAGTTCTCCAACTCTTAAAGGATAACCTGAATTTGGCACAAAATCGAATGAAACAACAGGCAGATCAACATCGCAGCGAGAGAAGTTTTGATGTAGGAGATTGGGTATTTTTACGGCTACAACCATACAAACAAATGTCCCTCAAGCAAGTTAAGAAGGATAATAAATTATCACCAAAGTACTATGGTCCTTACAAGGTGTTGCAAAAGATTGGTACTATGGCATACAAATTGGAGCTTCCTGCTTCTTCACGAGTACATCCAGTTTTCCATGTTTCATGCTTAAAGAAGGTTATAGGAGAAAATCTTCCAGTTCAAACAATATTGCCAGAACTCGATGAGGAAGGAAAAATCATATTGGAACCAGAAGCGGTCATGGAAACAAGAACTCGACAACTACGGAATCGATCAATTTCAGAGTATCTCATCAAGTGGAAGAACTTACCCACTGAAGATTCTACATGGGAGGATGATAATTTTATACAGAAGCACCCAGAGCTACTCAAGCGTTGAGGACAACACTTTTTTGAAGGAGAAGGGCATGTTAGGTCCCTATATTACTAGTATAGTCCCTTATTGTTATTAGTGTAACCCCCTTATTGTTATTATTGTACCCTTGTAACCCCCATTTTTTTATTATTGTGCCCTTAAATTGTTATTGTTAGGTCAGCTAGGATTACATTGTGGCCCACTAGGATTACATTATGACCACATGGACTCTTATATATAGAAAGGAGGTTTTGTAAATTGTATCATCCAAGAATTGTTAATTTATGTAATGTATTGGAGGTTGCCCCCTCGAAGTGGCTTATTTCTAAGGCGTTGATATCTCTTTTCTTCTATTTTTGGAGTTGGTTGCACAACAAATAAGACATCAACTAAGGTAAACAATAATTAGCGGATGAAATTAACCGCCATAGGAACATCCATCCCCCCAGGAAGTGCAAATTTTAATTTTTTTTTATCTATATTACCTGAGTGGGCTAGGGCATCGACCCATAGAGTGTGATATTTTTCTAGGCTTCGCGATATAGTTGGATCCCCCTGATGGCTTCCTGAAACTAAACTTTGATGGGGCATCGAAAAGGAATCCGGGTAAGGCAGGGGTTGGAGGAGTCATAAGGGACTAGACAGGAAAAATATGCATATTATATTTCATAAACCTCAGCCAGGATTCAAATAATGTAGAAAAATTCTTGGCCCTGGAGGATGGGGTGGAAACAATGATTCAGGAAGGAATGATGAACGTGATAGTCGAAGGGGACTCTACGTTAGGCATCCAAGTGAACGTAGGTTGCAATGTGGCACATAGTTACGCAAAGTAATGAGGAACTAATGCCTCGCCCAGTTAATCCAATGCCTCGTGTAGTTAATCCAACATATTCAGAAACATATGGATGTGTTGAAAACTATGTATTTCACCTTATTTCGTCATTTACAAAATGCATTGGAAGATATGGCGGAAAATGTAGGGGTTGAGAGAATCCACTCACTAACCAATGTGATGTAGGAGGATATTTCTGAGTTTTAGTTCAAGGAGGAATGTCGGAGGTTGGTGGAGTGAGATTGTTGTGTAACCAGCTCCTAAAATAGAAGAAAAGAGATATCAACGCCTTAGAAATAAGCCACTTTGACCTCCAATACATTACATGAATTAACAATTCTTGGATGATACAATTTACAAAACCTCCTTTCTATATATAGGAGTCCATGTGGCCATAATGTAATCCTAGCTAACCTAACAATAATAATTCAAGGGCACAATAATAAAAAAATGGGGGTTACAAGGGTACAATAATAACAATAAGGGGGTTACACTAATAACAATAAGGGACTATACTAGTAATATAGGGACCTAGCATGCCCCTCTCCTTAAAAAACGTGTTGTCCTCAACGATTGAGTACCTCTGGATGCTTCTATATAAACTTCTCATCCTCCCATGTAGAATCTTCAGTGGGTAAGTTCTTCCACTTGATGAGATACTCTGAAATTGATCGATTCCGTAGCTGTCGAGTTCTTGTTTCCGTGACCGCTTCAGGTTCCAATATGATTTTTCCTTCCTCTTCAAGTTCGGGTGATATTGTTTGAACTGGAAGATTTTCACCTATAACCTTCTTTAAGCATAAAACATGGAAAATTGGATGCACTCATGAAGAAGCAGGAAGCTCCAATTTGTATGCCATAGTACCAATATTTTGCAACACCTTGTAAGGACCATAGTACCTTGGCGATAATTTATTATCCTTCTTAGCTTGCTTGAGGGACATTTGTTTGTATGGTTGTAGCCGTAAAAATACCCAATCTCCTACATCAAAACTTCTCTCGCTACGATGTTGATCTGCCTGTTGTTTCATTCGATTTTGCGCCAAATTCGGGTTATCCTTTAAGAGTTGGAGAACTTCTTGCTGATGCTCGATGTGATCTTCCACTGCTTGAACCTTCGAATTTTCCCTTAAAGATGATGTGATGGATGGCGGATGATATCCATAAAGTGCCATAAATGGGGTCATTTTTGCTGCAGTATGGAAGGAAGTGTTATACCACCATTCAGCGAGAGGTAACCACTTGACCCATTGTGTTTGTTTATCATATACAAAACAACGAATATATCCTTCCAAACATTTATTTACTATCTCAGTTTGACCATCAGATTGAGGATGATAAGATGAGCTATGAGCTAATTGAGTACCCAAACAAGAAAATAACTGCGTCCAAAAATTTCCAGTAAAAATGGGATCTCTGTCGCTCACAATAACCCTTGGGCTTCCATGTAGCTTTTGAATTCTGTCCATAAATGTAGTAGCAACTGTACTTGCTTTAAATGGATGAGATAATGCACAAAAGTGTGCATACTTGGTAAGTCTATCAACTACCACCATGATGACACTCTTTCCTTCGGACGTAGGTAAACCTGTAATAAAATCCATTGAAATCTCCTCCCAACGTTGACTTGGAATGGATAAAGGTTGTAGAAGTCCCGGGGTCTTAATTGTTTCCACTTTATTCTGCTGGCAAACCAAACATTCCGCCACAAAATTTTGAATATCAGATTTAAGGCCATCCCAAAAAAATTCTTTCTTCACCCTGTAGTAAGTTTTTAAAAATCCTGAGTGTCCTCCTAAAGGAGAAGTGTGCAATTCCAGAAGAATCTTTTGTTTTAGTTGGGAATTCTTACAAAGATATAAGCGATCTTTGTACCATAAGGAATCATTTTCCAACTAAATGTATCAGATGTACTAGGATCTTGCTGCAACTTTTGAATGAGTGTCCATACATCTTTGTCCTTCTTCCATTCATCTCTTGCTTCGGTTATCCAATACGGTTGGATAATAGAAATGGCACAAAGCAATGCTTCCACCTCTTCATTCTTTCTTGAGAGTGCATCTGCAACAACATTAAGCTTTCCTTTTTTGTAGATTATTTCAAAGTCATAACCCAACATCTTTGTGACCTATTTTTGCTGCTCTTCTGAAGATAGTCTTTGTTCCAAAAAGTGTTTAAGACTATCATGATCAGTTTTTACCTTGAAGTGTCTTCCCATTAGGTAAGTTCTCCATTTCTTTAGTGCATGCAGTATTGCTAACATTTCCTTCTCATAAATAGGTTTTTTTAAATACTTCCCTTTTATTGGATGACTTTCAAAAGAAATGGGTCTTCCTTCCTGCATTAAAACAACACCAATTCCATTTCTTGAGGCATCACATTCCATAATAAAGGTTTTTGTGAAGTCTGGCGTAGCTAAGACCGATGCTAGGCACATTGCCTCTTTAAGATGTTCAAAGGCCTTAGTTGCTTCAGGAGTCCATGAAAATGCATCTTTCTTCAACAATGTTGTTAGAGGTGCTACTATTCTCCCATAATTCTTAACAAACCTGCGATAATACCCTGTTAACCCGAGAAATCCTCGCAACTGCTTTATGATTGTGGGGACTTTCCATTCCTTAATGGCTTTAATTTTGTTAGGGTCTACTTTAACACCCTCGTGAGATACAATATGACCCAGATATTCCACCTCTTGTACTCCAAAGAAACATTTGGATATTTTTGCATATAATTGTTTCTCCTGCAATAGTTTGAGCACCCTGTCAACATGTTCAACATGATCCTTCCAAGAACTGCTATAGATTAGTATATCATCAAAAAATACTAGCACAAATTTTCTAAGGAAGGGTTTGAAAATGGAATTCATCAACCCTTGAAATGTAGAAGGTGCATTGGTAAGTCCAAAAGGCATGACCAAAAATTCATAATGACCTTCATGAGTTCGAAATGCTGTTTTTGGAATATCTTCGGTCTTCATTCTAATTTGATGATATCCTGAACGAAGATCCAACTTGGTAAAATAAATTGCTCCATGCAATTCATCCAATAATTCGTCAATCACAGGAATGGGAAATTTATCTTTAATGGTGAGCTTATTGAGCTCCCTATAATCCGGACACATTCGCCATGATCCATCCTTCTTGTGTACCAATACTACAGGAGCAGAGAAGGAACTTTGACTAGGTTGAATTATACCCGCCTCTAACATTTCTGCAATCATACGTTCAATTTCGCTCTTTTGGACATAATAATATCTATAAGGCCTGATGTTTGGAGGAACACTTCCTGGAATCAAATGAATAGCATGATCATGATCACGAATAGGTGGGAGTCCTTTGGGAGTTTCAAAAACCTTGGAATGATTGTCCAAGACTTGTTGGAGATCTGCAGAAATAGATGATTTTGATGTTGGAACTTTTAGTGAGCATAATTGTGCAATTACGCCTCGCTGTTCTTTCTTTAGAAGCTTTGTCATGACATTAGAGCTTATTATCCTTCCTGGCTTCCCCGCAATACCCCGTAATTCGACTTCCTTTCCTTCTGAAAAAAATTTCAAGAAAAGTTCTTGAGAATTAAAAGCTACCGTCCCCAAAGATTGTAACCATTGTACTCCTAGTACAACATCAGCACCTCCCATAGGAATGGAAAGCATTGGACTAGTCAATACATATTCCCCCATGGTTAGCTTGATATTATGGAATTTTCTAGAGAAATTTATAGTTCCTCCATTTTCAACCATCACTTGACATTCTGGTGCTGGGTATAGGAAAAAATTTAATTCCTTGGCTACCTTAGAATGAATAAAAATTTAATTCCTGCCAGTGCATTACACGATATGGTCGGATTCATTTCTTCCTCTTCTGGGGCTGGTTCCTGGTGTATATCATCTTCTTGTTCATTTTCTTCTTCCTCTTCACAATCTATGTAAAATAATTTATTCTCAGCACACTTATGACCTTTAGTGTATTTGCTATCACAACTGTAGCAAAGCCCTTTTGCTCGTTTTTCTTCCAATTGTTGTGGTGTCAACCTTGTAGGTTGTGGAAATCTAGGCGTAGCAACACTTCCTTCTTTATAGAATTGAGTGGTAGGCTTCCTTGTCACGATTATTTTACATTCAACTTTTCTTGCCAACCTGAATGCTTTCTCTAATGAATCCGGTTCCAAAACGCGAACTTCATGTTGGATGTCATCCTTTAAAGGGCATATCAAGAGATCGATCTTGTGTTCCTCTGGAATATTAGTTACCCTTATATTCAATTTTTGGAAGTCCTCAATGTGTTGCCCCACTAAACCCTTTTGTTTTAGATTTATCAATTGGCTAAAGAAGGTGTTTCTCTTTGTATCCTCATAATGTGCTATCAATTCCTCCGTAAAAATTGACCAAGTGACAATTTTTTTAGGGGAGCAAAGCCATCGATACCATACAAATGTATTTTTTTCTAAATATAAAGTTGTAATGTGTACCTTTTGTGTGTTTTTCACATTATGGAGATCAAAATATTGCTCCATCTGTAGTATCCATGTTACAGGATCCTTTCCATCAAACTTCCTCATATCCATTTTTGGAATATGGTGGTTCTTCCCGCCAACATTAGAGTTTATGAAATCACGATTAAAATTTATTTTGTTCTCATCATGAGGTTCTTCTACTATCTTTTCACCATTAGGAAACATTTCTTGTATCAACTTTGTCAAACCTTCGATGTATGCTTTTAGATCATTCTTCATGTTTTCCATGTTGTCTTTCATGTCATCCATCTTAGCTTCCATGCCAGCTTCCATGCCATCCATCTTAGCTTCCATGCCATCCATCTTAGCTTCCATGCCTTTCTTCAAACCGTCCATCTTCACTTCCATGCCTTTCTTCAAAACTTCCATTTCATTTTTTGTTGCTCTTTGCGAGAGTGAAATTTGTTGCACTTGCTCTTGTAATTTTGATAGATCATGTTGCAATTATTCATCTTCATGAGTCATAGTAGAGCCTTCTGAAGGCTTAATGGGTGTTGAATTATTTTTACGGGACATATTTTAGAACCAAATACTGATATTTATTCTACAATATTCCCTTGGAATCAATTCAAATTGATTCTTCAAACAAGACTTATGCAATTCGGAAAAAAAAAATACACACCTTTTTCTTGCTTTTGAGGAGCTCGATATTGAAATTGGATTATCTCTGTGATTGCATCACTTCAATATTTTAATTTCAGTACCAACATAGCCCTCTAAATTATCTTTCGAATCCCACAGGTCTGACCTGATTTGGATTCTCCAAGACAAAGTTGTGTCCAATCTCCCACAATGACCTAATTATGGAATGGTTCAGTAGAGGGAAATTGTACAACTTGCCACGTGTCACTGTTTCATCCTTCAGCTCTGAAATTGATAGCCAAGAAACTACAGTCTGTTTAATTGTGATCACTTTTTACGGCACTCCAATCCGATGCTCAGAGAGAGAGTTATGAAGATTTTCCCACGATCACCTCTTTGGGATGAAATTCAGGAGCCTGAAAAAGCACTACCTTCCACAGATCATATCTCCGAAAATATTTTGAACCAAGTCTGAAATGTTTTAAATATTTTCCTTAGGATTTTGGCTTCGCACCCTAAAAATTTCAGCTTCTGAAACTTCGTAGAAAAAATTTTATAGTGCAAATGCCACGATGACCTGTTTAGGAGCCTGCAAAAAGACCTAACTTCCACAGATCATATCTCCAAAAATATTGCGAACCAAGCTATGAAATTTTTTGACGATGTTCCTCACGATTTCATCTTCGCACCTAAAAATTTCACCTTCTGAAACTTTGTAGAAAAAAATTTATAGCGAAAATGCCACGATGACCTGTTTGGAGCAGCGAAACCCTAGAATCCAAAGCTCTGATACCAAATGTTGTGTAACCAGCTCCAAAAATAGAAGAAAAAAGATATCAATGCCTTAGAAATAATCCAATTCGAGGGGGAAACATTCAATACATTACATGAATGAACAATTCTTGGATGATACAATTTACAAAACCTCCTTTCTATATATAGGAGTCCATGTGGCCATAATGTAATCCTAGTGGGCCACAATGTAATCCTAGCCGACCTAACAATAATAATTTAAGGGCACAATAATAACAAAATGGGGGTTACAAGGGTACAATAATAACAATAAAGGGGTTACACTAATAAAAATAAGGGATTATACTAGTAATATAGGGACCTAACAGAGATCACACCATGTCATTAAGGTGGGTTGATAGAGAGGCAGTGGGCTTGAATCAGGTTAGTGACCCACTTGATGATGAGAATGAACAACACTCATTATGGATAGACAGGTAGATGTTTGTTGGAAAACGAGAAGGGGTTAATTGTTACACTAAGTGGAAGGGGTGACGGTTGATGATGGGATGGAGAGGATTTCATCCCTAATAGATCGTCATTCAGATCGGATCATTAATAAGGGAGGGTGACGAGAGGAGTGGGTAGGTAAAAATCCTCGAGAGGAGGCATACATGAGCAGGGCCATGGCTATTATGATTCTATATAGACTGCCCGAAGGGGAAAATGGGAGGGAGGATGACCACAAGCTCACACAAACGAACATAAAAATCACTATCATGTCATAGTTACCGAAAATGGAGAGGAATAGTAATAAAAAATCAGTGAGGCGAATCATGTCTTGGCTGCTACCTTTAAATAATGGGGAGCTAGCATTGTCGAGATATGGTAGAATATTGGAAGGTGGTGTAACAATGAGTGTGTTAGCAATTTCTATAAGGGAAATTAATGTATCAGGGAGTGCAATGCCTAAAGGTCGCAGTGTTGGAGGCAAGCCGAGGGGTAGACCCCGAGCGGGTGCTTAGATTTCTAAGGCCAACAAACAGACACACATGCAAGATGTGGCAAGGGTGGCTACAATCAATTACCAAGATACATTCCCACAAAAAGGGAAGGAGATAGTGGAAATATGGGAGAATGAGGTCAGAACATAGCACAGGGTTGTCCCGGATGGAAAAATTGAGGAGGAAGTGGACTGGATCATCGACACTGAGAAATCCAGAACACGAAGGATGATTTACCACAAGACCCTGGATACTTCTTGGAATTTCAAGACTCTAGTGGGGAAGTTGCAAGTAGAGGAAGCAGAGGAGAGGACTAGGAGATAGTTCAAGATAAAACTCTAGTTAAAGGCTATAGACCAACGAGTGAGAGGTATTGAATAGGTCGTCAAGGGTTTGATGAACTTATAAAAAATATAGGATGGTAGGATTGGGGATATGAAGAATAAGTTGATCTCAATCTAACTGAAGTACATCCATAATGTGGATATCTCTCTAGATGAAGAGAAAGGTGATCCAGCCTGTCTGAGAAAGTACACATTTCGGGAGGTTAGTGTTGCAGGTAGCCATTAACAGGAGACTCCAAAGGCTTCAGTGGCAACCCCAGTGGTGGATCTAGGAACACGGGAAACAACAAAAACAACTCCAGTCAAATATGGATATGCTCTGTAACCTTATTGTTAGTTAAATACGGCATTGACCACTCTTTGTTTAGGTTTTTTTTTATGTTTTTATAGGCATTTTTGTAGTTATTTTGTTAAGTTTAGGTTTGAATATCCAAGTTGTGTAGTTATTAAGATAGAAAAATCTGAAAATAGTAGTAGTGGGAAGAGGCATTTTTTTGAATTGTATTAGGGATACGAGAGACATAAAAATATGATGTCATGTCTAGTTAAATGTGTCATTAAGGCAATTTGTTTTTGCAGCTAGTCTGGCTTCCAATCTGGCATACCAGCTGGCATTTTTGTACTCTCTGTTTACTTATTAATATAAGGATTCTTCGTTGACTTACCAAAAAAAAAAAAATATTCATGAACATAAATAAATGAAAAATTATATTACTAAAATCCTTATCAAACTTTAGGAAGAACTGAAATGCAATAGGGATTTACATGGCCTAATATATGAAAAGGATATGATTTTTCATGTCCAATTTACTCTAGTCATATTTCTTGCCAAAATTTTGAAATGAAAATATTCAAATCTTCAACAAGGTGATGCAGATGTTAATGATGTTAATGACACAATTAATTATAAATATATTGAGAAAATATCATATCGGTCGCTATATGGAGACAATTTTTTTAATCCCCATCTTTGTTTTCGTTATGAGAAGACAATAACTTTTTAGATAAATATTAAAAGAAGAAAAATATTAAAGAGAAAACAATTGGTTATTATTGAACCAATTCATGGAAACTAGATTTAGAAGCCAATATTTTGCATAAGTCTTAACATCAATTTAATACACAAGTAAATAATTAGTTAAATGGAAAAGTTACAAAAGTAAATTACTTTCAATTGATTATTACAAAATATAATTTTGGACATAAACAAAACCTAATTTAAAAAATTTGAAAATTGGGTCCATTGTAGATTAGGACTCCCTTGTATGTTAAGTTAAGGGGGAGTATACAAATGAGAAAGGTACTATTTTGTACGTTACTATTTTTTACGTTAAGTGGTGAATACATTAAACAAAAAAAAATGGTCAATGGTCAACCAAAACCACTAGATACAAGGTATCAAATGAAAAAGGCTAGTGGTCATTCAAAAAATTAGATACAATAATGAAATATCTATTGAAGAAAAGAAGACTCTAAATCTCAAGTTGGGTCCCTTCAATATACTTCTCACATTTTAGCTAATGAAGTAAGGGATATTGATGATTGTCGAAATTCAAAGTTTTGACAACAATAACAACCACTGATTTGCAAATATTTCATCACTTTCCATAAATTCATGGTTTGGATGTTGATTGACACTATTTGTGTGTAATTTTCTAATAGCAGCATTGTGAGTATTTTTTTCATCTCGATGGTCATTAGACCCATTCTTGTTTCTTTCAATTTGTTTGGGTCATCAACATTTTTAGGAAAGAGTTAGACTTATTATAATTCATTTGTTAAAAAAAAATTCTCATAAGACTTCGGGGTTCACATCATTGGATGAATTACTAATATTGGAACTCACATGTTCAAACAATGGGAGATTCCTTATTCTCAACATCCATATTTGACAATTTTTTAGGAAAAAATTCATTGTGTCTTAGTTTAGAAGCTTTATATTTAAGAATAAGATGATACTAGTTTATGTGATAGTTATTGTTGCCTTATTGGTATAATTATTTAAACCTATGATTGGTGTGGGGGGGGATTGTTAGCATATGCGTCCCTAAATAACCACAAAGTTTCAAATCACCTCTTTATGGATTTTCATCCTTATCTATTAATGAGTTGTTATTATGCTGGTAATCTTTGGTTCAAAAGGTTATTGCATCCATGTAATGAATAAAATTGATATCATTGGATGAATATGTAGTTGAGATTCAACAAAAGTCTTTTTCACCAGTTCTTGTGGTGTGTTTTATTGCTTTATTATTTAACATTGGTGTGTGATGCTCATTGCAAGTCAATGTAATGTTGGAGGAAAAAAATGGGACACTAATTATGATGAGTTCACCATCAATTGATTTTAATTGTATTAGGAAGAATTATTAGTGAATGGTTCTTGGAATTATGAGTTTTGATACAAAATAGTGCTAGGGCCTAGTTAAGTAAACCCAAGGTAATAATTATTCAAACCTTATTTTTCAAAGAACATTTCATCATAAAGATTTAATATAAACATCGAATGGCCTAAGAAGAACCGTATATAATTCAAGCTCAATTGATATTAAATTTGATTGATGGTGGTAATAAACACCCATTGGAGAATGCATGGGAATTCTAGATTGAAAATTCCAACTCAGTAGCATAAATCATGCATGAGGCATGTCCTTTTGTTTTTTATGGACCTTGACATGGTTTAAAAATTCTATTGTATATAGAACAATGTTTTTTTTGCTAAGCAAGCTAAACTATTGGGAATGTTTTCACTACCTTAAAGTAGGGATAGATTTGAAGTGGGAGGACATTATATCTACCCAATGTGTCAAAAGGTTCAGCTATATCAACTTGAACTTAATACTCTAAAAGCCATGATTGGAAAACAATTTGAAAAAGGTAATGAGATCTATGGTGCAATCACAGGAGTGAAAGATAGCCAAGATATGACCGCTTTGTGGACTAGGATTTCCACCCATGAAGTTTACTAGCTTCACAAGTATTCATTACAAGTGTTGGGAGAAATTTTTATAACATAGAAAGTATTTTATGAAGGACTCATAATGGAATTCTTGATGTGAATAAAATCACTAGGGTGCGTTTAATACACGAGGGATTTCCGGACAACAATAAGCTTTCAAATCATGGTCAAATCTATCATAGGGAAAACCTCAATCTTGTGGATGTATTCCGTAAATTATGTGGTGTATGTAAAACATAAAGTATATCTCATGCAAGGGATCCTTGTGGACTAGAAATGACCTTTGTTTGATGGTATGAAACTTGATGAACATTATATGTTGTTTAATTATATCCTATGTAAAGAAACAAGTCTTACTTTGATTGTATTCTTGAGTGGAGAAGCAATTGGTAAAGGAGTACCTTCATCCTCAAAGCTCGATTCTTATAGAGCATGTTTACTTGAAGGATGTAATTAGATATAACCCCTATACTTAATTTTTTTTTAACTCTCCTCGCCTAATGTGTATATTGTAGAGAAATTAGAAGAGGTTCCAATGCTTCTCATTTTATGAATAATTTATGATAATTTGCAAATGCAATAATCTAAACTAAACAAAGTACCATGAGGTATACCTATGCTCCAAGAGTTTATTTATTATTCATCTTTCAAAAAATTTTGATTATTAGAGAGTTTTTGAGGAAGGCCATGAGTGGGTCTTTTATTTATCACATGGTTTTCAAAATGCTTCCCTAACACTATGTTTGTTACAAAAATACCAATTTGGATTACCTTGCGAATTTTCCCATATGATTTTGGAATTTCTTAGTCTGTGAAGATATTGAGAATACCTTGGGTTGTATATTTAAAAGACAATATTTCATTATATTAAAATAGGTTTATTTACAAATTATTGAACTATGTTTATATTGAGAATACATTTGGTTGGATATTTAAAACAAATTTTCCATTGCATTAAAATGGGTTAATTTACAAATGATTGAACTATGTTGATATTGGCATCAACCAGTCTCTCCTAGATAATATGATAAAAGATGAAACAAAGGGGAAATTTCCAATGGACTTAGGTTTTAGATTATCATAACACCCCTTCTTAAATGTCATGCTAGCCAATAAATAAGACATATTTAGGATTATTGTGGCCACTGAAAATGCACATAAAAAGGAATAGAGACCACAATTCAAAACCAAAAATACGGGGATCATGTGAGATACCTTTCTTAGATGATGAAGTCAAGTACAATACACAAAATTAGAAACCCATTTTTACAAATAAATATATGTATGCATGTCTAGAAGTGAAAATTGATGAAAACAAATGTTCTCTTAGATGTTAAATAATAAGACATGAATATTGGGTTTTTCCTCAAATGAATGTTAGTTGTAAATGAAACCCCATCATGAGGAATGGAGATATTTCATGAATTTTACCACACTAATTTAGATAAAGAGTTGGAACTGTATATAGATTAAATGGAAAAATAAATTTTGATATAAAATTAATCCTTGTGGAATGCTCTCCATAGGGGTAGAATGAGGATAAAAAAAAGGAGGAAAACATGATACGAACAATATTTGAATAGGATAAAAATGAGATGTCAATTTATTATGTATGTGTTGTGTACACATAATTAATGCAATTTCCATTATGAAAATATTTTCAAATTAATCCCTCTATACATCATTAAAAATCGTTTTTCTCTTTACAAATATTAAGAGTAAAAATTGATAATAAGTGAGGCTTAATTTCAACATCTATACTCTAATAAGGTTGTAGGTGGAAGTTATTTGTCATCGATCACTTTTTTCTCCATTAATAATTATGCTGTAAGGCATTCCTCTTTGAAAAAAACTCCCCCAACTGCCATTTTGTACCACTCTACAACATCGGATTGAATTTTAGATGATTGAAAATTTGTGTGTGCTTAGATTAATAATTAGAAAAAATAGTTAGCCATCGTTGACAGTTAGGGGAAAAAATACATAAAACCCTTCCTGTTAGATCTACAAACCCTCGAGACCCACTTTCCTCTTTGCATGGATGAAACGAGACTATAAATTTGGTGGCTTGGGGTTCCACCCATTCACTCACTGAAGTATTTGATGCTCAATGCACCTAATGATTTAAGGACTCTCTAAAGCTCACCCAAATTCAAATTCCTCTGATTTGAATATATAACTTTAGTTCGAGCATCTCTGGAAGCTCATCCACGAACATCACAATAGACGAACCTATCTCCTACAATTACTGGTCAGTCACATTGTTATATCCTCCAACTACTGCTTATTCATATTGATGGAATTTTCTAGAGAAGCCCGGATCGCCACTGGGAGAGTTTCAGACACAAAATCAGCCCTAGAAACCATATTATTGAGTGCAGTAAATTTTCCCTCAAAAAATACCTATATCTATGTCAAATGTTATATATATAGTTAACTTTGGATTCGACAATCTGTTTGTGATTGTAGGAAATTATAGGGTAAGTTCCTTAGATCAAACACCAAAGGTCACCGCTCAAAAACAGATAACAGATGAGTACACCAGTGCTTGACGTAGTTAAAACCCTTAAGAGGGAAACAGTCCACAACCTGAGCTAACGCATCCACTTCAGGAAATTTATTAATATAAAGAAATAAAATTCACATAATCTTCTGTCATAAACGGTTACCAGAAAAATGACCCTCCATGCTCTTTAAATAGAGATCATGGATCAATCGGGTGTTAAGCCACAGATCAAGTGTCAATAATACCAAGTAGAGAGTGAATTGTTGGATCACTACATATCGTGTTCGTGGGATTATAAGTTACAAATGTACTTAGTAAATAAACACAATTTACCTAACTCTCTCCTAAACCAAGTTATACTTAACTATTTCCTATGTGGCGGAATATCCTAACATCCCCCTTTAAGAGAAACTTGGGATAGGATTGAAGGATTTACAAAGGTGACACAATAGGAGACTATTTCCTATGTGTCAAAATATCCTAGCATCCCCCCTTAATAAAAAATTGGGATAGGATTGAAGGATTTACAAAGGTGAGACAATAGGATAAGGACGGAGGCATTAGAGGCTATTCCCCCTTAATTTTAACTTTCCTGAACTCCAAGCATAGATCAAATTTTGGTAAACTTCACTTTTGTGAGAGCCTTTGTAAATATATCAGCAACTTGATCATTGGTTGAACAATATTGTACTTCAAGAACACGATCATGAATGAGCTTTCTGATGAAGTGTATGTGTAGCTCAATATGTTTCATGCGTTGATGCTGAACTAGATCTTTGCATATCTAAATGGCACTTTGATTATCACACCAAAGTGTAGTTGGATTTTGTTGATGAAAACCAAATTCGATTAGGATATGACGAAGCCACATGGCTTCTTTGTTGGCTTCAACTGCACCACGTACTCTGCTTCTGCCGAAGAAAGGTAGATGGCACTTTTTTCCTTACAAGACCATGTAAGAGGTCTTGAACCAAGAGTGAATACATAACCTACAGTAGAATTTTGATCATCAGGGTCACCAGCCCAATCAGAATCAGTGAAACCAATCAACAATGGAGATGCTCCTGCACTGTAATGAATCCCGAACTAAATTGTACCTTGAATATATCAAAGTATTCATTTATCTTCTTTCCAATGACTTTCATGAGGTTTGTGCATAAACTGGGCCACAAGACCAATGGCAAAGGAAAGGTAGGGACGAGTATGGGTTAGATACAGAAGTTTACGGACAAGTTGAAGGTATAAGGTAGCATCAACATCAGGGGAAGTACAAGTGACTGAAATCTTGACTCCAGACTAAAAGGGGGAAGGGGATGGCTTATAGTCTTCCATGTGAAAGTGGCGTAGAAGATCACAGCCATACTTGGATTGAGAAAGGGTAATACCTTCTTTCGATTGCAAGACTTGAAGACCAAGGAAATAATGCAAGTGTCCTAAGTCTATCATTTC
Organism: Pinus albicaulis; assembly: GCA_034641835.2. NCBI lineage: Eukaryota > Viridiplantae > Streptophyta > Pinopsida > Pinales > Pinaceae > Pinus > Pinus albicaulis. Next base: position 1,181,977,751 of record CM076579.1, on the reverse strand, counting down.
AAACTTCTTTTTGAGGCTATACTTCACATGGTTTATATGGTTGGGATCACTACTAGTAAGGATAATATCATCAACATAAAGAACAAGGATGATTAAGGACTTACACACTTTCTTGGTGTAGAGAGTGTTGTCATAATGACATCTAGAAAATCCATTATCTAAGATAAAGCTATCCATTTTGGTATACCTAGCCCGAGGGGCTTGTTTGAGACCATAGGGGGACTTCCTAAGGTAACAAACAAGGCTAGAGTCATTTGGATAAATCCAAGGGTTGTTCCATGTAGATTTATTCATGAAAATCCCCATGTAATAAGGCAGACTTAACATCCATATGATGGACTACCCATTTAAAGGAGGCAGTAAGGGAAAGAACAAGGCAGATAAAATTCATTTTGGCAACAGGGGAGAAGGTTTCAGTATATTCAATGCCTTTAACTTGTGAATTTCCTTTAGCAACAAGAAGAGATTTATGTTTATCCACTTTTCCATTTGCATCTGACAAGTTTTCTTCCCTTTCGAAGAGGAACAAGATCCCAAGTATCGTTTGCCAATAAGGAACAATATTCTTCATTCATAGCTACATCCCAATCTCGATGTCCTAAAGCTCCTTCAAAGGTGTTTGGATCGGGATTTTCTGGAACTTGAGCCAATAAGGAAGAGGCTCTTTTGAACTAAGAATGTGTACGACGTTGATCTCCAGGGTCACCTGCAAGAGAACCTACTACATCCCGAGTAGAGCAGACCCATCTGTAATATTCCTTTTTAGGATTTTTTGCAAAATGGTCCTCTGTGATGCTGTATAAGGAAGGCAGTGTAAGAATAAGATGAACTGGGACTTGGATCCCTTGTTTTACCCTTCATACATTACTCTTCCAGAACATTAGCTCAAAGAAATAACCCTAGGAGGGTTATGCAGATCCTCCAACCCTATGTAGCTCCAACAATTCTCCAAATGGATAGCTACAACAATACATAAACTTCTACAAGTAGTAGCAGTGAAATATCAATAAATATGGAGCAAGAAGAGTGCATAGCTATTATATTATGTGCAGCTATCAATAGATATACAATAACTTGAGGTAAGCCCTCTCAAGTTAGGACAAATCAGCCCCAAGACAGATGTACATGCAGCAATGAAAGGACACATCTACACAACTCAGCAACAAGCTATGACTGCGCAGTCTATAATGAGGAATGACTGCAAAATAATATGTATAAAAATATATGGCAATAAAAATCTCAAATAAAGTGAGGGAGCAAGATCCCAACCTCAGAAAACAGTACTACAACAATCCTCTAAGGGATTTGCCAAAATACACTAAATGGAAAAATTACGGAGTTGTTGGATAGAAACAACAAGTCAATAACAATAAAAAATGGAGAAGGATGGGAAATTCTGCAGATGATGTTGAAACCTCCTCTTCTAATCTTCCAAGTGAAAGGCTTCTCCCTTCACTGAAGATTACACCCTCCAATCCAAAGTGTGAACCCCTCCTGCAAGTGCCCACTAAAAATAACGTAGTAGGAAGAAGAGACTGCACTATGAATGAGATGAAACATATGGCCCAATGCCAAAATCTGCAATAAAGCTTCAGGATCTTCCTCACTAATCTCCCAGAGAAAGAATGAGCTCCTCCTCTGCAAAACTAGCTCCGAAAATGGGTGATGATGAATCCTCACTGCAACCCCCAGCAACTCAATGTTTCTACCAAGATGGAAAACGCTGTAGCTAAAGATGGTCACCTTGGCCTCAAGCCTGGATGTGAGGAGAATGAATAATAGGTCCTCCAAAGCTTCCCAATGAAGGAGAGAAAACTTCTAAACAGAAATCTCCCTTGTGCTAAGCAGCACAAACTATCCCAATTGCACAACTGGAGAGAGTAGAGCAAATTCGAATTCTTCAACATAATGAGAAATGGCTCTCCTTTCCCCTTTTATGTCAAGATAAGGCTTCCTTGTCATGGACCCCACCCATTAGGGTTTCTCTCATCCAATAATATCTGTCCTATGAAAACTACGTTGTCCCACTAGGTGACTCACTCCCTCCATGCAGCGTTGTTTGACTTGGTCAAACTGGACCTAGTCTTCTTATATTTTCCCCTTTCCACACTAGGAGAGGAACAATAAGCCACTTAAGTGACCCCTTTGCACATTTGGAGTGTTTATTATGGTTCTTCATGGGCCCCCTTGCCCATTTTATTCTATTTATAATAGGAAAGAAAAATTAATGTTCCAATTAACTTAATGAAAAATTTGGAACATTACAGTCCTCCCCTCCCAAATATTGCTTGTCCTCAAGCAAGTGCAAGGGTAGACTGGTTCTTCTTCTCCTCTGCAGCACCCATGTATGATGATATCCTCCAAGAAATAGGATGTTATCTCATCAATAAAGCTCCCACATTGCTTCTCCTCAGCATGTAAATTAGCTACCAGGTCGTCATCATGAAAAAGTGAGGTGCTCAAGAGAGTGGAAAAGTGTTGTCTAGAGGTCCTCCCAAGGCATGGAGTATGAAATGTGTTGGGAGACACTCTCCCCATGTGTATCCTCCATCCCCAAGCAATCAACCATGCAAAATGAGTCACCTTCCAACTAGGAAACTCTGGGAAATCATCCTCCACCTTGAGTCCATGTAGAATAGGTGGGCTGCAAATCTGTTCATGGTAAGCTTTATAGCCTACCCCACGTTGTCCCCTTCACCACTTATGATAAGTGTGGTGTTAGGGTCCCGTGATTTGGCTGATTAGCAAGCCAAGTGACAGGGTAACATCAAACCAATATTTGGAGCCCAAGGACCTAGCCTTCCTGGACTCAGAGAGGGCTCTCTCTATTTGTGTAAGGGATATCTATGTGTTTTGCTTCTTATGTTTTTGATTTTAGGCTAGTTGTAAAGTAGGTTTTTGGTTTCTGCTTTTAGGTTTGTGAGGGAGGAACTGATCAAAGACTGAGATAGATAAAAATATTGTCAGATCAACTGGGCTATGGGGTCGAAAAGGTCAAGAAAGCTTCAGATGGTGATACAAGGTATGTTGAAGGGCCGATTTGATCAAGGTAAAATGGATCTTTGGGTAAAATGAAGTGGGATGGACACTAATTTTGTGATGAAAAATGGCTTTCAAACATAAATAGTTCAATAGCTGACATAAACATGGTAGGGATAACCATTAATTATGATAAATGTAACTATAAACTGATAAATGCATAGAAATAAACATTCAAGCAATACATAGAGATATATGACTCTCTAACTTTAGGAAATTGCTATCAGACTTTGGGGAAAGACAATTAAGACAAACAAATAACTCAAAGCACTATGAGGAAACGCCTAGACATAGTAATTCAAGCTATCGGGCAATTCAAAGTAAGATTGCAGAGTTTTAGGCAAAGGGCAAGATCAGTACAAGACCTCCTTGGTTCAACTAGGACAATCAAACAATCAAAGAAAGGTTTCAGAGGTGGAGCTATGACTAGCCATGAGTAAGCAGGGCATACTGTGAATCATAGTTAGCATGCATAATGTTGATCATGTCAGCATTCTATTAAAATTTTGACAAGAAATCTCGCTTAAACCTTTCAAACCCCCTCTTTTCTCCTAAAAAATCCTTTTTCTGCCTATCGTTGCCATTTCTTACCCCCAAACTACATTATGAAAGGCTGAAAACCCGCATTTGAAAATATATCAGGCCTAGCTCCTTCGGCCCTGGCCCCTCTATCTTTTTCACGTGACCGGGGCGCTAGAACCAAGCGCTAGCCCAGGGAGCGCTTATCATCCAAATGATCGGGCGCAGTATTAACCGTCGATCTATGCAGATCAGACGGTCTTCGTGGATCAGCGCTGCGCCCATAGCCCACCCGTTTACCGCTCCGATCGCCTGTTCACCGTCCGATCAAACCATAAATCAACGGTCCGTAGCTCACCTACCTTTTTGGTCCCCGCACCCAAAAACACTGTTCAAAATCGATGGTATTCATCGCACCGCCTTTGGAGGGCGGGCGGTATTTTCCATTTTGGAGTGATTCCACTCAGCATATGACACGTGGCTCCGTCACTGTTTCAAAACCGCCCCCCCATCGCGCGTTATTGTTCGGAATTTGACCCGATGCGATATTCATGTCAATCGTCCAATCTGGGGCTCTTCATCCAACGGTCATCGCACCCCTAAGATGCGCGGAATTTAACCCAAGGTATTCATACCCCTGGCCCGCCAATTCGTCGCCCTCCGACGCGTCCTCAGTCGTCGATATTCTCCTGAGATCGAATGGTTCAGATTGCTTACCTACCTGCCATCGACACGTTTCCTCCGCCATGTCATTATTCCACGTGTGTTCGTCACACGCCCATCCCATATACATTTTCCATTTTAAAGCCGACCTCTAAGGTTTTACATGTAATTTTATGCATCCCGCCAACCTGCAACCAGAGCATTTCTCCGTCATTCCGCTGTGTTTTTCTGCCATCACCATTCCACCATTTCACCATGCTGCACTGTCATCCTCGCTATCCCTGTTGCATCCACTTTCCCGTGCATTTGTTTTCTTGACGATTTTGTGTATTTTTTAGGGTACGAACAGCGGTAAATCGCCATGATTCACAGTCTTGATTACAGTAGCGGAGAACACCGAAAAGGACCATTTTTTAGAGGTTATAATTATGGAGAAAGGGTCTGGGAAGCTGTTACAACATGACCGTCATTAAAGAAGCAGGGTTAAACTCTTTCAAACCCTCCAGATTCATTCAAAGCATAGATTTCGTGATCAGAGACATTAATATTGCAGACAAAGAGTATCAGTGAAAGGTAAAGAATTAAAGGCATGTAATTGAAGATTTTGGAGCCTTAACCTAACCATTTGAAGGCAGAGTACCAGACCAAAGACCCCGTAGATCACTCAGAAGGTCCATGCACAGAAAACAATACCCTCAAGGTTTCACTTCAGCAGGATTTTCTTTCCAGGAAAGGACAGAGCGCCCATGTGGTTTTTATTTCTATACCATGTTCCTGAAGAGACTTCCACCCAGTGCATTTATTTCAGAAAGCAGGCCACATAGTACATACAGCACTACAGAGTCATCAAGAATTATGGGCGTGCACGTTTCCGCCATCTTGTCTTAATGAGGCAAATTAAATGTTCATGATCTACTTTCTTTACTAGTTTTCTTCTTCTTCTATAAAACCCCCGGAGAACAGATTATTGAGGGTTCCAGATTTTATCAGAAAATTATGCAGTAAGAGGATTTTTGCATGCATTTTGTAAAAAATCTCATATGAATGTACAGAGCCCGTTGGGTTTCAGTGAGGAGGAGTTCCGTCTTTAAAGAGGATTCCGGTCTTTGATTTCTCACAGTGTGTAACTTTCTCTCATATGTGCTATTTTAATAGATCATTTCATTTCATCCACCTTTCCTGTATCATGTTTCTGGAATGCGAGTGGCTCACTAATTTTTGGTATGGATTTATCCTAGTTGATACCCATGCTCAGATTAGTCAAGCGCTTTAAATATGGCTCAGGCATGATATTATGTTTCGCTATTCACTTAAACCATATTTCTGCGATATTAGTTTCTTTGGGAGGTTATTTTTAAAACGTTATTGTCATGAATGGATTCTTAAATTGGTAAGCCCATTACATGGTAATATTGTGTATCTAGATATCGTCTCAATGACAGCTAGTATTCTCTTAATCTTTTATACACAGACACACCTTCTGATAGTTGATTTTTGTGACATATCATTTGAATCGGCCCTCTTTATAGTAAGCTGCCTCTGAATTGTCTGATGCTTTTATATTGGATTTTTGCATCTTGCCTCTGCAGTATTTCTCTCCTTGTATCTAGTTTATGAAGGTCTTGGTCCCATTCAAATTAATATTCCTTGTTTTCAGTAGATAGCATGAGAGCCTCTTGTTGATAACTTCCCTTGTTATACCATACGCTCCTTGCTATATAAGATGTCCTAGGCACTGGTCTTTCACAACTCAAGGTTGTCTCTAGGAACGACAACATCTTTTTGGCACCATTGTCGGGGAACAAAGTTGAGAAAATATAAATTCCTGGGCCTCGACAAAACCTAATTCACTCTTCAAATAGGTGAGTATGAAGAGTTGAGAGTTGTAGATCCCTCAACTTGGCGACTCCACATTTGTTTATTAGATAGATTCTCTTGCGGTCTTGGCTCCTCGTAAGCCCCACCTGAGGTCAGATACGTCACAGCCAAAGACACCTTCAGTGTCTGACCCAGAGAAGATCATACATAGAAGAAATTGGAGGGAAAGAAAATTAGTCCACACTGAAATCCCTGAATTGTCTATAGAAAACTTTCCATCCTCTTCTTCTCAAGTAGCCCAAGTGCTAGTTCCCGACTCCACTGTGGGAGATACCGATTACTATTCAGATAATCCACCCCAAGGAGGTGTTAGAATTAAAGATAATTTTCACCCTACTCCTGAGGTCGAAGAGGTCAAGGAAGTCAACGAAGTATCTGCTATTAAAAGACTGTTGTTCCCCTCAACACCTCAAGCTGTTGTCCAGTACATTCCTATTGTTATTCATACTCCACTTCCACCTCCTCCTCCTTTTACGCATCAGACTATTGCACTACCTCTGCCCCCTCTAATGGCCAATGTTCCAGGCTTCTTGCTAAATAAATATGCCCCCTCTGGCATTACCTCAAGTGTTGAATGATATGCCACAGGATTATCTGAATATTTTACCCCAATTCAATGGGGAAAATGAGATTGATGCTCAAAAACATCTTGAGGTCTTATGTTCTTTTGCAAAGAATTTTAATGTGGAACATTTAGATGTGGTCTTAAGGTTGTTTGTCCAATCTCTTGATGGTGAAGCTCGAAAATGGTTTAAGACATTGGCAGACCGTTCTGTTACCACTTGGGAAATAATGGAAGATACTTTTCTCAGGAAATGGGGAGAGAAGAAAGATCATGGACATTTTCTTACTGAGTTCAATACACTAAGAAAATACATAATGAAGGGCTGTCAAAATTTATCAAGAGATTTAATAAATTGTATTTGAGTCTTCCTATTGATATGAAGCCTCATCAAACTGCTGCTAAGGTTGTTTTTGTAGCAGCCTTTGATTCAGAATTCGGTTTCTCTCTGAGAGAAAGAAAGCATGCTACTCTAGATGATTCTCAGACAGATGCACTAGAGTTGGAGGCAAATTTCTCCTCCACTGGTAAATCAAAGGGAAAATCTAAACAAGATACTAGAAGAAGGGGCAAAGAGGAGGTATCTACCTCTAATCAAGACAGAGACTCAGCTAATGACAGAATTGAAGAAATGAGAAAAATTATTAAGAACCTCTCTGGTAAACTGGTCAAGCTTGAATTGGAGGCCAATAATTCAGCCTCAAATAATTTCCAGAATGTTCCAAATAGAGGTTACAATCCTCAGTATAGGAAACCACCCCTGCAAATATTGCAAAGGGAACCAAAGGAACAACAAGATCAGGTACCACACCCATTGTACTTGGAAGGTCCAGTAGATGATCCTACTGAAGACACTGCTTATGGACTGGAGGATGCAAATCTTGCTTTCTCGAATAGTGATGGAGAAGAATGCCCCTTGCAAGGAAGTAATGGCAGTGAGTGCTCATTGCAAGAAGAAGAAAAGGCTAGAGACACAGAAGACTCATAAATTGATCACTATTGTAAGCAATTTGTTGATTTCATGCAGGCACAATTCAATAAAAGATATGATCTCAGATCTTCTAGGAAGAGGACTCGTACTCAAGATCAAGAAGAAGAGCTACCCCAGAAAGAAGCACCTGCTCAGAAAGAGTCAACAATGCAGAAATTCACAGACAAAGGTAAGGGGCCTCTAAACAAAACTTTGCAGTCTAATGATCAAATTCCTTCCTCTTCAAAAGTAGTCATCCCCCCTAATACCAAGTTTGTGTCAAAAGAAGTCAAACCCTCAGCTGAAAATAAAAAGTCAAAAGAGGTTTTAATAGAGAATTCCCCTCCTGTTTTCAGTCTGCAAAAGGAACTTGAGAAAGTCAAAATCCCAGTTCCCTTGATTGAACTATTGAAGCAACCTGCATATCAATCCCAAGTCACCTCTTGTATGATCCCTCCAGAAGCAGCACTCGCCCCAAATAGTCTCATCCTTCAAGAAGAAAGACCCATGGTTGTATTTGGCCCACATGTTGAGGAATTAGATGCTTCTACTCCTCCTTTCTATGTGTCTTTAGTGATTCATGACCTGCTGTTACATAACTGTATGTTAGATTCTGGAGCTTCCCATAATCTACTGCCTCTGTCAGTCATGGAACAACTAGGATTACAAATCACCCATCCATACAAGGACCTCTATTCATTTGATTCCAAAAGAGTTAAATGCCTGGGGATGATCAAGGATTTGGTGGTCAATTTGGCTCAAATCCCAGCAAAAAGTATGGTAATGGACATCGTGGTGGCTGAAATCCCAGCTCGCTTTGGCATGTTACTGTCAAGATCTTGGGGAACAAAAATTGGTGGGTCAATTAAGTTGGATTTAACATATGCCAATATCCCAGTTTTCGGTGGCCAGGAGAGGAGATTGTACAGGGAAACTAGATTTGTCAAGATGGTTACTAAGGCTGACAACTCAGTTAATTCACCAGTCTACAGTAAAGAAGGAGATTTCTCATGCCTAATGATGGAAGAAGATCAAGATTATGCTCATGAACCATCCTTTTTTCATATCAATACTGAGCAGCCTTCAGAGAGCCATGAAGCAGGAATCTGGACTCTTCATTTTGATGGAGCAAATTCAAGAGAAGGTAATGGAGCTGGAATATTATTGATTTCTCCTACAAGAAAATGGGTCCCATTGTCTTTCAAGCTAGAATATGAAGCTACTAAAAATGTGGCTGAGTATGAAGCACTTCTATTGGGTTTGCAAGCAGCCAGGAGCATGAATATACAAAGTTTAAAAGTTCTGGGAGATTCAGAACTGGTGGTTAGACAAGTCAGGAATCAGTGTCAAACCAAACATCCTCGGCTGAGGGCTTATAGGAATGAATTTTGGGATATGGTAGAGAATTTTTTCTTGGCATTTAACATCCAATTCATGCCTCGGGAACAGAATAGGATGGTCGATTCCCTTGCTGTGGCTGCTAGTATATTTCGTCCACCTCAGAACCCTCTCTTAAGGTATGAAATTGAAGTACATTATCGACCATCAATTCCAGATAACATGAAGCACTAGCAGGTATTTGAATATGAAGAACAGATGAAGAGATTCCTGGTAACAGTAGGGGAATTCTCCAATATGGAGATTGATGCTGGTGAAGAAGAAGCGACTGAAGAAACTTCAGAAAGAAATTGGGAGGAGAAAATGGCAGGTAATAAAGTGTTACAATTGAAGGGAAATGTTATACCCAGAGGGCTGGTGCCTCTAGAAAGATTGTTTGACAAGAATGATGTCCCACTGCAGCCAAACAGAGTCACAAAAAAAAATCAGGTAGAAGACCTGAATCTTGGTACTGATGCTAACCCCAAAATTGTAAAACTATCCAGGAAGGTCCTAAAAGAATATAAAAATCTATACTAGAAATTATTTCAGTCTTACAAAGATGTGTTTGCATGGTCTTATCAAGACCTAAAAACTTTTGACATCAGTATAATGCAGCACAAAATTCCACTAAAGGGAGATGAAAAACCTCATAAGCAGAAGCTCAGACAAATAAATCCCATGCTGCTTCCCTCTATTGAGAAGGAAATTAAGAAGTTGTTAAAGGCCAAAATAATTGTGCCATTGAGGTACTCTGAATGGGTGGCAAACCTAGTCCCTGTCCAAAAGAAGAATGGAGAAATAAGGTTGTGTGTTGATTTCCGAAATTTAAATAGAGCATCCTTAAAAGATAATTACCCACTGCCTAAGATGGATCACATCCTGTAGAAAGTGGTTGAAGCTTCTAAGATGTCAATGATGGATGGATTCTCTGGTTACAATCAGGTGGCTGTACTTCCAGAAGACCAAAAGAAGACTGCTTTCACCACACCATGGGGTACATTTATGTATGCCAGGATGCCTTTTGGGTTGATTAATGCAGGGGCCACGTTTCAGAGGGCCATGGAAATTGCTTTTGTTGGGGAGCAAGATGAATTTTTTGTAGTCTACCTCGATGATATTACTGCATTTTCGAAGAATGATACTGAGCACATTGAGCATCTGCGTAGAATCTTTGAGAAATGCAGAAGGTATGGTCTCTCTCTAAATCCTCAGAAGTCATTATTTGCATTAGAAGAGGGTAAAATTTTGGGACATATTGTTACTTAAGATGGGGTAAAGATAGATCCTAAGAGAGTAGAGGTTATAAATGGTATTGCTCTTCCCAGAAATAAGAAGGAGGTACAGGTGTTCCTAGGGCGCATTAATTTCCTGAGAAGGATTATTCCTAACTATGCTGAAATAGTTAGACATATAACTGACATGCTGAGGAAAAATAATGAGGTTAAGTGGTCCTAGGAATCACAAGAGGCCTTTACCAGAATAAAAAATGCTTTTGCAGAAGCCCCTGTGCTAGCTGGACCGGATTATGCTAAACCTTTCATGATATTTTCTTTTGCATCACCTCATACAATAGCAGGAGTTTTATTGCAGAAAAATGAAGAAGGGTACGAACAGCCCATCACCTTCTTCAGTCAGGTGCTCCGGGGTGCAGAACTAAAATATAACATATTAGAAAAGCAAGCATACGACCTAGGGAAATCCCTTAAAGCATTCCGCATGTATATCTTACAGTCCCATATCACTGCATTTGTGCCTATAGCTACTGTAAAAGATATTCTTATCCAGGGGGATAGTGAAGGAAAAAGGGGGAAGTGGATTGCCAAAATACAGGAGTATGAGCTAGACATCTGCCCTACCAAGCTGATCAAAGGAAAAGGGCTTGCCAAAATATTATCTGAATCAAACTATCAGGCTCTGGGTATAAATTTGTCCATAATAGCAAGTGAGGAATCTGAAGAGAAAGAAGAGCGACAGGGAGTAGAGGTAACTACTCTGGAAACACATATAAAGTACCTCACCAGTCAGTGGTACAAAGAGATAGTAGAATATCTCCTCACACTCAGCTGCCCTCCAAGCTGTGATAAAGCTAAATACAGAATGCTAAGGCTAAGATCACAAAAATACATAGTCGCCAATGGCCGGCTGTACTGGCGAGATCCCTCAGGCATCCTACTCCTGTGTCTCACAGAGGATGAGGTAGAGGATATAATGGCCGAATTTCATGAAGGAATCTATGGGGGTCATTACAGCTGAAGGGCCACTACTCACAAGATCCTGAAGGCCGGTTTCTATTGGCCCAAGCCCTTTGGAGATGTTTTTACCCGGGTTAGAGCTTGTGAGAAATGTCAGAAATTTGCTGAAAGATAGAAGCTGGCACCTCTGCCCATGATTCCCGTTCATGTGGATGAACCATTCAGGAAATGGGGAATCGACTTTATAGGTGAAATACATCCTCCATCGAGTGGTCAACATAAGTGGATATTAATTTCCAAGGATTATTTCACAAAATGGGTGGAAACCATACATGCGAGGAATGCAACAGATGCTGTGATAATAAAGTTCATGGAAGAAAACATCATATCCAGGTTTGGCTACCCTGCTAGAATAGTAACTGATAATGCTTAGGCCTTCAAATCTGCAAAGTTTGAAAGTTTCTGCTAGCAGTATAACATCACACTAAGTCACTCTATAGCCTATTATCCACAAGGAAATGGCTTGGCAGAGTCTTCCAATAAAACCCTAGTGAGGGCACTGAAGAAGGCTATCAACGAAAATCAGAAAAATTGGGATTCCCAGTTGAAATTTTCTCTGTGGGCCAATAGAATTACCAGCAAAAGAGCAACTAGGAAATCCCCATATGAATTAGTATATGGGAGGGCAGCAGTATTCCCTATTCATTTAGCCCTACCAGTAGCCTGATTCATGCAGGAAAGTCAAGAAGAGCCTGATGATATGACCAGGAGAATAAATCAGCAGGTGGAGTTGGAGGAAACACGAAACCAGGTGAGTCAAAAGCTGACTTAATATCAAGAGAAGACGAAGTACCTTTTTTATCAGCATGCCAAGGACAGGAATTTGCAGATTGGTGATTTAGTGCTCAGGTGGGATATCCGGAGAGTTGAAAAAGGAAAACATGGTAAATTCGACCCACTCTGGTTTGGTCCTTTTAAAATCGTGGAACAAGGGGGTAACAACACTTTTAGGTTGGAGAACTTATAGGGAGACTTGCTTGACGCCCCTGTAAATGGTCAGTTCCTTAAACCCTACTTCTAATTCTGACTCAGGCATAAACAACCTGATGTATCATACTATACATTAGTTTTCTATTTTCAGCTTTGTTTGAATAATGTGAGTGTCATGGTGAATTATGAAAAGAAAAGTAGAAGTGTTGAAGAACAGTGTCCGCATAAAAGATTAACCGGTGGTCTGCAAAGTTCTCGACATGCCCAGGGATGAACGTGTCGTCCCCAGGTGGAGCCAATGTTGATCATGTCAGCATTCTATTAAAATTTTGACAAGCAATCTTGCTTAAACCTTTCAAACCCCCTCTTTTGTCCTAAAAAATCCTTTTTCTACCTATCGTTGCCATTTCTTACCCACAAACTACATTATAAAGGCCGAAAACCCACATTTGAAAATATATCAGGCCTAGCTCCTTCAGCCCTGGCCCCTCTATCTTTTTCACGTGACCGGGGCGCTAGAACCAAGCGCTAGCCCAGGGAGCGCTTATCAGCCAAATCATAGGGCACAGTATTAACCGTCGATCTGTGCAGATCGGACAGTCTTCGTGGATCAGTGCTGCGCCCATAGCCCACCCGTTTACCGCTCCGATCGCCTGTTCACCGTCCGATCAAACCATAAATCAACGGTCCGCAGCTCACCCGCCTTTGTGGTCCCCGTGCCCAAAAACATTGTTCGAAACTGGTGGTATTCATTGCACCGCCTTTGGAGGTTGGGCATATTTTCCATTTCGGAGTGATTCCACTCAGCGTATGACATGTGGCTCCATCACTGTTTCAAAACCGCCCCCCCATCGCGCGCTATTGTTCGGAATTTGACCCGGTGCGATATTCATGTCTACCTTCCGATCTGGGGCTCTTCATCCAACGGTCATCACACCCCTAAGATGCACGAAATTTAACGCAAGGTATTCGTACCCCTGGCCTGCCAATTCGTCGCCCTCCAACGCGTCTTCAGCCGTCGATCTCCTCCTGATATCGGACGGTTCAGATTGCTTACCTACCCGCCATCGACACATGTCCTCCGCCACATCATTATTCCAAGTGTGTTCGTCACACACCCATCCTATATACATTTTCCATTCTAAAGCCGATCTCTAAGGTTTTACATGTAATTTTCTGCATCCCGCCAACCTGCAACCAGAGCATTTCTCCGTCATTCCGCTGTGTTTTTCCGCCATCACCATTCCACCATTTCACCATGCTGCACTGTCATCCTCCTTATCCCCGCTGCATCCACTTTCCCGTGCATTTTTTTTCTTGACTATTTTGTGTATTTTGCAGGGTACGAATGGCGATAAACCGCCATGATTCACAGTCTTGATTACAGTAGCGGAGAACACCGAAAAGGACCATTTTTCAGAGGCTAGAATTATGGAGAAAGGGTTTGGGAAGCTGTTACAACATGACCGCCATTAAAGAAGCAGGGTTAAACTCTATCAAACCCTCCAGAATCATTCAAAGCATAAATTTCGCGATCGGAGACATTAATATTGCAAACAAAGAGTATCAGTGAAAGGTAAAGAATTAAAGGCATGTAATTGAAGATTTTGGAGCCTTAACCTAATCATTTGAAGGCAGAGTACCAAATCAAAGACCCCGTAGATCACTCAGAAGGTCCATGCACAGAAAACAATACCCTCAAGTTTTTACTTCAGCAGGATTTTCTTTCCAGGAAAGGACAAAGTGCCCATGTGGTTTTTATTTCTATACCGTGTTCCTGAAGAGACTTCCACCCAGTGCATTTATTTCAGAAATTAGGCCACAGAGTACATACAACACTACAGAGTCATCAAGCAGTATGGGCATGCACGTTTCCGCCATCCTGTCTTAATGAGGCAAATTAAATGTTCATGATCTACTTTCTTTACTAGTTTTCTTCTTCTTCTATAAAACCCTCAGAGAACAGATTATTGAGGGTTCCAGATTTTATCAGAAAATTATGCAGTAAGAGGATTTTTGTATGCATTTTGTAAAAACTCTCATATGAATGTACAGATCCCGTTGGGTTTCAGTGAGGAGGAGTTCCATCTTTAAAGAGGATTCCGGTCTTTGATTTCTCACAGTGTGTAACTTTCTCTCATATGTGCTATTTTAATAGATCATTTCATTTCATCCACCTTTCCTGTATCATTTTTCTGGAATACGAGTGGCTCACTAATTTTTTGTATGGATTTATCCTAGTTGATACCCATGCTCAGATTAGCCAAGCGCTTTAAATATGGCTCAGGCATGATATTCTGTTTCGCTATTCACTTAAACCATATTTCTACTATATTAGTTTCTTTGGGAGGTTATTTTTAAAACGCTATTGTCATGAATGGATTCTTAAATTGGTAAGCCCATTACATGGTAATATTGTGTATATGGATATCGTCTCAATGACAGCTCGTATTCTCTTAATCTTTCATACACAGCCACACCTTCTGATAATTGATTTTTGTGACATATCATTTGAATCGGCCCTCTTTATAGTAAGTTGCCTCTGAATTGTCTGATTCTTTTATATTGGATTTTTGCATCTTGCCTCTGCAGTATTTCTCTCCCTGTATCTAGTTTCTGAAGGTCTTGGTCCCATTCAAATTAATATTCCTTGTTTTCAGGAGATAGCATGAGAGCCTCTTGTTGATAACTTCCCATGTTATACCATACGCTCCTTGCTATATAAGATGTCCTAGGCACTGGTATTTCACAAATCAAGGTTGTCTCTAGGAACGACAACACATAAAACCATAAATGAAACAAGCGAACAATTTCTTCAGTGATCAAAGAGCAATCAAGAATTCTTTGATATGACTAAGAAGGAAGAAAACATAGAAGCTATAATGAAATAGGAAATCTGAGGTGCCTCCAAGGGCATGTCTCAAATCTATTCTCTATTGTCTTATAGCAAGCAAGAGCATGAAATATGTATGAAAACTAAGAAACATAACAGAGAGGGACAATATACCATTTTACCAAGTCAAGAAATCCAACAGCAATCCTCTTTCATCATCCAAAAACATTCAAGAAACTATCCAATGCATGAGACAAGTATTTCTTCCAAGCTTGTATAACCATATATTGTTTTTTATCATCAAGTTCAGCCTTGTTTACAATGAAGTCTCTTGGAATATATAGGCCAAGATGGAGAAGGAAATCCAACCAAGGCAACTAGCTAGCCATTGGCTTGAAAAAAAAAATCTTATCTTGTCCTTGAGGCTTTGCAAAGCCCAAGGCACAAAATATCCAATAAAATATCTCAAAATGCTAAAAAAGGGAATAAATTTGAATTTTTAAGACTGAAAATGTCCCAAAATAGCTTAACGCACATTTGGAGAGGCCACTTCAGAAAACTGCCCTTTTTTGGCCAAAAAGCACTTAGGGCGCACCAGCAGAAAATTTCTTGTCTTTTGGATGAATTTGAGGGCCTTCCCGATGTCAAAACGAGGCCTGTGATGGCTTGTTGGAAAGATATTGATGTCTACTTTCTGGAACAACTTGAATTTTCCCAAACTGATGCCTAGAAGTCTGTCAAATACTGAACTGAGTGAAAAAAAAAACCCAAAAATTAGGCCTTGCTGATATGTGGGGCAGAGTGTTGAAAAAGTGACTATTTTTTCGCCACTTTGGGGGACCAAAACAACTTCAATTGCTCTGAAAATTTCTGAGTAGATGCCCCTGAATTTAATACATCCAATGGTACCACTATCAACAGCTGAGGACGCTCCAAGAAAAAATGGCGGCACCCATGATTTTATGCAATTAGGCCAAAAAAGGTCAAAAAACAAGAACATGTCAAAATTCGCTCAATTTTGGTGAGTAAGTACCTCAAGGCTTCATAGAAACATGTCTAGAAGCTTCGGCCAAAATTCCGCGCCTAGAGGTGTCTTTTTCCTTTTTCTCACCGGATGCCCTCTTTGAGCGATTTTGAGTTTTTCTTATGCATCCTTCAAATTCCTTCGAGCAAACTAATTTGGCTTTTTGTAGTGCCCGTTGTTTCTGATACTCTTTACTGATTCACCAAGATAAACTGATTCAAATGATCTCTTGAAGAAGCTTCTCAACACAAAACTCTTTCCTCTTTGTAATTCACTGTGTTCTTGGATGCTAGCAAACAAGCATTTGTCAAAATGAAAACAAAATTACTTCTTTATCACTGTGCTTGATTTCTTTTGATTTAGCAAACAAGGTATGTTTTTTTTAAACATGTTTAAGACACCTTTTCAAACAAATTTGAGACCTCTTCACAACTCAGCTCTCTTGAATTTAGAGTTTGCACAAATCCTTTTATTTTTCACAACATAAGAAAACCTCCTTCAATTTTGACAAAAGCTCTATCCTCTAATCACTGTCTCTCTCTTTTTAAGATGGTCATGGCACCTTCGAAAATAATGTAAAATCACCTCTTTAAACTGATTTGAAAACCTTAACCTAAGTCTGCTTTTCTCTTAGAGACTATGTATGCTCTAAGCCATTCATAACACAAGAAAACTTTCAAATTAGCTCCTAAAACCTCCTCCCTTGCACTGCATCTTTGTGGTTTATTTGAGACAAAGGGATTCATTTAAAACACTATTTTGAATACTCTTTAAAACTAATTGAAAACCTTCTAATCAAACTGATGTTTTTCTTTTAGAGACTATGCATATCCCTTAGTTATTCATAGGAAGAAAAGCTCCTCCAAAGTGCCACAATAACCACTATCTCTTTCACTGTTTTATATCCTTTGTAATCATAGTCAAAGACTTCCTTTAATTTGACAAAGTCCTCATATCTTTTACCATTGTTTCTCTCTTTGTTTTTAGCAGACAAAATGCTTTTAAAACCACTGTCAAGATGATCCTTTAAGTTGATTTGAGACCCCTTCAAACTAACTCTGTTTGTGCTTCTATCAACTGTGTGTAACCTTAGCTATCGAATAGCACAAAAGACCTCCTTTAATTTTGACAAAAACCCTATCCTGTGATCACTCTTTCTCTCAGTTTTTAGATGATCAAGGCACCTTTGAAATCAATGTTTTAAAGACTGCATTCAATCGAAAAAGGTCTTCATCTTCTAACCACTGTTCTTCTCTGAGTTTAACAAACAAATTTCCCTTTGCAAACACTGTTAAGACACCTTTCACACTGATTTGAGATCCTTAAATGTAAGTCTTCTTTTATGTTTAGCAACTGTGGGTAGTCCCAGCTATTCTATAGCACAAAGAACTCTTTCATATTGTTATATTAACCATCCTTTCTTTCACTGTTTCTCTCCTTTACTGTTCATATTAAAAAGACCTCTTTCAATTTGGAAAAAGTCTTCATCCCTTTTACCACTGTCTAGATGATCTTTTAAAGTGATTTGAGACCTCTACCACCTCTGTTTTTCCTTCTAGCATGTGTGTATAGTTTATGTATTTCATAGCACAAACAGGGCTTTCAAATTGGCATATTAGTCCTCCCTTCTTTCACTATTGAAATAAACAAAAAAAATTCAAAAAGGCCTTCAATAAAACTATGATAAAATTTACCTTTCAATCCCTATCTTGGTCTTTGAAACTTGTGAACAAACCCTCCTTCAAACTAAAATTTAGGAAAGAGACAAGAGACAACCTTGAAGAATTTTTCTTGATGTGCTTATGGGTGACTTTTTGTGGGAAAAATTTCTTGGGAACTTTTTGAAATATTGTTTTTCTGGTAGGCATGGGTGTTGCACAGGCGCGTCGTGCAATCACACAGGCGCACCGCGTTGTGTTTCAAAATACACTATAAAAACCTACAGGCGTGCCGCGCAATTTTCTAGGCGCGTTTTTGCAGCCACTTTTGGAGGCCTTCCTGATGTCAAAATTGGGCCTGAGATGGCTCCTTCGAAATCTATGGAAGTCTAATTTCCAAATATGCTTGATTTTTTTCATTTGGTGTCCATTTGGTTGTTCAAAAATTGATTTTCCCAACACAGGTCTAAAATGGTGAATCCTGGTGTAGAAATGCATAGTGTTGTTTGCAAGCCACTTTTGGATGCCTTCCCGGTGTCGGAATTGGGCCTGAGATGGCTTGTTGGAAATATATGGAAGTATGATTTCCAAATATTCTCGATTTTTTTCATTTGGCGTCCATTTCGCTGTTCAAAAATTGACTGTCCCAACACTGGTAAAAAATGGTGAATGCTGGTGCATAAATACATAGTGTTGTTTGCAGGCTACTTTTGGATGCCTTCCTGGAATCGAAATTTGGCCTGAGATGGCTCGTTGGAAATATATGGAGGTATAATTTCCAAATATTCTCTTATTTGTTTCATTTGGTGTCTATTTGGTTTCTCAAAAATTTATTGTCCCAACACTGGTCAAAATGGTGAATCCTGGCGCAGAAATTCTCCCGTGACATCTGTATTTTTTACATTTCTCACAAAACATGATACCTGTGTAGAAACTGAACGAGATTTTTCTTCTTGAACCTATTATGGACAAAAACCTCTCTCACTTTGGTCAATTTCATCTCTGTTGGGTCAGAAAATCATTTTGAAACAAACTTCCTGGGCGCTCCTTAACCTTTGTTTTTGTGAAGCGAAAGAGATGTTTCTTTGACTGAAAGTGAAACATGTTTAATCACCCTTTAAACATTTTAATGAGATAATTCATAGTGTAAACATTGGGAGGGCTGATCCTTTTCCTTTTGTGAAGGAGGCCTATGTTTGACAACATCATGGGCGCTCTGTAACCTCTGTTTTATTTCTCTTAAATTGCATTTCTCCATAATAATTTTCGGAAGCCCTTGTAATCTAAAATTTAACCCTGTGGGACCTCTTAGCATTCACCTGGGTTATAATACTTTGACAGAATTTCACAAAGTATTACCAACAGACTCATAACAGAAAACATCCATATGTTCTTTCAAACTCTGTCTTTCATCATTTAATGGAGGAGCTCTTTAGCTGTGAGTAAAATATGGCTTTATCATACCTTTTAACCTTTTGAATCAGCTGCTTCACTGTGTAAATATTTGGGGAGCTGACCCTTTGTTTCTCTGTGAAGGAGGCTATTCTTAATTTTTCCAAACCAACGCCTTTTTCCTGTGTGACTTTTCTGGTGACATCTGTCTCTTTAATCACTGTGTATCCTTTGAAATTTTAGACAAGAAACATAGGTTTTGATCACAAAAGCGCTCCTTGTCTATATGTTGGGAAAGGCACTTGGATAGATAGCAATAATCTCTGCAAAGCTGTGACCTACAACATATTCTGAAGAGTTTAAATGAAAACAGTCTTACTATAGCCTTCGAAACCCTTAAGTATCCATTGTTTTTTTGAAGTAAGAAGGATCCCTTATATCTTGTCTCCATTATCTAAAATAATATGACATATGAGCCACAATGCAGCCTATGATAGCCTATTTATGAAAATCCTCTCATTTATGAGTTTAAGGAGGTCTTCATCAGATTAGCCTTCTAAGTGTTTCATGAATACAACTCTATTCATTTTCGAGGTAGTGACCTTGTATCCTTTGAAAGAAAGCTTTTATAAGAAATAGAGACTATTAGCACCCTTATGCCACTGTGTGGTTTTTATGTGGAAGAGGCCTTCAACACAATGAATGTTCATTTGTATTAAACATTGTTTCTCAAATATTCTTACCAATAAAAACCCTTTCAAACACAATTTTATATCTTTTCCATGCATCTGTTGTTCATCCTTTTGGAAGGAGGTGGCTCACCATTTCTGAAGTTACTTAAAATACCTTAACACTGCTTTTTTAATGAGGTTATATCTCTGTTCTCAACCATCTTCTCCTTATTGGAGGAGGTTATCAATATGTTTTCCAACCATCTGCTTTTAAATGAAGGAGGTTCTTATCATGTTACTTAATCATCTGCTCTTTTGAAGGAGGTTAACATAATGTTTCCATACCATCTTCTCTTAAATGAAGGAGGTTTCCTATCATGATGTCTTCTAACCATCTGCTCTTGCTTGGAGAAGGTTATCAGCATGATGTTTTCTAACATTTGATCTTTTGAAGGAGTCATGAAATTTCATCTATTTCCAAAATTGTGTCATCTTTCCTTGAAATATACATCTCTGCTTGTTATATCACAATAGGTAATAAAGTGAAATTTTGACAATCTGTTATATGAGGCATGTTCTGAGATATGTAGCCTTTGTCAAAATATCTTTGTGAACCTTTTAAACCAGAAACCACATGACATGTATTTGTAGAGTATTTTCTTGTTAGTCATTATTTACTAACCTTTCTTGACTGTTTTTGTAGAGGTACATTGGATTTTCTCTTTGACTAGTGTTTTTATCCCAGGCTCAAGGCAACATAAGAAGCAGTTGTCTTCTTATGTATTATGATGGTGTCCTTGGGAAAAATTATGTAGCATTACCTCTGAAGGAAACACTGAAACACTTTAGATCAACATTATATCAATCCTTTGTATTTATGTGGCTTTGAAGGATGGTATCAGCTTTTAGGGAAACTTTTGACCTTTGAAACATGCACTCTTGCTCTCTTTTCATTTCAGCTCTCCATTTGCTTCATGATGGAAAATTTCTTCAACATGAGAGACTTATTTGGACTTGTCTCTTTTCTCTTGTTTGGATATTGTTTTTCATTCACTTACACCCCTGTAGAGAAGCAAAAAAAATGACTTTGAACCTTGGAAGGATTCTTTAGTGCCTTATGGAAAATTTTCCCAATCTAAGCACATTCTTTTAGACAGTGAACATGCTCATTTCCTTCTGATTTGGATCTTTGCTGAACTTCTTCTTGAACAGAGACAGAATGACCTCTTAGTGGTGCACGACCTATGGATGTGTTGAGACTTATTTTTGCAGAAAAGGAAGACAATCTATGGTTGATTGGTACTAAAAAGAGGCTCTTTGGCTTAAAATGTTTTTTCCAAGGAAATGACTCCTAAACACCACTATCTAACTTAGGGGCAGCTTTCATAGATTTTGATTGTGTTTGACAAGAAGATCAAGGATAGGAAGGGAGACACTTTGTCACATATTGGACAGTGAGTTTCATGAGAACCAAGGGGAAAATGATAGTAGACAAGCAAGACCAAGACAGTTATAGACAAGGATATTTTGCTGAAACAAGACATGACTTTGAAAACTGAAGATTGCTCTGATCATAGGCTGACAGGAAGGGCTAGAAAATAAAAAAATTTCTTTGGGGGTTTTCTAGATGACAAATTGACATATGGAGATCGGTTTCTAGAAAACTCGGCTAAGGAATCTAGTCATCAACAACAGGTGAAAAATATTGATGACTAACAGTGGCTCCATTTGGGGAGGGCAGCTCATTTTCAGGAGGTGTCCAGAATTGCAGATCTCTGGCTTATGAAGACCAGTTCCCTATCCATTGGCACAAATTTCTCTCTTTCTTGATGTTATTTCTGAAAATTGACAGCATGATTAGCCTCAAAGACATCTCTACCTACCCAACTCTATTTCCTAACATTTTTTCTTCTTTCAGGTGCATTTGGACTGGCAACCTTTTGACATGATATTTTTCAGAAAAGAAACTATATATTTCTACACTTATATCTTCCAGGAGTTCAGATTAAACTGATGAACTCCTTTGTTTCTCTACTTATGCTAGATCGACTGTCAATATTAAGCTGTTTGACAGGATTTTATTCACTATTCTAGAACATGAAATTGAAAAATGATCAAATCAGGATTAGACGGTCTGATTTATCATGTGTTTGTGGCATAAAAGACAAGCTACACAAATATTATTTTGCATGAAAATGAGATCTAGAAAAATCAGGGCTAGGAAAGCAAAAATTTGTTTTTCATCACCGTTTTTCTCTTTGGTTTTGTTTTGAGCATGTGGAACCAGTATCTTTTCCTAATCTACTTCTAACGACAAGTCAAGCTTACACATTTTGACTATCATTTATTTCACTAACTTATCAGCAATCAATTTAAAGCATGTTCAGTTATGATTAGGCTAGATAACTGAACAAGACATTTTTTGAGCACTAGTAGCGTCATTTAGACTTGCTCGCTTTCAGCATGACTATTTTTGGGTATGGGGCTGTACCATTGCTTTAGAAACTGCCCTCTTTTTCTACTTTTTACTGTTTTTGTATTTTCTGCTTTTTCACTTTTTCTTCAAACAATCTAGAACTGAAATATGCTCACAAGGCTGAGCTTATTTTTCACATCTATCTATCTATCCTAATCTAAGCTATATATGGTAGACATTTATTTGGTGAACTCTCTTTTCCAATGTAACCAGTCAAGTAGATGATTTCATGGGTGACTCTGGTTCAATTCTTTCATGATGCTGAAGAAATGAAAAGGCCACTTCCATTTGGCTTGTTTTCGAATAGTAGTGTCTGAAATTTTTCTCACTCTTTGCAACAGACTGTTTTGGGTGGAACACACTACTCCTTCAAATTTCTCAAGGAAAACAACAAATGGATATTGGAATAATACCTGATCTAGAGGATTTGATATATAGGATTTATTCAGGACTACTCTTTCTTCCACTTGGCTATATCTGGGACTCTCCTGGGAAAGAAAATCTTTCCCTTTCTCATGAGCACTTGAATTGTCAGACTGATCATATATTGCAGTGTAGTCTTCTTTCCAAGCTGATGAGTTCTAATTAAGTGGACTGAAAACTGTGTGAAGGTCATCATGATGATGAGCAGGGATAAACTTTGGCAGTAAATCTTCTTGAAAGGATAGTGTGACAACTCTCATGTGTTTATCAACCTCTATTTCTTCATCTGCAATTTGTAACTCAATGGAACTTGGTGGCTGCAGATTTAGAGTTAAGGAAGATTCCATGTCCAAAATAATTTCCTCAACCATTTCAGGAAAAGTCTTCTCATTTACAACATGCTCGAGAATTTCATCATCCTCCTCAACCTCATCATCAAAGCTGAAAGACTGCTGATTTCCAATTATGTGAATGTTATTTCTGATGGACTGAAGTGAAGTAGAGCAAAGAGTCAAAGACTCTTCACTTACTTCTAAACTCTCAAGGCTCTCCTCATCAGTGTCATAGGTGACCTGTATTGGCTACTTACTTTTTTCAACCTGATGATAATGAACTTCGTCCCACAAGTCAATTGTAGATTTCTCTGCAAGGTTAGTTTCTGTTTGGATATCATAATCATCAACATATTGATCAAACCTTGGAGAATCATTAATATAAGTAGTGTCACCAGCCATGCATATTGGACTATCAGATTGCATTTCTTCAAATTGATTTACAAATCTATTTTTTGACTCATGGTATGCAAGATTAACAGGAGAAAGATCATAAAAGTGTTGGTTATATGAAGTTTCAGAGGTAGTCTGCATGTTTATAAGTTGATCTATTTCCTCTTCAGTTAAAAAGGGAGGCATTTTCATTTCTCTTCGGATATAACTACAATAATCCTCTTTCTCTTGGGAAAGCTGATTTGGAGGATGAATGTCTTTTTGGGCTTCACCTATGAGAGATGATGAATCATCACTTGTGCCTTTAGAGAAATCCTGTGGGTTCTCTTTCATTTCTTGCTTGTTTTCATCTTCAACCAATTCTTTGTGATGTTGAGGATAGTTAGCATGTAATTCATGATTTTTTTTCTGATAGATTTTCAGGAGGCCAATTTTCTTGTATGCACTCAAATGACTCCCAGCATAAAGGTAGAGATCCTACAGGTTTTGATTTATCTTCTATTTCGGATTTGAATTCATCCTCAATCAACTCTTCTTGATGTTTGTGATAATAAACATGGGATTCATGAGTTTCCTCTGATGGATTCATAGGAGGCCAATTTTCTTTTATGAACTCAAATGACTCCCAGCATAAAGGTAGATATCCTACAGGTTTTGATTTATCTTCTATTTCATATTTGAATTCATCCTCAATCAACTTTTCTTGATGTTTGGGATAATAAACATGGGAATCATGAGTTTCCTCTAATAGATTCTTAGGAGGCCAATTTTCTTGTATGAACTCAAATGACTCCTAGCATAAAGGTAGGGATCCTACAGGTTTATATTTGTCTTCTATTTCAGATTTGAATTCATCCTCAATCAACTCTTCTTGGTGTTTGGGATAATAAACATGGGATTCATGAGTTTCCTCTGATAGATTCTTAGGAGGCCAATTTGCTTGTATGAACTCAAATGAATCCCAGCATAAAGATAGGGATCCTACAGGTTTAGATTTGTCTTTTATTTCAGATTTGAATTCATCTTCAATCAACTCTTCTTGATTTAGGTGAGAGTTAACTTGAGCAGGGGTTTCCTGAATAACTGCTAAGAGATCTTTAGGATGCAAATTTTCTTTCAAAGTCTGGAATGATTTAAAGCATAAGGGGAGAGAACCTAAAGGTTTTGATTCTTTTCCATTTCAGAATCTGTGATTTCAAAATGGCTGATAGTTTCTTTAGATCATTCCTCTATGTTTTTATTTGCAACTTTCTCATTAGGCACATTTTTTTTATAACTCTTGTCTTGTAATAGTTGAGTGTGTTCATCCTGAGGAAGAAGTGTAGGTTGGTTTGAATAAGCAGTTTTAACCTTAACTTTGTGTCTTTCTCTTTTCCTGTCAAGTAGATGCTCTAGTTTTCTGAAATAATATACCAATTTTTCCAACTTTTCCTCTGAAGATATTAGTCTCTCTTGATTTTCTTTGTCTTTATCTATTATTCTTAGTTGTGCCTCCCTATTTAGTATGTTGAATTCTACATCAACTTCTATCCTTTGCATTTCTTCTAGGGTCAAAGGATATTTATCTCTTATCCGGAAAACCATCTCTGGGTCAAAAGAATCTGGGTAGTGCAAGAGAGCACATCCGAGGGGTGGCTTTATGTTAGCAGGCATTGCATGGTATACTTTATTGAACCTGGCTGAAAATTTTTGTTTTGTCTCCCCTGGTTGTCTTTTTAAATGATTGTATTCCTCTATGATGAGAACTTTATTACCCATGACCACCCACCTATCTAGGAAGATTTGAGTGAACTGATGAAAATTGGTAATGCTTGCAGCTGGAAGGTCTTTAAACCAACTTTAATTTTTCCTTGTAATGATAAGGCAAACATTATAATACGCACATCATCTTCTTCTATTTCAAAAAGGTCAAGTAAATCCTCAAGATTTTGGACGTGCTCTTCAGCGGTGACTTTGGAGCTTTCTCCATCAAATCTGGGTAATTTATTTTGAAGATTTGCAGGGAAGGCTCGGAAGATGGGAGGTAAAACCAAAGGCTTGTATCTTTCTGGGGCATTTTTGGATATAGGTAGTGTAAAAAGAGATTTATGACTATTTTAGGTTTCAGCTAGAGTGGGAACGGTAGCATGAGGCTCATGTTTTACTAGGTTTTCCATAGGTGAATCTGGGGTAAGCACACGTGTATAAGCCTGTTCATGGTCTGAAATTTGAGGCCTAGTTTTTCGAGGTTTGAGATCTTTCCAATGATCAATGTAGATCTTATCAGTGTATTCTTGATCAGGCTCAAAGTAGGATAGAACATAGTTATAGATCAAGACAATAATTTCTTGAATCCAACTAAGGCCTGAGTGCTTTTTCTTTCTAGGATGACTAGTCATGTTTTAGGTTCTTCCTCCAGTGGAGTATTTAGGTCTATTGAGAGTTGTGGAGTCGCCAGGTGGATGTTTTTGTTGTTTTTAGAGATATGTGGTTATGGTCCACCACTAATAACTAATAAAAAGCCAATCTAGGGATGTTTTGGGGTTTTCTGAGTTTTTATGAAGCTCTAAAGTTTGTAAGAGTGTCCTATAGTTAGGTCATAATTTTGCTAGGATGATGAGACAACTAGATTCTACTCTTTGATAATACTTCTAGGTTGAGGGGTTCTGAAGTCCTAAGGTATACTTAGTTTGTCACTAACTCAGAAGGTCCCACCATGATCGCCATTATGTTAGTGAGCAGTGGGATAAGTCAATCAGATAGTATTCCTAAGGCTGCTGAAAGTTTAGGGAAACTAAGTTTTTTTATCACTCAGAGTCCCACCGTGATCGCCATTATGTTAGTGAGCGGTGGGATAAGTCAATAAGATATTATTCCTAAGGCTGCTGAAAGTTTAGGGAAACTAAGTTTGTTTATCACTCAAAGTCCCACCGTGATCGCCATTATGTTAGTGAGCGGTGGGATAAGTCAATCAGATAGTATTCCTAAGGCTGCTGAAAGTTTAGGGAAACTAAGTTTGTTTATCACTCAGAGTCCCACCGTGATCGCCATTATGTTAACGAGCGTGATTTGGCTGATTGGCAAGCTAAGTGACAGGGTAACATCAAACCAATATTTGGAGCCCAAGGACTTAGCCTTCCTGGACTCAGAGAGGGCTCTCTCTATTTCTGTAAGGGATATCTATGTGTTTTGCTTCTTATGTTTCTAATTTTAGGATAGTTGTAAAGTAGGTTTTTGTTTTTTTCTTTTAGGTTTGTGAGGGAGGAACTGATCAAAGACTAAGATAGATAAAAATAATGTCAGATCAACTGGGCTATGGGGTCGAAAAGGTCAAGAAAGATTCAGATGGTGATACAAGGTATGTTGAAGGGCCGATTTGATAAAGGTAAAATGGATATTTGGGTAAAATGAAGTGGGATGGACACTAATTTTGTGAAGAACAAAGGCTTTCAAACATAAATAGTTCAATAGTTGACATAAACATGGTCGGGCTAACCATTAATCATGATAAATGTAACTATAAACTGATAAATGCATAGAAATAAGCATTCAAGCAATACATAGAGATATATGACTCTCTAACTTTAGGAAATTGTTATCAGACTTTGGGGAAAGACAATTAAGACAAACAAATAACTCAAAGCACTATGAAGAAACACCTAGACATAGTATTTCAAGCTATCGGGCAATTCGAAGTAAGATTGCAGAGTTTTAGGCAAAGGGCAAGATCAATACAAGACCTCCTTGGTTCAACTAGGACAATCAAACAATCAAAGAAAGGTTTCAGAGGTGGAGCTCTGACTAGCCATGAGTAAGAAGGGCATACCATGAATCATACTTAGCATGCATAAAACCATAAATGAAACAAGTGAACAATTTCTTCAGTGATCAAAGAGCAATCAAGAATTCTTTGATATGACTAAGAAGGAAGAAAACATAGAAGCTATAATGAAACAGGAAATATGAGGTGCCTCCAAGGGCATGTCTCAAATCTATTCTCTACTGTCTTATAGCAAGAAAGAGCATGAAGTATGTATCAAAACTAAGAAACATAACAGAGAGGGACACTATACCATTTTACCAAGTCAAGGAATCCAACAGCAGTCCTCTTTCATCATCCAAAAACATTCAAGAAACTATCCAATGCATGAGACAAGTATTTCTTCCAAGATTTATAACCATATATTCCTCTTTATCATCAAGTTCAACCTTGTTTACAATTAATTCTCTTGGAATATATAGGCCAAGATGGAGAAGGAAACTCGACCAAGGCAACTAGCTAGCCATTGGCTTGAAAACAAATATCTTATCTTGTCCTTGAGGCTTTGCAAAGCCCAAGGCACAAAATATCCAATAAAATATCTCAAAATGCTAAAAAAGGGAATAAATTTGACTTTTTGTGACTGAAAATGTCTCAAAATAGCTTAACGCACATTTGGAGAGGCCACTTTAGAAAACTACCTTTTTTGGCCAAAAAGCACTAAGGGCGCACCAGCAGAAAATTTTATGTCTTTCGGATGACTTTTGAGGGCCTTCTCGATGTTGAAACGAGGCCTGTGATGGCTCGTTGGAAAGCTATTGATGTCTACTTTCTTTAAAAACTTATATTTTCCCAAAATAATGCCTATAAGTCTATAAAATACTAAACTGAGTGAAAAATCCCAAAAATTAGGCCTTGCTGATATGTGGGGCAGAGTGTTGAAAAAGTGATTGTTTTTCGCCACTTTGGGGAACCAAAACAACTTCAATTGCTCTGAAAATTTCTGAGTAGATGCCCCTGAATTTAATACATCCAATGGTACCACTCTCAATAGTTGAGGACGCTCCAAGAAAAAATGGCGGCGCCCATGATTTTATGCAATTAGGCCAAAAAATGTCAAAAAAACAAGAACATGTCAAAATTTGCTCAATTTTGGTGAGAAAGTACCTCAAGGCTTCATAGAAACATGTCTAGAAGCTTGGGCCAAAATTCCGAGCCTAGAGTTGTCTTTCTCCTTTTTTCTCACCGGGCACCCTCTTTGAGCGATTTTGAGTTTTTCTTATGCATCCTTCAAATTCCTTTGGGAAAACTAATTTGGCTTTTTGTAGTGCCCATTGTTTCTGATAGTCTTTACTGATTCACCAAGATAAACTAATTCAAATTATCTCTTGAAGAAGCTTCTCAACACAAAACTCTTTCCTCTTTTTAATTCACTATGTTCTTGGATGCTAGCAAACAAGAATTTGTCAAAATGAAAACAA
Source organism: Pinus albicaulis (assembly GCA_034641835.2). NCBI lineage: Eukaryota > Viridiplantae > Streptophyta > Pinopsida > Pinales > Pinaceae > Pinus > Pinus albicaulis. The sequence continues at coordinate 1,181,949,136 of CM076579.1, read as the reverse complement.
AATTACTTCTTTATCACTATGCTTGATTTCTTTTAGTTTAGCAAACAAGGTATGTTTTTTGTTAACATGGTTAAGACACCTTTTCAAACAAATTGGATACCTCTTCACAACTCAGCTCTCTTGAATTTGGAGTTTGCACAAATCCTTTTCTTTTTCACAACATAAGAAAACCTCCTTCAATTTTGACAAAAGCTCTATCCTCTAATCACTGTCTCTCTCTTTTTAAGATGGTCATGGCACCTTTGAAAATAATGTAAAATCACCTCTTTAAACTTATTTTAAAACCTCAACCTAATTCTGCTTTTCTCTTAGAGACTATGTGTAGGTTTTAACCCTGAACAGAAATTATCTACACACGAATCTTATAACAGAAAATAAACAATAGCGAGAGCATAAAACATAAAACAGATAAACACAGAGATTTTGCCCTGGATCCCAAATTGGGATGACCAGCTTGATTTTTCATTATATTCCTTTTAGTGTTACAACACATATATATACATGCCGAAACATACATAAACCCCAATCCAATAACCCTGGATTAGAACATAACCGTAGTTCCCTTGACCGGATCTACAAAATACCAGGGGCCGAAAACCATCGTACCCCAAAACCATGTGCAAAATCATGCACAAAACATGGGTGGATCCGCCTATGAGTGGGTCCGCACACCAAACAAATTTTCGCCGGGGTGGGGGCTGCCTCCCCTCTTGTGACCCCCCTGCTACGCCCGGCGCAACGTACAACGCGTGGGGCTAGTCGTGGAAAGAATATAACACATACCCAACACTATGTATGCTCTAATCCATTCATAACACAAGAAAATTTTCAAATTAGCTCCTAAAACCTCCTCCCTTGCACTGCATCTTTATGGTTTATTTGAGACAAAGGGATTCATTTAAAACACTGCTTTGAATACTCTTTCAAACTAATTGAAAACCTTCTAATCAAACTGATGTTTTTCTTTTAGAGACTATGCATATCCCTTAGTCATTCATAGGAAGAAAATCTCCTCCAAAGTGGCACAATAACCACTATATCTTTCACTGTGTTATATCCTTTGTAATCATAGTCAAAGACTTCCTTTAATTTGACAAAGTCCTCATCTCTTTTACCACTATTTCTCTCTCTGTTTTTAGCAGACAAAATGCTTTTAAAACCATTGTCAAGATGATCCTTTAAGTTGATTTGAGACCCCTTCAAACTAACTCTATTTGTGCTTCTATCAACTGTGTGTAACCTTAGCTATCTCATAGCACAAAAGACCTCCTTTAATTTTGACAAAAACCCTATCCTATGATCACTCTTTCTCTCAGTTTTTAGATGATCAAAGGCACCTTTGAAATCAATGTTTTAAAGACTACATTCAATCGACAAAGGTCTTCATCTTCTAACCAATGTTCTTCTCTAAGTTTAACAAACAAATTTCCCTTTGCAAACACTATTAAGACACCTTTCACACTGATTTGAGATCCTTCAATGTAAGTCTTCTTTTCTGTTTAGCAACTGTGGGTATTCCCAGCTATTTTATAGCACAAAGAACTCTTTCATATTGGTATATTAACCATCCTTTCTTTCACTATTTCTCTCCTTTACTGTTCATAGTAAAAATACCTCTTTCAATTTTGACAAAGTCTTCATCCCTTTTACCACTGTCTAGATGATCTTTTAAACTGATTTGAGACCTCTACCACCTCTGTTTTTCCTTCTAGCATGTGTGTATAGTTTTAGCTATTTCATAGCACAAACAGGGCTTTCAAATTGGCATATTAGTCCTCCCTTCTTTCACTGTTTCAATAAACAAACCTTTTGCAAAAATTCCTTCAATAAAACTATGATAAACTTTACCTTTCAATCCCTATCTTGGTCTTTGAAACTTGTGAACAAACCCTCCTTCAAACTAAAATTTAGGAAAGAGACAAGACACACCCTTGAAGAAGTTTTCTTGATGTGCTTGGAGGTGACATTTTGTGGGAAAAATTGCTTTGGTACTTTTTGAAATACTGTGTTTCTCGTAGGCATGGGTGTTGCACAGGCGCGCCACACAATCACACAGACACGTCGCGCTGTGTGTCAAAATACACTGTAAAACCCTACAAGCGCGCCGCACAATTTTCCAGGCGCGTCACGCGTTTTTGCCGCCAGTTGTGGAGGCCTTCCCAGTGTTGGAATTGGGCCTGAGATGGCTTGTTGGAAATCTATGGAAGTATACTTTCCAAATATGCTTTATCTTTTTCATTTGGTGTCCATTTGGTTGTTAAAAAAATGATTTTTCCAACACTGGTATAAAATGGTGAATCCTGGTGCAGAAATGCATAGTGCTGTTTGCAGGCCACTTTTGGATGCCTTCTCGGTGTCAGAATTGGGCCCGAGATAGCTTGTAGGAAATATATGGAAGTCTAGTTTCCAAATATGCTTGATTTTTTTCATTTGGTGTCTATTTAGTTGTTCAAAAATTGATTGTCCGAACACTGGTCAAAAATGGTGAATGTTGGTGCAGAAATACATAGTGTTGTTTGCATGCTACTTTTGGATGCCTTCCTGGTGTCGGAATTTGGCCTGAGATGGCTCGTTGGAAAGCTATCGAAGTATAATCTCCAAATATTCTTGATTTGTTTTATTTGGTGTCCATTTGGTTTCTTAAAAATTGACTGTCCCAACACTGGTCAAAATGGTGAATCCTGGTGTAGAAATTCTCCCGTGACATCTGTATTTTTTACATTTCTCACAAAACATGATACCTGTGTAGAAACTAAAGGAGTTTTTTCTTCTTGAACCTATTATGGACAAAAACCTCTCTCACTTTTGTCAATTTCATCTCTGTTTGGTCATAAAATCTTGAAACAAACTGCCTGGGCGCTCCTTAACCTTTGTTTTTGTGAAGCGAAAGAGATGTTTCTTTGACTGAAAGTGAAACATTTTTAATCACCCTTTAACCATTTTAATGAGCTAATTCATAGTGTAAACATTGGGAGGGCTGATCCTCTACCTTTTGTGAAGGAGGCCTATGTTTTACAACATCATGGGCGCTCTGTAACCTCTGTTTTATTTCTCTTAAATTGCATTTCTCCATAATAATTTTCGGAAGCCCTTGTAATCTAAAAATTAGCCCTGTGGGACCTCTTAGCATTCACCTGGGTTATAATACTTTGACAGAATTTCACAAAGTATTACCAATAGACTCATAACATAAAACATCCATATGTTCTTTCAAACTCTGTCTTTCATTATTTAATGGAGGAGCTCTTTAGCTATGAGTAAAATATGGCTTTATCATACCTTTTAACCTTTTGAATCAACTGCTTCACTGTGTAAATATTTGGGGAGTTGACCCTCTGTTTCTCTGTGAAGGAGGCTATTCTTAATTTTTCCAAACCAACTTCTTTTTCTTGTGTGACTTTGCTGGTGACATTTGTCTCTTTAATCACTATGTATCCTTTGAAATTTTAGACAAGAAACATAGGTTTTGATCACAAAAGCGCTCCTTGTCTATCTGTTGGGAAAGGCACTTAGATAGATAGAAATGTTCTCTCTAAAGATGTGACCTACAACATTTTCTGAAGAGGTTAAATGAAAATAGTCTTACTGCAGCCTTCGAAACCCTTCAGTATCCATTGTTTTTTTGAAGTAAGGAGGCTCCCTTATATCTTGTCTCCATTATCTGAAATAATATGACATAAGAGCCACAATGTAGCCTATGATAGCCTATTTATGCAAATCCTCTCATTTATGAGTTTAAGGAGGTCTTCATCATATTATCCTTCTAAGTGTTGCATGAATACAACTCTATTCATTTTCGAGGTAGTGACCTTGTATCCTTTGAAAGAAAGCTTTTATAAGAAATAGAAACTATTAGCACCCTTATGCCACTGTGTGGTTTTTATGTGGAAGAGGAATTCAACACAATGAATGTTCATTTGTATTAACCATTGTTTCTCAACTGGTCTTACCAATAAAAACCCTTTCAAACACAATTTTATATATTTTCCATGCATCTGTTGTTCATCCTTTTGGAAGGAGGTGGCTCACCATTTCTGAAGTTACTTAAAACACCTTAACACTGCTTTTTTAATGAGGTTATATCTCTGTTCTCAACCATCTGCTCTTTATTGGAGGAGGTTATCAATATGTTTTCCAACCATCTGCTTTTAAATGAAGGAGGTTCTTATCATGTTACTTAACCATCTACTCTTTTGAAGGAGCTTAACATAATGTTTCCAGACCATCTGCTCTTAAATGAAGGAGGTTTCCTATCATGATGTCTTCTAACCATTTGCTCTTGCTTGAAGGAGGTTATCAGCATGATGTTTTCTAACATTTTCTCTTTTGAAGGAGGTCATCATAGTATGACATTTCATCTATTTCCAAAACTGTGTCATCTTTCCTTGAAATATACATCTCTGCTTGGTATATCACAATAGGTAATAAAGTGAAATTTTGACAATCTGCTATATGAGGCATGTTCTGAGATATGTATCCTTCGTCAAAATATCTTTGTGAACCTTTTAAACCAGAAACCACATGACACGTATTTGTAGAGTATTTTCTTATTAGTCATTATTTACTAACCTTTCTTGACTATGTTGGTAGAGGTACATTGGATTTTCTCTTTGACTAGTGTTTTTATCCCAGGCTTAAGGAAACATAAGAAGCAGTTGTCTTCTTATGTATTATGATGGTGTCCTTGGGAAAACTTATGCAGCATTACCTCTAAAGGAAACACTGAAACACTGCAGATCAACATTATATCAGTCCTTTGTATTTATGTGGCTTTGAAGAATGGTATCAGCTTTTAGGGAAACTTTTGACCTTTGAAACATGCACTCCTGCTCTCTTTTCATTTCAGCTCTCCATTTGCTTCATGATGGAAAATTTATTCAACATGAGAGACTTATTTGGACTTGTCTCTTTTCTCTTGTTTGGATATTGTTTGTCATTCACTTACACCCCTGCAGAGATGCAAAAAAAATGACTTTGAACCTTGGAAGGATTCTTTGGTGCCTTATGGAAATTTTGCCCGATCTAAGCACATTCTTTTAGACAGTGAACATGCTCATTTCCTTCTGATTTGGATCTTTGCTGAACTTCTTCTTGAACAGAGACAGAATGACCTCTTAGTGGTGTGTGACCTATGGATGTGTCAAGACTTATTTTTGCAGAAAAGGAAGACAATCTATGGTTGATTGGTACTAAACAGAGGCTCTTTGGCTTAAAATGTTTTTTCCTAAGAAATGACTCCTAAACACCACTATCTAACTTAGGGGCAGCTTTCATAGATTTTGATTGTGTTTGACAAGAATATCAAGGATAGGAAGGGAGACACTTTGTCACATATTGGACAGTGAGTTTCATGAGAACGAAGGGGAAAATGATAGTAGACAAGCAAGACCAAGACAGCTATAGAAAGGGATATTTTTCTGAAACAAGACATGACTTTGAAAACTGAAGATTGTTCTGATCATAGGCTGACAGGAAGGGCTAGGAAAGAAAAAATTTCTTTGGGGGTTTTCTATATGACAAATTGACATATGGAGATTGGTTTCTAGAAAAATCAGCTAAGGAATCTAGTCATCAACAACAGGTGAAAAATACTGATGACTAACATGTGGAGTGAAAGTTGAATTTGGGTTGCAGTAGTGTTTCCCTCAAGTGGCAAGATGAAGTTTAGATCTCCAAGGATCTCTTCTTCAGCACTGCAAATCAAGCTGGCCCAAATCATCTCATATTTGATGAGTTGGAAGTCATCATCATATGGTTTCCCATCAATCATATGGTTCACCTCATGGAAAAACAACTTTCTTATCATGGTGACCATATCATCTTCCATACTTCCCTTAGATTATGTGTTGCAAAAAGTGTGGAGGTCTTCCTCCCCAAAGGACACATCCTCCCAATGTGTCTCTCCCTCCTCATAATACATATGGGTCTGCTACTGATATATGGCTGAAACATAATGATCCTCAAGTGAAGCCCAAGCCATCTCATCAAATCCAACATCCATGGGGTGCCTCCCAAAAAATCTCAAGCCTTCCAAATGGCTCCTCCCATTCGAAATCAAAAGGTGTAATATGGCAATCAAGGCTGGCCCATTTTTTCTTCTGAAACATATAATGTGAAAAGTATGGGGAACCACACTCCCTATGGACATCCTCAACTCTTGTGCCACTCCAATGATGCTTCCCATGTCCAACGTTCTACTAGCAAAATATGGAAGCATAAACCAGTGAGAGAAAGGAGGTGAAATATAGCTCCACACATGGAACCAATGCAGGGCATCATTGTCCTGCCTCAATATATAGGGCAACAAGTGTCCTTCCAGCCACTTTTTTGCTGCCACATTCATCCTGCAAGATGAGATCAAGAAAACATAATTTGGTGCCAATGGTGCACACCGGAAATCCTGTGGCTTTCCCCCACAATCCACCCGTAAGATAGCCATCACACTTGATGAAATGGACCATAAGTACAACAAAACATAATGTGAAAGAAGGAAATATCCTTCTTGATATGCTATGCTACTCAAAAAGATAAGAGAGTGCAAAACATAAAGCAAATAGTTACCTCCCTCACCATGTACTCTGGTCTTTGAGCTGAAATGGCTCAAATGAAAAGTCTCCCTTACTGAAATAGAGTAGGGAAGTGGTTGTGCCAACCATATCATCATCTCTCAGGCTGTGCATCTATCCATACGCTGATATACATCCATTAGGATTCCCTCCCAAGTCGACTCCTCCATCAACAAAGAGTATGCATAAGAATGTATAAAAGGAGAATCCATAAATGCTGCATGTAGGTGTCCCTCCTTGTGCTTGTGGACCCAAGACAAGAAGATCAAGATATAGCAAGGTATGCTGCCATACATTAATCCCTCATCCTCATCTCCCACATGCTTCCAATGTACATCACTTGTGAAGCGGTTTTGGAACACTTCAACAAGTAAACCCAACTCTGAAGTGACAGCACTGCTAGCCTGTGAAGTAGGGCCACTGTCATCTCAAAGCTCAACTCTTTGACATGGATCTTGTCAAAGGCTCTACTCATCATGTTGCTGCACATATAGAGTCCCTCCCATATAGAAGGTACTTATTGGGCATCTAAGGCCAAGGAGCAATCCCTTTGCACTATGCCAGTGCCTCCTTTTCTCCTGCAACATCTGAATATAATCTGAGCAACAAGAATTTTTGCTGCTCTTCCATACTCCCACCATACCAAATATGTGATGGTGAAATAATGAGTGGTGATAATGCCATCTAATCATAATGCACCCATGCTCCTCTCTTCCCCATGGTGTAAGTATCCTGCCTATCCTCCTCCTTCTCCATTCCCCATGAAAAAAGATAGGTCCTATGCCAGCCAAACTCTCTCAAGAGTAGCCAACGTAGAAATGCCTCTTCCTGCCCTGTATAATAAATTTTCAAAAGTCTCACCATCCTCTTGCCTCTCATCCATATCCACTCAACTCCTAGTTGATGTCTTCCTTCATCCTGCATCTTGGCATCCCTCCAATGAGATCTACCATCTTCCCAAAACAGTTTCTTGTCTTTGCATTTCATGGGACCTTGAAATGAAATCTCTTCCATGACAAAGTTTTTAAACCCTAATGGTGGTGCACAACACATCAATGGTGTATGAAGGTGATGGCACGACGGAGTGAAGGTTTCCTGCTCTAGACAATCAGTATGCATAGATATACAATCCTCCATAAGAAATAAAAACTTAAGAATTCCTTGGGGAGTTTCGGAAGAATCTTGTGTTGCTGCAAGAGTCTCTCCCTCCATAATGCCAGATGCCTCAATTACTGGAAATGAAGGTTGCTTCTCCATCAATATGATAGCGCTGGTTTGTGCCTCTTCAGCTGGTGGTGAGGGCTCCTCCCTCCTTTGACCAAATCTTCTGATCAATCTTTGAAAAAAATCAGCAAAAGTAGAAACCCTTGCATGGTCCCAATGGCTGAACCACCAAGTCTTTGCTTCACCCTCAAGGTGCAGCGCTGCAACTTCTACAGCCTCTTATCTACTATAGGATGTAGCAGGAAGAAAGCCTCTAGTTCCTTCACCCAAACCTCTGCTGCACATGTGAGTGATCCATAAAATGTGGACAATAGAAATCTATTGCCTCTCATCATCCCATAGATGTGGGGTCTTCTCTCTTCTTTCTGCTAAATACATCGTGGAAAAGATAGAGTCCCTTGGAAGGCTCTAGGGTTTACTCAGTACTCAACAATATACTCACTTAGAATTTCAAATTCCAAGTGTTTCTCATGCTCTATTTCTCCTCCATGGTGAGAGTAGGAAGTGCATGGTCCTTCCTCTTCTCTTTCTTCGGTCTTCTCAACCTTCTTGGAGAGGCCTTTGCTGGATCTAAAAAATGATGAGATTAATCTCATCCTCTGCATCATCTTGATCTCTTTTATCTCTTCAATTCGAACTTCCACAGGCTGGGCCAATTTCGAAGCTCTGATACCACTGTAATATTCCTTTTTAGGAATTTCTGCAAAATGGTCCTTTAGGACGCTGTATAAGGAAGGCAGTGTAAGAATAAGCTGAATCGAGACTTGGATCCCTTGGTTTACCCTTCACACATTACTCTTGCATAATATTATCTCAAATAAATAACCCTAGGAGGGTTATGCAGATCCTCCAATCCTATGTATCTCCAACAATGCTCAAAATGGAGAGCTACAGCAATACATAAACTTCTACAAGAAACAGCAATGAAATATCAATACATATGGAGCAAGAAGAGTGCATAGCTATTATATTATGTGCAGATATCAATAGATATACAAGAACTTGAGGTAAGCCCTCTCAAGTTAGGACAAATCAACCCCAAGACATATGTACATGCAGCAATGAAAGGACACAGCTACACAACTCAGCAACAAGCTATGAATGCGCAGTCTATAATTAGGAATGACTAAAAACTGATATGTATACAAAGATATGGCAATAACAAGCTCAAATAAAGTGAGGGAGCAAGATCTCAACCTCAGAAAACAATACTACAACAATCCTCTAAGGGATTGGCCAAAATACACTAAATGGAAAAATGTCGGATTAGCTGGGTAGCAGCAGCAAGTCAATAACAATAAAAAATGGAGAAGGATGGGAAATGTTGCAAATTATGTAGAAACATCCTCCTCTAATCTTCAAAGTGAAAGGTTGCTCCCTTCACTGAAGATTACACCCTCCAATCAATAGTGTGAACCCCTCCTACAAGTGCCCACTGAAAATAACGCAGTAGGAAGAAGAGACTGCGCTGTGAATGAGATGAAACATATGTCCCAATGCCAAAATCTGCAATAAAGCTCCAGATATTCCTCACTAATCTCCCAGAGAAAGAATGAGCTCCTCCTCTGCAAAACTAGCTCCAGAAATGGGTGATGGTGAATCCTCACTCCAACCCCCAGCAACTCAACGTTTCTGCCAAGCTGGAAAACGATATAGCTGAAGATGGTCACCTTGGCCTCAAGCTTGCATGTGAGGAGAATTAAGAACAGGTCCTCCAAAGCTTCCCAATGAAGGAGAGGAAAATTCTAAACAAAAATCTCCCTTGTGCTAAGCAGCACAATCTATCCCAGTTGCACAACTGGAGAGAGCAGAGCAAATTTGAATTCTTCAACATAATGAGCAATGGCTCTCCTTTCCCCTTTTATGTCAAGAGAAGGCTTCCTTGTCATGGACCCCACCCATTAGGGTTTCTCTCATCCAATAATATCTCTCCTATGAAAACTATGTTGTCCCACTAGGTGAATCACCCTCCATGCAGCGTTATTTGACTAGGTCAAACTGGACTTAGTCTTCTTATATTTTCCCCTTTCCACACTAGGAGAGGAAAAATAAGCCACTTAAGTGATCCCTTTGCACATTTGGAGTGTTTATTATGCTTCTTCATGGGCCCCCTTACCAATTTTATTCTATTTATAAATAGGAAAGAAAAATTAATGTTCAAATTAACTTAATGAAAAATTTGGAACATTACACCATCTTGGAAGTTGTGGAGCTGAAGGAAGATCTTGAGGAGGTGGAGGAGGATTTTTATCCTCATTGTTATCATCTGAACTATAAGTAATGTTTTCAAAAATAGAAGAGATAGAGAGAGGTTGCATATATGCCAAATCAAGCCTGTAGGCCAAAGGTGGCACACCTGTCGAACTAGGCTCACAGGCCAATATATTTTCATCAAATTTTACATATCTTCTAATTATTCCATTTTTGGATTTTTTTTGAAGACGTCTATATCCTTTGACATCTTCAGAATATCCAACAAAAAAGCATTTTTCACTCTTAGGTTCTAAGGCTTTATGTTTCGCATCTGGAATATGGGCCCAAGCTTCACTTCCAAAAACACGAAAGTGACTTACATCTAGTTTGATTGAGCTCTAGGCTTCTTCTGGAGTTATATTAATTAAAATCTTAGTGGGAGTTCGATTTACTCTGTAATTTTCATAGTTAATTTCTTCTACCCAAAAATTAAGACTAAGTCCTTTAGATTGAAGCATATAATTAGCCATTTCTTTTAGAGTGAAATTATTCCTTTCAAATACACCATTTTTTTGTGGAGTATATGCAACAGTATGTTGAAAATGAATGCCATACTCAGTGAGAAAGTGGATAAATTTGTTGTTAACATATTCTCCTCCATTGTCAGATCTTAACTTAAGAATGTGATGTCCATATTGTTTCTCAACAAAGGCCTTAAAGGCCAAGAACATGTTAAAAACTTCACTCTTGAGTTTTAAGAAGTATACCCAAGTGCGTCTAGAAAAATCATCAATGAAAGTTAAGAATTACTTGTAGCCAGAGAAAGAAACAATTGTAAGTGGATCACATAAATCATTGTGCACAATCTACAAAGGGGTTGAAGCGTGCCAAGAGGCACGTTTGTCAAAACTATCCCGATGATATTTTCTGGGTACACATTCGGAACAAACTCCATCTAGGCAAGATACCATAGGAAGACCTGTCACCATATTTTATTTACATAGCTTTGAAGAGATCGATAGTTTAAGTGAACAAATCGCTCATGCCATAGTTTGCTCACTTCATCATTATGAGCAACAAAAATGGAGGGAAGACATGATGACCCAAAGTTGTCAAACTTATACAACCTTGTGGAATCATCAACAATGTCAGTAGCTAAAATATGTCTTGGATCTCTTAGGTCCTTAATTACAACATCATGAGGTGAGAATTCTAATGTTTTCACTTCACATGAATGAGTTATCTGATAAACAGATAGAAGTTTGCAGGACAAGATAGGAACACATAATACATCATTAAACTGACTATTATCTAGATGAATTGTTCTAGACCCTACAACACTAAGAGATCTCTTATCACCAACATAAATGTTTTTGGTGTTACAATCATTTAAAGAAGAAAACATGGCTTTATTTTTGGCCATGTGGTAATATGCTCTAGAATCAATGAGCCACTCATGAGAATGAGAATACGAAGATAATTCAATGCATAACCAAATCTTGATGCTTGACAACCACATGTAGAAAGTGCCATTCTCGAAGCTGAAGTTGAAGAGTTCTCCAAATTGATATTATGCTTCTACGTTGCTTCTTCCCAGGCTTCCATCTTCTTAAAACATTTTGACTCTATGTGGCCATCACGATTACAAAAGTTGCAATGTCTATTTGTCTTCTTCACTTTGCTTTTATTTTCCTTATCAGTTTGTTGAGTTTCTTTTTTAGTTTGTGGTTGAAATTGCTTAAGACCCTTGTTTGGTTTAGGACCATTATTTTTAGGATGTTTATTCTTAGGATTCTTTAGATATGGTTGTTGCTTGGATGCTAAGGCTTTCTTAGAAGTGTTTCCAGTATTAATAAGACCAAGGTGTAAGATTTTTTCTTGTTCTCTTATCAATGAATCTCAAAAGGCATCAAAAGATTGGGACTTGTAGGTTGTTCCTTGAGAAATGATGGCTTCTCTAGTGGAATGGAAGGTGGAAACAAATACAGAGTATGTGGGGCCAAGCTTAGTAAGAATAGAATAGATAAGGCTACCATCTTCCTTTTTGACCTTACAACCTTCTAAAAGAAGTTTAAGGGTCTTGAATTTGGACAAAAAATCTTCAATAGAAGAGAAATTATTGGGGTCCATGAAAGAAAATCATTTTCAAGCTGGTGGGATCTGATTTAATTTTTAATGCTAAGAACATTATTTAGTTTTTTCATAGCTTTAGCAGGGGAGTCAGTTTCTTGGATATGAAATCTAATATCTTGAGCAATGGACATTCCTATCAACCCTCGTGACTGATCTTGTTTATTTTCCCATTTAGCAGCTTTATCTCCATCGGTAGATTTAGATTCTTGTCCTGTGGCTATTCTATAAATCCCTTTACTTCTAAGTAAGTCTACCATGTAGGATATCCATTGGAAATAATTAGAGCTGTTAAGAATAACCAGGCATGCACTTTCCATTTTAAAAAAAACTCAAGCTAAAAAAATGTTGAAACTAACTGCTTCAGTGGAAGTATCTCGAAAAATTAGGCCGTTAAAAAAAAAACGGCTCTGAAAACGGCTTCTGGATGAAGAAGTTATGCATTTTTTAAAATAATTTGTAGTAGATTCCAAGTATTTACATGATAGGTTGAAAGTTGATGATGAATTTGTACTTAAAAAAAAAAAAAAAAATCCCCCTCCCTTTTCCAAAATTAATATAATAAGCTCACTTTAAAAAAAAACTACTTTATGTGACCCACTTTTATAAATAAGTGAGAGTCACTTCTACATGTGTTTTTTAAATAAAACCCCCCCTTTTTTAAAAGGTGACTTGCCAAAATACTTTTTAAGAAAAAGTAACTTGAAAAAAATATTTTTAGAAAAAGAAGCCTGACAAAGAGACTTGAACCCAAGACCTCTATTCTCATAAAGTAACTTTACCCCAAGTGAGCTAGTAAAATGATTCTGTAATTATTTGAAAGAAGGAAGAGGGGATTTTTTTTTCTCTTTAGTGTGCGTTCTTTTTCCTACAAAATAAACACAAATCCTCGCACATAAGAAATATTAATACTTCCATGTTCAAAACAAAATTCTAGATGAAAATACTCTGCACCAGGCCGACCGCCATGACCGAGGGTTTGGAGGTTTCAGTGCAGACTGCCCCAAGTAAACCTCCCTCTCAGACCGTTAGGCCACGATCACACTCCTAGTTAGCCTTGAGGCTCACCTATGACATAAACCAGTGGGGGGGCCGCTGCTCCCCCTATCACAGGCCAGCCTCCCAGGCGGCAGGGGCTGACATCGAAGGTCAGCAAAACTCTGGCCCGCCTCATGACACTACAGGGGCGGCTCCCACAACACAACAAACATATACACCAGCAGCGGAAGAAGTCAATATCGCATCAGCCACATGCATTATGAAGAACCCCAAAAGAACCATGATCAAGCTCCCTATGCACCGCATCAATGAAAGAATACATTTCATGAAGGATCAGGTGTTGATAGGCAAGTTCATGGGTTTATGGCCCACTGAAAAATCCCTCCGAGGATGGATAGCTTCCAAATAGAAACCCAAGGGTCATATTGACCTTCATCTGTGTGCTAAAGGCTTCTTCAATGTGATCTTTACCTGAATTGAAGACAAAAATAGGATCATGGACGGAGGACCCTATTTCTTCAACTCTGTAGGCCTTTACCTCTGCCATTGGACTGAGCGATTCAACCCAGAAAAACAAGATCTTACATGGGCCTCGGTCTGGATCTGGCTCTATTCCCTCCCCCAGGATTACTGGGATGAGCTGACCCTAAGGGACATAGGCAACGCCCTAGGTGAATTCGTCAAGACATCGGAGGAAAAAAATATCAATCGTTATGCAGCATATGCACGAATCTGCGTCTACATGAACATATCAGAGTCGCTACCATGCGAGGTAATTTTGTTGCATGAAGATTTTGAATGGATGCAAACTGTATATTATGAGCATGTTCCTTTTAGATGCTAGAGGCATCACCAACATGGGCACCTATTCATATATTTCCCTCTAAATAAAAAAGTGGTTTCTAAAAATGAATAAAATGACCAAGCAAAAAAAGGGTTCACGAAAGTAGCAAGCAAGAAAATGCATAACAAGAGAACTAATACTCACCAAAACAAAAAAAGCCCTGCGACTAGCAATACCTTTGTAGCCCTAAACTAGCTGAGTGAAAATGAGAATGAACCAACCAAAGAAGCAGGGTGAACCTCGTAGGAGCAGCCACAGACCTCCAAGAAACAACGGGACAAGATCCAACTGAAGGCCTTTCTGAAACCCCAAACCCCTATCCTCACAGGGGACAACTCTGCATCAAAGGGTAAAGAACAGGTGTTGGATCTGATCCCAAAATCCATGGAGGAAGAACCAGAGAGCATTGATCTTGAGGGCCTGGACCTCATAGGGTTAGAGGATGCATTCAATAATAAGGACTTTCGCTCAATATCCGAGTAGCATATCTAGAAGCTGGAATAAATCCTCACCCAAGCACAAAATCTCCCCTCTCTGGGAATTCAGAGGGTACGCTCATAAATACAAAATACTTCACGAAAGAATCCCACAAGAGAGGACAGAAAACAACGCTGCAAAGAATAGTAGAAATGGGCAAAGAAATGGTGGATTCTAGGAGATTCCCCAAGTTAACCCGATTCTACGCCTACTCTACCAACCCCCCTCAATGAAGATCATCTCATGGAACATAAGAGGGCTCAACAACCCCACCAAGCACAGGATCATCAAGAAAAGAATCACAGAGGAACACCCTGCAATTTTCTACATGCAAGAAACCAAATCCTCCAGCTCCACTCTGGAAAAAACCTTCAAAAAGATATGGAAAGGATTCAGAACAATAGTGGTTGATGCCAATGTAGCTTCAGGGGGACTAGAAATCATATGGAATCCCCAAATCATCTCCCTAGAGAACTACCATGCCAATAGGCATTTCATTCAAGCCAACTTTCACCTGATTGGAACACCCATCCATGGCTTGTGAACGAATGTATACTTTCCCCAGAATCTTCACTAGAAAACAGAGCTTCTGGCCAACATCGCTGAGCTCAATAAACATATATCTTTACCACTCTGGCTGCTTGGAGGATATTTCAATATGATAACAAATCTACAGGAAAAAAATGGAGGAAGGCAGCATCTAGACATGGACAGCAATGGATTCAAGAATTTCATCCAAGACAACCACCTCATAGATCTACAAACTTCCAATAGCATCTTCACCTGGAACAATAGAAGAGAAGGTACCCATAAAATTTCTTCCATACTGGACTGGTTTCTCATCACGGAAGACATCATACATCTGGGGGGTGATCTAGTAGCTACCATTATCCCAGCCGCCGGCTCTGACCACTCGCCAATAAAAATTCAATGGTTAAGACCAGGTACGCATGCGCCCAAACCATTCCACTTTGAACACTGTTGGCTCAGACATCCAAGGTTCAAGGAAATGGTCTCTGATTGGTGGTCCTCCCTTTTACCACCGCAAGGAACAAAAATGCACCAATTCCATGTTGAAAATGCAGCAAGATGATGGAGCTTAGTGAAATGAAGTCGCCTTCACTAAGTGGGCCCGCAGGCAAATTCTGGCGCAAAATCTATTTTTAGACTATGTCTATTTTTAGACATATGGAGCATGGTTCGGGGATTCTAGTTTGAGATTCTTGGAGCATTGGTCATGTTGGTAAAAATATATGAGACTCTATTTTTAGGTCAAAGAGGTCGAAGTCTATTTTTAGACTGCCTCTCCTTAAAACAGGGAAGTCAAATATTATTTACCCTTAATAATATTTAGACTATAAACAATAGTTTACTCTCTTGGAGCACTTCAGTTCGAGCTACAGAAGTGGCTCATGCATCTGACAGAGGAATCACGTGGTTCCTAAGGGTTTGATGGCATCATGCATGGTTGACTTCAGTTGGACTTCAGTGGCAGAAGTTTGGAGGAGTTAATGAGACAGCTAGTGGAGTTGTGTTCTGTTTATTTTAGTTGAACTGATTTAGATTAGTTTAACTAGCTAATCAATTAGTTATGAGTGGAGTGAATTAAATATTATTTAATTCATTAATTAGTAACTCATTATTCAACTCAAGAACACATCAGTTCACTAAAGTGTATGATCAGTTCAGTGGAGACCAGTGAAAGAGGTAGATGAAAGGGTGGAGTTAGCTATCAGTTGTGACTATACTGTTGCTATTTGCAACACACAGATAGGTGGAGTAAGCCCATGAGGATTGCGCAGTTCAGTATCTATATAAAGAGGCCATCCCATAGCATTGAAACACACAATAGAGACAAGGCAATTGGCGGTGAGTTTTGAACCAGTAACCTGTTCAAAACTGAGCTAGATTGTGAGTAACTGTATGAGAAAGTACTGAGTACTTGTGAGGAGTATTGTACTGAGTTGGTTACTTGATTTCTCCATTATAATATACACAATAGCTGCGGGGTTTTCATCTATAAGCTTTCCCCATACATACCGTGTTAATGTGTATGATGATTTGATGTGTTATCGCTTGATTTTATTTCCGCATGTGTGATGATCTGAGTTGAGTTGAGTGGAAGAGATTATGTGTTGTGTATGAAGTTCAAATAGTATGTGACCAGGATAGTCTCGGTGGATAATTAATCATTATTCAACAAATTTCTACATGGTATCGGAGCTATTAAATTTCAGATTGATCATCACAGTGATTACAAACTTATTTCGGTAGACAGAGTCTGCATGCGGGCCAGGTAGCCTCCAGATTCATCTTTCTTCGGAAAGTGAAAGGTTTGGTAAACGCCCCTTGCAGTCGATCTCTGTGCTAGAAATAATTTTTTAGAGCGGCTGAGCTTTGAGGTGGAATTCGAAATTTTGCAGCGGTTTTGTTTTCTTGGTGCCAGTGTTGAAAATGTCTTTCAACGGTTTGCGACTCGAATATGCTCTTGAAGGCAGTTCGAATTATGTTGCATGGAAGGATCGCATGGAGGAAGTATTAGAAGATAATGGTCTGAAGGAGTTCGTAGATACGGATGTCCAAAAGCCCACTGATGCAGCTGAAGTCGATGCATGGCAAAAGAAGATGGCGAAGTGTCAAAGGATCCTGTTGGAGGGCGTCAAGGATCATATTGTATCCAGCCTGCATGGAAAAGCTACTCCATATTTAATGTGGAAAGCTTTGATGGATCTATTCCAGAGTAAGAGTGACCAAAGGAAGCTGGCGCTCAAAGATAAGCTCAGGAACATCAAGATGGAGAAGGGCGACAGTATTGCCAAATACCTCTATATCACCAAAAGCTCACTGATCGCATGCTTGGTTTCAAGTGTGCTGGGATCGGTATGGTTCTTGGACAGTGGTGCGTCATTTCATATGACGGGAGATCGAGAGTTGTTCTCAGATCTGGAGGACAAAGATTTGGGTGTGCACATCGAGATGAGCGATGATGGTAGATACAGTGCGACTGGTATCGGTACCATATCCTTTCAGAGGGAGTCTGGTAAACCCTTTGTATTGAGGGATGTCATGCATGTACCTGGATTGAAGAAAAACTTGATCTCTGTGGCGATGTTGGAGGATAAGGGGTATGATGTGGTCTTCAGCGAAGGAAAAGCCTTCCTGCGCAGTAAGACTACTGGAGAGACCCGGAAGATAGGGGTTCGAACCAAGAACCTTTATTAGTTGCAGGTAGATGGCTGCGCAACTATGGCATGCAAAGCGGGAGAAGTGGTGAGCCGGGATGATGAGGGCGAACTGTGGCACAGGAGATTGGGCCACCTTCACCATGGAGCTTTGAAGATTCTGCAGCAGATTTCTACTGGGCTTCCTAAGGGCACCCTTGCGCAGTCAGATCAGTGTAAGGGGTGTACTTTAGGGAAGTATGTGAAAGCCACCTTTCATGAGAAGGATAGTCGCGCCACAACGATCCTTGAGAGAGTTCACACGGACGTGTGTGGTCCTTTCTCAGTTGCTTCGACAGCAAAGCACAAGTATTATGTGATCTTTGTTGATGATTTCTCTCGAAAGTGCTGGATCTTCTTCATGCAGAAGAAGAGCGATACATTCGCGAAGTTCTGTGAGTTTAAAGCACTGGTCGAGAAGGAGTCGGGGAAGAAGGTGATTGCTCTAAGGAGTGATAACGGTGGTGAATTCATCTCGGCTGAATTCAAGGAGTTCTACAGCGTAGAAGGGATTCGGAGAGAGCTCATCGCACCCCATAACCCACAGCAGAACGGGGTGGCTGAGCGGAAGAACAGAACGATCGTGGGTGCTGCACGGGCGATGTTGCATGATCGGGGCCTACCCCTTCACTTGTGGGCTGAGGCATGCAATACAACAGTGTATGTGCAGAACCGTTGTCCTCACAAGGTTCTTGGCATGAGTACACCGGAGGAGGCTTATTCTGGCAAGAGGCCTGATATTTCCCATTTTCGGATCTTTGGTTCTCCTGTCTACATGCATGTGACGAAGGATGCGAGAAGGAAGTTGGATCCAACTGTTGAGGTTGGAATATTTGTGGGGTACACTGATACACCTCACAACTACCAGGTGTATTTGTCAGACAGTCGCAAGACTGTTGTGCGACGGGATATAAAATTTCAGGAGGAGAAAGCCATGCGGTGTTCGCTTGAGAGGGAGCTACACTTGCATGCAGATGAGGAGCTGTTAGTTCCTAAGGAGGAGCTTCCGGATGTGGATCAGCCACAAGAGGAGGTTCAGGGGGTGGAAGAAACCACCCAGGCAGCGCCAACCATCAGAGGGCGCATGCGCACTACAGAAGCTGAGCGACTGGCTCGGGATGCAGAGAAGGTTGTAGGACCACCTACATCACAGCGCAGACAGAGACAGTCACCGGATCGGTACACTGGATACATGGCTCTTATGAGTCAATGTGTTGTGACAGAGCCATCCTCTTTTGAGGAAGCTGTGGAGGAACCCGCATGGGTTGATGTCATGATCGAAGAATATGATTCGATCATCAGGAACAGTGCATGGGAGATTGTCCCAAGACCGGTTGGGAAATCAGTTGTAGGTTCGCGATGGATCTACAAGGTGAAGCAGGCGGCTGACGGGAGTGTGGAGAAGTACAAAGCGAGATTTGTCGCCCGTGGCTTCTCACAGATCGAGGGGATTGACTATGAGGAGACTTTTGCACCTGTCGCAAGGTACTCTTCCATACGGACGATCCTTGCTCTCTCAGCGCAGATGGGGTGGCACATTCATCGGATGGATGTGAAGACTGCGTTCCTCAATGGAGTTATTGAGGAGGAGGTGTACATAGAGCAGCCTGAAGGTTTTGAGATCTTCAGCAGTGAGTCGCATGTGTGCCGACTCAAGAGAGCACTGTACGGGCTGAAGCAAGCACCTCGTGCTTGGTACACTCGGATAGACAGCTACTTCACCGGGCTTGGATTCTCCGAGAGTGAGGCGGATCCAAACCTGTACCAGATTGTGGTGGAGGGGAAGCTGTTGATCATCGTACTGTATGTAGATGATCTGATTTTGACTGGCGATGAGCAGTTGATACTTTCATGCAAGGAGGATCTTGCATGAGAGTTTGAGATGAAGGACCTGGGCAGAAGGACTTGGGCATCCTTCATTATTTCCTGGGATTGGAGATTTGGCAGCACAGCGGAGGACTGTTTGTTTCTCAGGGCAAGTATGCCCGGGAGATTCTGGAGAGGTTCAACATGCAAGGCTGCAAGCCTGTTGACACTCCTCTTCCTGGTGGTTGGAGGAAGGAGGATGCTACTTCAGCGGAGGTGGTGGATGCCACTGTCTATCGACAGTTGGTGGGGTCGCTTATGTATCTGGTCAATACACGACCCGATATATGCTATGCAGTTAACCAGCTTTCGCAAGCTATGGTTAAGCCTACCAAGCTCTTTTGGAAGGCAGGCAAGCATGTATTATGCTATATTAGAGGCACATCGGGATATGGTCTATGGTACAGACAGGAGGATGGAGCGAAGCTTTCTGGCTTCACTGATGCAGATTGGGCAGGGAGTCCAACGGACCGGAAGAGCACATCTGGAGGAGTTTTTCAAAGATTGGGTCGACAACAGCTTCGGTACAACAGGAAGCAGAGATCCGGGTACCTGGGCCTCGCGCAGGTTTATATGGCGCTAGTTTGGTCATGATGCGAGGTTATTTGATGAGGAAGATCCGGCAGTTCATTCAGTTATATCTGTCACAAAGATTCACTCAAGGAATCCGTAGCCGCACTGCTCTCGCCATCCATTATTTCATGATAGGTCCAAACACATCGACATCAGGTACCATCATATCAGAGATTGTGTTCAGCGGATAATCATGATGCTTTCATATGTTCCCACGGAGGATCAGGATGCCGACATCCTGACGAAGGCGCTCACCAGGAGCAAGTTCGAATTCCACAGAGGCAGGATAGGGGTTGCAGATAATCCATATCTTGCCGAGAGGGAGTGTTGAGAATGCAGCAAGATGATGGAGCTTAGTGAAATGAAGTCGCCTTCACTAAGTGGGCCCGCAGGCAAATTCTGGCGCAAAATCTATTTTTAGACTATGTCTATTTTTAGACATATGGAGCATGGTTCGGGGATTCTAGTTTGAGATTCTTGAAGCATTGGTCATGTTGGTAAAAATAGATGAGACTCTATTTTTAGGTCAAAAGAGGTCGAAGGCTATTTTTAGACTGCCTCTCCTAAAAATATGGAAGTCAAATATTATTTACCCTTAATAATATTTGGACTCTAAACAGCAGTTTACTCTCTTGGAGCACTTCAGTTCGAGCTACAGAAGTGGCTCATGCATCTGACAAAGGAATCACGTGGTTCCCAAGGGTTTGATGGCATCATGCATGGTTGACTTCAGTTAGAACTTCAGTGGCAGAAGTTTGGAGGAGTTAATGAGACAGCTAGTGGAGTTGTGTTCTGTTTATTTTAGTTGAACTAGTTGAGATTATTTTAACTAGCTAATCAATTAGTTATGAGTGGAGTGAATTAAATATTATTTAATTCATTAATTAGTAACTCATTATTCAACTCAAGAACACACCAGTTCACTACAGTGTATGATCAGTTCAGTGGAGACCAGTGAAAGAGGTAGATGAAAGGGTGGAGTTAGCTATCAGTTGTGACTATACTGTTGCTATTTGCAACACACATATAGGTGGAGTAAGCCCATGAGGATTGCGCAGTTCAGGCTGGTGGTTTATCTATATAAAGAGGCCATCCCATAGCATTGAAACACGCAATAGAGGCAAGGCAATTGGCGGTGAGTATTGAACCAGTAACCTGTTCAAAACTGAGCTAGATTGTGAGTAACTTCATGAGAAAGTACTGAGTACTTGTGAGGAGTATTGTACTGAGTTTGTTACTTGATTTATCCATTATAATATACACAATAGCTGCGGGGTTTTCAGCTATAAGCTTTCCCCATACATACTGTGTTAATGTGTATGAAGATTTGATGTGTTATCGCTTGATTTTATTTCCGCATGTGTGATGATCTGAGTTGATCTGAGTGGAAGAGATTATGTGTTGTGTATGAAGTTCAAATAGTATGTGACCAGGATAGTCTCGGTGGATAATTAATTATTATTCAGCAAATTTCTACATTCCAGACAAAGTTTAAAATGCTCAAAGGGAAACTTAAGGTGTGGAACAAATCCACCTTTAGAAATATCTTCAAAGATCAAAGAGATTTGGAAGAGAAAATGAAGAAGCTTCAACAAACTATCATCATGGAAGGCCGCTCTATCGATTTAGAGAACCAAGAGAAAATATTAACAACTCAGATGGAAGAGAGAAGCTAGGAAGAGATCCTATGGAAACAAAAACCTAGGATTTGTTGGCTCAAAGAGGGAGAACGAAACACAAATTTTTTCCATTGCTCCACCATTCAGCACAGGATGCATAATAGAATCACAGTTCTCAAAAATCAAAATTGAGAGCGTATGGAAAAGAAAGAGGAAATCATGGAGGATTTTCGCAACCACTTCAAGGACATTCTTAAAGAACCTGGTCATCAGAGGCATGAGGCAATAGGAAAAATCACCCAGCAAATACCTAGTTTGATTACGAAAGAACATAACCGGACGCTGCTCAAAGCCACTACTCTTGCTGAGGTGGAACAAGAAGTTTTCCAATCCAAGGAAGGGAAAGCTCCGAGTCGTGATGGATTTACCACCAAATTCTTCCACTTCTTTTGGGAAAGCATCAAAGACAAGGTCTAGGGTGTCATTGAGGAATCACGCACCAATCAATGGCTTCTTCCAACTCTCAATGCAACCTTCTTCACTCTCATACCGAAAGAAGACAATGTTGCTACTCCAAGTAGGTAGAGTCCCTTAACACTTTGTAATGTCATTTATAAGATCATTTTCAAAGTTATTGCTAACAGGCTGAAGAAACTCCTCCCCCTGATCATCTTTTTGGAGAAAACGGGTTATCTAGAAGGACGACAAATCCTTGATGGAATCATTTTAACCCATGAGGTCATTCATTCTCTCAAAACCACCAAAAAACCTGGTATGCTCCTCAAAATCGATTTATCCAAGGCTTTTGACAAACTCATTTGGGACTACATTAAACAAGTCCTTCTTTCCTTTGGCTTCAACCACACCTGGGTAATATGGTTTTCATCTTGGTCAATGGTATACCTTTAGCAACCTAAATTACCTCAAGAGGTATCAGACAAGGAGATCCCCTTTCGCCATTCATTTTCATCATTATGGTTGAAGGGTTGGGCCACCTTTTCAAAAGCTCTGTCCACTCAGGTACACTGCATGGTATACCCCTCCACAATCTTCCCCCGACAATTTGTGGACGACAACATGATCATGGGATACCCCTCAGTCCAGGAAGCCTGCTCCCTCAAATATCTGCTAGACTCCTTCTCTGAAGCTTCTGGCACAGAGGTCAACCCTGAAAAATCTCAAATATTCTTCTTCCACACTCCCCCTATCACTCAGCGCAATATTTCCTGCATTCTAGGCTTCTTCATAGCCTTCTTTCCATCCAAATACCTTGGTTCTCCTCTCACAACCACTATCATTAATCATTCCTCATGGCGAGCACTGCTGGACAAAATGGAAACTAGGCTATCCAAATGGACCCATTGCACTCTCAATATAGCAGGTCATATGGTTCTCATCAAAGCAATTCTTCAGTCTCTCCCCATCTACCTCTTCTTTGTACTCACTGCACCCAAATGGGTCCTCAAGGCTATGCGCAAGTGACAAAGGACTTTCCTGTGGGGTGGTACTAAAGAGAAAAATAAATGGGCTTTAGTCAACTGGAAATAAGTATGCACGCCTAAAGGTCGTGGGGGGCTAGGGTTGTGTGACCTAGAGCACAACAATAGTATCACGGGAGCTATTATCCGGTGGAAATGGGTTTCCAACCCCAACACACCTTGGGCTAACTTATGGGCAGACAAATATGCTAGCAACTTCCCAAGGAGGACCTTATCAGATTCAACATAGAGCCAGGAGGATCTCAAATATGGAAAGCATCTAGCAAACAAAAACAGTTGATACAAACCCATAGCTTCTGGGAGCTCCGTAGTGGTACTCAAGCCAAATTCTAGGAAGACTCCTGGCAGCAACTGCCTAGACTCTCTTCCATATTTCCCAAACCACTGTGGAGCATAGAATTATAGGCAAGGTAGAGGAAGTGCGTACAAGATTTCTGGACCGATGACACAACTCAGGGATATAGGAACTGGATACACATGGATAGATGGCAAGAAGACTGTAATAATGAAAATCACATAGACATTTGGGAGGAACTAATCACTAAAATAAAAATCAGAACCCAACCAGGACCTAATATCCTTAGATGGGGTCACACGCCAAGTGGTAACTACTCTACCGAGTAAGCCTACAACTCTTACATCAGGAGAACCAAGATCCTTCCAACCTCATCTGGAAGAAGATATGGTCGGCCAAGCTCTGGCCCAAAGTAGCCACCATTTTATGGCTGCTTAGTAAATGACACATCCTCACATGGGAGAATCTATTGAAGAGAGGGTTTGTAGGACCCTCAAGATGCCCTCTATGCCAGGAGAAATTTGAAACCATCGACCACTTGTTGGACCTATGCCCTACTTCTAATGCCCTGTGGGATAGAATAACAATCCTTTGCAGACGCACCAATAGAGAAAGGGGCAACATCATCAACACCATCAGCAAGTGGATGGAAAATCCTTACCTATCAACCTTCTTAACAGACTCTGGCAGATAATTTTGGGCCTCCTAATCTGGAACATATGGAAAGAAAGAAACATTTGGATCTTCAAAGACAAAGTATCCACCCAAGAGCAAATCTAGGCAAGGATACACAACAACCTCACTGAAACTTTGGCCATTACTTCCTGGATCCAGGAGGATCTCCCGACCTCCATTGCGGAGCGTAACATATGGAGAAACTGGCATATGAGCATAAATACCCCCCTGGACATCACCCCAAGGAACGCAGGAAGAACCACCACTCCTGAAAAATGGAATCCTCCCCTAAATGGCTTCTTCAAATGTAAATTCGATGGCGCCTCCAAAGGCAACCCCAGAAATGCAGGATTCAGAGGCATATTCAGGAAATCCCAAGGCAAGCCACTTCTGATCTACTATGGCAACATGGGATGGGACAACAACAACTCCGTGGAGCTTGAGGGACTCATCTAGGGCATCTATAGAGCAATTGAGTTTAACTATTTTCCCCTATATATGGAGGGAGATTCACAAATTATTGCTCTGGCGGCCACAAGAATTCTCCATGGCACTGCTTCCACAAAGGTATCCACTAGTTGGAGGCTTGCCCAAGGATCAAACTTCTATAACAACTGATACACAATCACAGGGCTATTACTTTTCACCATGTGCGCAGGAAATCAAACTCAGTTGCAGACCTCCTCGCGAACAAGGGTGTGGAAAGTCATAGAGAGTTTCATCACTCCAATCTCACCTAGGTTGAGGATGATTCATTAAGAAGAGAATGAAAAACTCTCATTCAAAAATATCTTCTCTCCCTGGATGCGGGTGACAGTAGAAGTACGCATGATAAATGCTTCTCCATGCTCAAGAGGATGAAGATTTGTAGTGCAGGTCTTCACTTGACGTGGAACCACACCCTTGCAATCATTCGCATGAGATGACAAAGATAGGGCATAATGAATACACGCTTGGACAACATCATCCCCTCCGGGGTACCTCTCTACAGCAATTTTTTTGAATGATCTCCTGGATTGACATGTCGCTCAGCCATAACTCTTCGCACTTGCCTACTCATGAAAATAATTACAACACGTAGCTGAGTGCGAGGCACAATAATGCTCAGCAACTTTGCATGTGTCACATGCTTATTAGAGGAAAGGACCTTCAACACAAAGCGACTCAAAGTCTATTCCTTCGGGTTTATCTATTGTCTCGTTTCCTTCCCTCCTGCATGCCTAGTCTGCTGCGCAGCCTCCCCCCTAGTGTTGCGCTGCACAAAATTCCCTGATCTAGGCTCCCCCTTGATTTCACGACTCACCCCAACTCCATCTTCTTTTATAGTTCCATAAGCTTGGGTGCTCCCATAATCCTTCACCCCTTTTCATGCATTCCCCTTCAGTGCACCTCCCTGTCCACTAGCACCTTGCTTCGCACCTCCCTCCTCGGGTTAGATATACTCCTCCCTTCCTCTCAAACCCCATCAATCCTCCGCTTTAGCTGACCATGGAACCAAGGTTGTGACAAAGAACCATCAGAAGAGGCCAGAGAGGTGCGCTCCCTGGTTGCTACCACCGGGGGCCTGATAATCGCCTAGAATCTGTTGAGGGCTCATCCTCAGGCAGTCACGCTAGAGAGGCTCCCCAGAGCCCCGATCTCGACCAGGAGGAGGAGGCCCCCACACATGTTTTGTAGAGAGGCAGAAGTGGACCAAGGAATTACACCATTGCACACCAGAAGCACCACTTTCCCCACAAGACTGAGCCTTTTTCAACACAAGAAAATGATGGGGATGACACAGATTTTTGGATAATGAACTCAAAAGGTACCTGGACACGAGTCCCAGATGACAAGTACTCGGTGGATCCCATCCTCTGCACACCGGTCTCCAAGCCTCCGCGTCTACCCACTGCTAAAGAGGAAGCTGTCGCGCAGGCAATGCCTATCCCATAGTGGAGGCAGACCCAGACAACGATGATGATGCCAAAGACTAATGACTGCGTTGTAGCTCAACTCTTCCTAGTTTTTTGTTATGCTTTCTATTATCACATAATTTCTATTTTCACTGGTGCTACAACATATTTTGTAATATTTCGTTTCATGTACTTTCCGAGCTGGTTTCCTCCACGAAGGCACCCCCTTGCTTGTGCAACAAAGGCTGGGATTGGTTAAGCACGGCTTAACAACTCAGCCTGTAGCATATATATTATTCGATTTTCGAATTAATATAGATTAGCCTCATTTACCAAAAAGAAAACAACAAAAAATACAAGCCTAACGGTAAAACGTTAGATTTCTGGTTAGTCCCTTCGGCAACTATATATTTCTCTCACTATTTCTAATTTCTCGAGATCACACAAAGTTGTGGGGAAAGAGCATATGTAGCAGAAAAATATAGTCTTCTTGTTTCTTATTTGCCGAGATCACACACATCGCAAAGCAAAGAGTATAAGCAGAGAAGAGGGTATAGATCCAGCAATAAAAAAATACTATAAACCGAAATAAATAGAGAGACTAATAAATATAACTACATTTTTTTTTATGCCTCCAAATCTAAAATGACATAACTTGGGAAACCAGAAACATTTTTGCATGAAACGAAAGGGGTTCCTCACTATAACAGAGGCTTCGAACACAACAGAGTAGTTCTCCTGGACCGAAAGTGGTAAAAAATAGTAGATCTGGAAAATCACAGTTGCATGCAGTCAAACCGGCTTCAGATTTGGATCAACAACGGATGCGGCCCTCAAAACAACTCTGATACCATGTAGGAATTTATAGGGCAAGTTCCTTAGATCAAACACCAAAGCTCACCACTCACAAAAAGATAAGAGATCAGTACATCAGTATTTGACGTGGTTAAAACCCTCGAAGAGGGAAACAGTCCACGACCTGAGCAAACGCGACCACTTTAGGCAATTTATTAATATAAAGATAGAAAATTTACATAAGTTTCTCTCATAAACAATTACCAGACAAATGACCCTCCATGCTCTTTAAATAGAAATCATGGACCAATTGGGTGTTAATCCATGGATCAAGTGTCGGTAATACCGATGAGAGAGTAAATCGTCAGATCACTACATATCGTGATTGTCGGATTATAAGTTACAAATGTACATAGTAAAGAAAAACACTTTACATAACTCTACGCTAGACCAAGTTATACTTAACTATTTCCTATGTGTCGAAATATCCTAACAATGATGGCTCCATGTAATACATATTTATCTCTTGATGAACTGAACATTCTATCGTTTTTACAATGTTGTATTAAATAAAATAGAGATTTGGTTTTGTATCGGATTTTTTCTTGGTGTTTTTTAATGTCTACGTTGCATTTGAGGAAGGATGTTTTTTTGGGTATTTTGAACATATAGAGATGTCATTGATTTTTGTGGTGTTTTGGACATGAAGAACAATGTTGCATCCACAATGTTTTTTTTGTGTTGTTGTTCCAGTAGATGCATCTTTATTATTATTATTTTTGTATTAGTCTTCCAAACAATATCGAAAAAATGTATTTTATCAAATTGTATCAGTAAAAATGTTTTCAGATTATCTGGAATGGAATTGCAATGATTATATTTCTACATTTTGTGAAAGTTATCTTCGATTGGGAAAATGTCCACGACATTAATCACAAATTATTTCTATGGGTTATTGATGTTAAACTTCAATTTCGTTTGCATTTTCATTTTATTGTTCTTTTCATATGCATTTTCATGTTATTGGTTTTTTCAATTCCTCCTAATTGCACACATATTCAACATGTGTCAATATAATATAGTAATATGTTTTTGTTGCAGAAAGGAATAATATACTTTGTACAGAAAAACCCTCCACAAAGGTGACATCATGGTGTTCCCTAGAGGGTTATTTCTTAATTTATCAGATCAATGTGGGAAAACATAAAGCCATTGCATTTGATTCCTTCAATAGCCCTCTTCGTGGATTGAAAATTGTTCCCCTTGCTCTCTTTGCCAACAATATTTCTTATTTGCAGGTGCCCTAGTTTAGCTCCTGTTTTTTAACAATTTTTTTGGTGAAATCGTTCTTTGCACACTCACTAGGAGTGTGATGCTAGTGATTGTGATTATAGAGACACAGATAGTGAAGGTAGTAGTACTGATGATGATGAATTAGAGCAAGACTCAAAATATGGTGGGGGAAATGCAGTGGAGGAATTCAAACGCAGTTGATTGTATATTTGGATTCTAATAATAGGTTAGATAGATTAACATTGAGAAGTCATTCTAAAGCTGCATAAGAAGGTTTTCTAGTCATGACAATGAAGGAGGACATTTACCTTCATTTCAGTGTTTTCAACTAGCAACTCCATATAGTCATGAACCTTTGGATGAGAAGGTAAAATCCGGTTATGAATTTGTTTTGAGGAATGATTTATTCCATGGTGTAGTTTCGGTTTCGAGGTGAAAATTAATATGTTGACTTCATGTTGCAGCAGATGGGAGTTCTTGTGACAAGACTTTCCACAATGGAAAGCCTTAAGAAGGTTCTTACAGATAACATACTTTTCCAAATTTGCATATCTTACACGTTTGATAGGGCGTTTTTTTGAATGATACCAAAACTTACCTGGCAGTGTAATCAATCTCTTATAATCCATTTGTAATTTATTTGAATTGTTGCTATTTATTTATTAATAATCCATCTTCTTAAGCATGTGTAATTTATTTGAATTAAGCATGTGTAATTTATTTGAATTGTTGCTAATCATTTACTAATGCATGCAGACAGAGAGAGGCCAAGGTGAGGTGGTTTCTTCCATTCAGTGTGACTTGAAGGAGAATCCATAAATATCAGAGGAAGAAGCTCTCAAATATAAAGTGAATACAATTATATAATGTTTTTTATATAATATGTTTATAGTCTCCTAACAAACTCCCTCGCAGATTTTAAGTCCGAATATCTGAAGACAAAAGAGGTGTCGAACAATTGCAGGAGAATATTTTTTTATCATGTAAGATTAATGCAGTTGTTCTACAAGGAACGAGATGGCTTCACACATTCGCATAATATGGAAATTAAAGATCGTGTTCAAAAGATCATCTTCGAACAGATTCCTAGGATAAATAATTATCCCTGCCCTCTGAAGGAGATGTTACAAAATGGCTAAATCAGATGTTATTGATTTTGATATAAATATTTTTCTACAGTAAATTGAATGTTTGAATTTTTTTTAAATGGAAAATGATTTTGAAAAGCAGTAATTTAATTATGTTTGTTTTGATATTTAAAATACGGATAATGTTATATAAATTTTGCACAAATTTTTATTTTCCAATACAATCAGGTTATGTTTGATTTTTTTAAATACCAATCGGTTAAATAAATTTTGAACAAATTTCAATTTTCCAATACAATCATGTTATAGGTAAGTACATTCAATATAATTGCATTTAACTAAGTGAAATCTTTTTGAGAGCCTTGTAAATTATACATTTCAAACTCTTAAGTTCTATTGGAATATATATCTTTTAACAAAATTGAGATATTTCAATATTTTTTTGAATTTATGAGTGGATCAATCTCCGTTAATTATGCAAATTATATATATCTTATATTTTGATGATTTTAAGTACAATCAAGTTATATAAATTTTAACGAATTTTAACAAAATTGTGATTTTGCATTTTTAGATAAAAAAAGAAAGAAAATGATACTGAAAGTGATTCCAAGGCCTATTTTCATAACGGATATTTCATTTTTTTCTGCAACTCATGTGAGAGCTATGAAAGTAAAAAATTCCATGACTTGAAGAATTTATAGTGTTGCAAGGGTTTGTGGATATGTTTGAAGATGTACTTAATTTTCCACGTACAAGTGATATTAATTTCTCTACCAGTTCAATGCTCGGAGTAGTAGCCACCTCTAAGATTCCATGTAGAATTAGTACACTATTGAAGGAGCTATAAATGTAGTTGGAAGAATTGCTAACGAAAGTGTATATAGGCCAAGTGTATCAGCATAGCCCCAATGCTATTTTCGAAAAAGGAGGATGAAATTTCAAGGCTGTGCATTAATTTCAAATAGTCGGTCAATGTCACAACGAGGAATATGTATATCTATAGAATTGATGACTTGTTTTATTAATGAAGAAAAGTAAGAATATTTTTAAATATGGATTGGAGATCTAGTTACCGTTAGATAAGGATAAAGGAGGATGAAATCAATAAGATAACTTTCCAAACTAGATATAAATATCATAATATTTTAGTGGTGTCATTTGTCAAGTAATTACTTTTTTTTGTATTTAATGAATAAAATATTTAGGCGATATTTCAACAAGTTTTTAGTAATGTTTTTTTAATGACATTCTTATTTAATCAAAATTAGAGAAGGAGCATGAAGATCACTTAATATTAGCATTACAAAGGATAAGAGATAATTTATTTCATGCAAAGTTAAGCAATTTTTCATATTAATAGAGTAAAATTCATTATTTGGGATATGTCATCTATAAGGAAGGAATAAGAGTATATCTAGAGAATATTGAAGCTATTATGTGGTGGGATACATCTAAAAAGTGGGAAGGTCATTCATGGGATTGTCTTTTGCTTTAATCGGATGAATAGAGATGTAATACAATTGATTTGCTCAACTAATCTCACCCTGCAAGTGCACAATCTATCTATCTACTCACTAAAGGCTTATGACCCAGAATTACTCAAATTTTCCTTCTCTTGAGCTTCTATTTCCTTGTGTTGTTCCTTGAGGAATTAGGCCCCTACTATTTAGGAAATTCCTCCAATTGATTGTGCAATTCCTCTAGGTTGATCATCTGATTGCATGCAACACTTGTACACATAAAACTAATCTACAATTGATGTTACACTACCTTAGAATCTCTATCTCAAGTAGGTAACTCTAATTCTCTGCATGCACTAGCTATTTTGGGTTGATTGATCAATTAACTAGATGATCACTGAGTTTGACTGAAGTCCCAGTGTAGAACTTGACCCTCCGCTAGTTCTTCCAACAATTGAAACTAGTTTAACAGAGAAAAAAAAAAAAACCTTAGATAATTGACCTCAATTGTTACAAATTAGCAATCACACATGCTAAACTAAACTCTAACTCCTCCAACTCGAATCTACTGATTAAACTAGGTGACAAGTCATGTCACTCAAATTAACATCATCCAAGTTGTTTGTTGATGTAAAAATTGGAATTTTCTCAATTCAATCAAGGAAAAATCAAATTAAAAATTTGTCCCTAAATTTTTCAACAAAATTCCAATTTCAATTTGTCACCAATATTTACCTCAATACTTTTGTAGTTTTGTACTTTTGAATATATTAAGAATATCTTGAATGAATTCTTAAAAATAATTATTTGCCTCAATACTTTTGCAATTTTATAGTCTTGGAATATATTAAGAATATCTTGAAGTGGGTTTATTTACAAGTAGTTGCAATGTGTTGAGATCAACGTCAATTGATATTTAGAAGACTAAAACAAATGAAATTTTTTCGAAGGAATCAAGTTTTAAATTCTAAGATCACAACTTTCTAATATCATACTTGCCAACAAACTACACATGTTTAGGATTCTTGTCCCAAGGGAGAACTCACCTGGAAAGGAAAAAAGGCCACAAACCAAAAAGAAAAAGTTTGGAAACATGTGGGGAAACTACGTCGAGTGAGAACGCGGACTCTACAGAGGTCACGGCCGCGTTGTTGGCATCTGACGTGGCATTGCTCTGTAAGTTCTCCATACACGGACCCTAGTTCTCGTTCAGAAGCAGCCTCGAGAAGGAACCGAATTTTGACATTGCCGGGTTTTTTTCGGGTGCGCTGCACGTCAGTAGCTGATGGTGACGGGGCCTTCAGCTCTGGGCACGAGACCATCCCCGGGAGAATGATTCATTTTCTGAAACAATCGGCACAGCACCCAATCGTCCAACTGACACAAAGGAGAGAGAAAATTAATTAGCTGTCTAGTTTAGGATATTTTGAAAATCTGTCCTTTATATGTCTAAAATTTGCAATCACTTAGTTCAATTGCAGGTTTGGAAATATTTTGGAAATATTTCACTTATGTTTATTAGATTTCTAAATCTGTCGAGTTGGATTTCCAAAACTAGAATATGAAATGAGTTAGTTGAATGGTAAATTTGGAAATATTATATAGTTATGTATCTTTTATAATTTGTTTTTTAATGCATTTGAAAATAATTACACTGAAGGTGTTTTTTTATGGGATTGACTGGGAAACACTGTTTGTGCTTCACCTTTGCTCCAGATTCGCCCTTCTATCCTCTCAAAATTTGACACTTGGCAGTTGCTCCCTTAACTTACGCGTTCTTGTTTGCTGCGGTTTTGGTGGCGCGGGGGTTGGACGAGACCGACGCCTCTTTTTATTTGCCTTCCCGCTGGCAACCAGTGATCACGCCGCCGCCTTACGGTAAAGGAACACGACAGCTTTGCCCATGCCTTCGGTGTCCTTTTTTTGGGTTTTGTTGAAGGGGTAATGTCACTCAGGGTAATCTCGTGCCATGTGGTAGTTAAATGCCAATGTGATTGGCTAAACTTTAGAAGGGCATAAATTTCAATTTTAGAGTTGGATTGAGGTAAACTTTGTATCACTAGAAATCTCTCTATGTGTTGAACACTATCGTGGCATTTGTTTCTAGTTTTGATGATATTGGAAAAAGAGGATTTTGTAACCTCATCTTCATAATGACCAAGTCAATTAAATAGGTAACACCGCCCGCAACTAGAAAGAGTATAGGGGTGGTAGGGAGTGCTATAGTGAAAATGTGGGGCCCTTCAGTTCTAAGTACACAAGGATTGTGGTGGCCCTTCAGGCATAAAAAAAATCCTAGCCCAAATCTCAGGTGCCCATCAAGTCATGGTGTTCCTGAGTTGGTCGAAGGATAAGGCATTGGGAGGAATTGACAGGAGGTTTTTCTCAGGACCAAAAAATAACTATATTTATATTCTAATCCAGGGTAAATGGATTGGGGCATTATGGATGTTGTGGGATTTATATATTGTTTTGTAATTTTGTAAAAATATATATTGAAAAATATTTCTATCTTTCCTAGTTTGAGTTTTTAGGGAAATATTTTTGTGTTTTCCATGGCATCTTTTCTTCTTGATTAAGAATCTATTTGTAGCAATTAATTATACATGGTAAGGCCTACAATTGATGCAAATAGTGATGTAGTTGAGCTTATGTAAATGGTTAATGATAATCATGACATAGATGACCTAATGAAAGTGACTAATACATATACAACGAAATATATGATTGATGATTCCCTAACTAGTTATGCGATGAAATCATTCATTAATAGTTTTTTTGAAAGTGAATCACAAGCTACATATATAGAAGCATAGAGCGATACCAAATTTGATATAAGTGAATGTGAAAGTTACAAAACATCAATAAGAACATAATTATCACTATGAAATCATTGTCATTTTTTATGAATAACTACAATTCAAAAAAAAATAGCACTCTTAGTATATGAAAAAAGAATCAATTTTTCATATTCTATAGCGCTCTAAACTAGTTCAAGTTGTGACCACTAGATTTCTTGCTATATACCTAAAAGGGTACATAATGATCTTTCCAAACTCATTGGCATACCTTCATAAAAAAATTCAATTCAACATTAATCAACATGGGTTAGTGTATGAAAAATACATCAATTTTGCATCATGTATATTACTCCAAGCTAGTTCGATTTGTGAGTGTTGGATTTCATGTCAAAGATTTGTAAGGGAAATATTCAAATTGTTAGAAAATTGATGCAAAATTTAATGATGTTAATGATACAATAGATGATAAATAGATTGAAAAAATCTTTGATGAGTGTTTGCATTGCAATTAAGTTGGCCATATGGAGATACAGTGCTTTGATCTCCATATGTATATTCATTATGGGAAGATATATCATCTTTTAGATAAAGCTTGAAAGAAGGAGGAGGTTAAAAGAAACAAATTATTTATTATAGTTAAATAAGTTCTTGGCCATAGCATTTAGAACTCCAGGCCTTGCATAATTCTTACCTCAAGTTTAGAAAAACTATTTATTATGGTTGAATAAGTTCTTGGAAATGACATTTAGAAGCCAAGATTTCGCAAAATGGAAATTTGTCCCAATACTTGTGCAATTTCTTAGTCTTTGAATATATTGATAATATCTTGGTGAATGTTTAAAAATAATTATTCATCGTGTTAAAGTGATTTTATTTACAAATAATTTGATGTGTTGAGATCAGCATCAAATGAGGCTTAGAAGACAAAATGATACAACAAAGAAAATTTTTCAAAAAACTCAAGTTTTAAATTAGAAGATCACAATTTTCTAATATGCTAACAAACAAACCAGACATTTTCGGAATTCTTATCCCAACCTATAACTCACCCCAAAAAAAATATAAATTAAAAAAAAAAAACAAAACAAAACAAAACCAAAAAAATGAAAAAACATCTGAGCAAACTTTATGAAATGATGAAGTTTATTAGAATGTCAAAAATTAAAGAATCACATTTATAAGATATCAATGCATGCCCATAAGTGTAGAATGAGGTTTCAAATATTTTCTTCAACGACAAAGACGAAAAACAAGAGTACTAGGATTTCCCCTCGAGGATGGAAGCTGTAAATGAAATCCCTGTATGAGAAAAATGGAAAGATTTCATAAATTTGACAACTTTGATTTAGATAAAGTGCCAGCCTTCTAAATGGATTTTGAAAATTAAAATTTGATTTATAATTAATCAACGAAAATCTAAATTTCATTTATGGTTAGTTCTTGTCGAAAGCTCTATAAAAATCTAAATTCCATTTATGGTTAGTTATTTTGGAAAGCTCTCTATTGGGTTGAGTTAATGTTAGAAAATACAATTAAGAGTGAGGTTTATTTTTCAATGGTATATAAATGAAATGGTCATTAATTATATGTTATAATTTCTGTCTATTAAACCTCTACATCAAATTGGAATGACCCTTTTTTTAAACCTAGTAAATCAAATCAGAATCATAATCATAATCAAAATGACCTTTTTTAACCTAGTAAACATTTATATTTATATTAGAATGACCATTTTTTTTAAACCTAGTAAACATTTATATTAAAGTGGTATTCAAAATTGGAGTTGTCTTTAGTGGGACTTTTTGGAGGTGTCGAAATCCGGTGAAACAAATTGAGGTAAAATTTTGATTTCTGTTATTTAAACTGATTTTTTTACTGTATATATGGATTCAGCACCCTAAAAGACCTCTAGGGCATTTCGATTGTGCAAGATTACCCATCAAATTTCTATTTTCACTAAATTCCAGCCGAAATTTAGAGAAATTAAACGGGAAAAAACTACCATAAAAACCTTCAAAAAGTCGCATGATAGACAACGGCTTCAAAATTAAGTTGCAATTGGAATTAAAGACAAAAAAAATCATTAAAAAGTCATTCTCCCTTTTGAATAGCATGTGTAGAAATTGCTGCCAGGTGAGATTGAAGTCAAAGACAGTGACAGCTATAACACAATTTCTGTCATTTATAGCTACCACCTTGAAAATCGGGTAAATCATCAGTAGATACAGTTAGTTGCAACCCCAAAACCCTTAAAATGACACACTTCTCAAAGACCAGGATTGCTTTCCCTCTGTTCCCGGCGGATTTTTATCAGAAAAATGTCAAAAATATTCATAGGACGACCAGATGTTTCCTGTAGGCTGTGCGCAGACCAATTCATTGACGAGTCGCTGCCGGACTCCGCAGAGGACACGGCCGCGTTGTTGGCATCTGACGTGGCATGGCTCGGTAAGTTCTCCATCGACGGACCCTCGTTCAGAACCAGCCTCGAGAAGGAACCGAATTCTGCATCTGACGTGGCATGTCTCGGTAAGTTCTCCATCTGACGTGGCGTTGCTGGTTTTTCTCGGGTGCGCTGCACGTCAGTAGCTGACGGCGATGGGACCTCCAGCTCTGAGCACGAGACCATCCCGGGAAAATGATTCACTTTCTGAAACAATCGGCACAGAACCCAATCGTCCAACTGACAAAAAGGAGAGAACAAATTAATTAGCCCGAAAACTTAATTCGAGTTAACATTTTAATATTAACTCAGGTTTAAAATTTTCCAGGTTTACTATTAATGTTATTTGGTTATTTTGAAAATCTGATGTTATTTGGTTTTTGGAATATTTTGAAAATCTGTTAGTGAGATGTCCAAATTGTTCTAAAATCTGTAACCATTTTAGCTCAATTCAGGAAATTTATCACTCATGTTTATTTAGATTTCCAGAATAGGAAACTTTATCCACTTATATTGATTAGATTTCCAGAATGGGAAACTCTATCCAATTAGATTTCCAAAGATAGAATATGTAATGATTTAGTTGAATGGTACATTTTGAAATATTCTGCAAATATGTTGCAAACATGTTACTTATGTATTTTTATAATTTGTTTTTATATATCTTCTATAATGTGTTTGAAAACAATTATAAATTTTTAAAATTATATTCAAATAAAATTTGTTTTTAAATTATTTGAAATGCAATATTATTTAAGAACTCATTTTAAAATAGTGACACATTTTGAATTTTTTTGAAAATCTTCACTATATCTTATAAATTTCTAAAAAAAATTTAGTATATGTTAAATTAAAACATTCCTTAAATTTTTGAAAATCTTTACTTATATATGATAAATTCCTAAAATATTTTATTTAGTGTATGTTAAATTAAAACATAGTTTTAAAATTCCTAAAATATTTTTTTAATGTATGTTAAATTAAAACATAATTTTAAGACCATTTTAACAGGATTGCAGATGCATAAATATTTTGGAAATCTTTATTAATGTTTTATAATGTTTAGAATTTAATTGGAAACAAAAACAAAAATATTTTTATTATTTTGAAAATAATTATAAGAAAAATTCATTAATGTTATGTAATTTCTAAAATTTGAAACAAAAATGAGAAACTTTATTTTAAAGTGATTTTAAATACAGTGTTATTTTAGAAGTCATTTTAAAGCAGTTGCACATTTTGAAATATTTTGAAAAGAAGAGAATTAAACATCTATTCTATAAGATTAGAAATAAGATAAAAAGAGAAGTAGAAATAGGAAAATAAATAGGAATGTTTATTTAATTTAAATCATAATTATAATTAAATATCTACTATATAAGACTAAATTAAATAACATGGCAGAAAAGACTTTATAATTTGAAGCAATACCATTAATGTACAAATCCCCTTTGCATAAAAATGTTAACTCTTAGCTAAATCATTAAAAAAAATGAAAAACACTGAATAGGAAACAAAAAAGAGGAGATAATTTTATAAAATAACTATAATATTGAGGCACAATATTGAATTTATATTTGAGAAAAAAAAAATAGAAAGTGATCAGATAAAGAATCATGATATCTCTATATTTTAATTTATATTTTCACTAGCTTAAAGTAGAAAACCCACTTAGTAAATGAGAAATTATATTTTTAAATATATGAAAGAGAGATTGAATTTATTTAGATTTTGAGAATATTTTGGAATATAATAGAGAACACTTTAAAATATCATAGTTTGGAATGTCATAAAAAGGATCAAATAAAAAAAGTACATACTTTGTTAGATTCCAAAATCCACAATCTAAATAAAAATGTATATATAAATTATAATATTGAGGCACACTATTGAATCTATATTAGAGAAAAAAAATAGAAAATGATAAGATACAGAATCATGATATCTCTATATTTAAGTTATATTTTCACTAGCCTAAAGTAGAAAACCCACTTTGTAAATGGGAAATTGTATTTTTAAATATATGCAAGCAAAATTGAATTTATTTAGATTTTGAAAATATTTTGGAATATAATAGAAAACACTTTGGAATATCATGCAGGATCAAGTGAAAAAACACACATTTTGTTAGATTCCCAAATCTTCCCAAAATCCACAATCTAAATATGAATGCATATACAAACTATAAAAAAAGTGATTAAGATAAAGAATCATGATATCTCTATATTTTAAGTTATATTTTCACTAGCTTAAAGTAGAAAACCCACCTTGTAAATGGGAAATTGTATTTTTAAATATACCCAAGAGACATTTATTTAGATTTTGAGAATATTTCGGAATATAATAGAGAACACTTTAGAATATCATAATTTGAAATACTATACAAAGGATTAAGTGAAAAAAATACACATTTTGTTTGATTCCCAAATCTTCCCAAAATCCTCAATCTAAATAAAAGTGATAAGATAAAGAATCATGATATTTCTATATTTTAAGTTATATTTTCACTAGGCTAAAGTAGAAAACCCACTTTGTAAATGAGAAATTGTATTTTTAAATATATGCTAGAGATATATTTAGATTTTGAGAATATTTTAGAATATAATAAAAAATACTTTTGAATATCATAATTTGGAATATTATAGAAAAGTTGAAGTGAAAAAATTACACACTTTGTCAGATTTCAAAATCTTCCCAAAATTTACCATCTAAATAAAAATGCATATACAAAAAAAAAGAGTTAATACTTTAATATTAATATTATTAATGCTAACACTAAAAATGAGTTTATATCTTTATATTTTAAGTTATATTTTCACTAGCTTAAAGTAGAAAACCCACCTTGTAATTGAGAAATTGTATTTTTAAATTACACTGATGACACTAAATTTATTTAGATTTTGAGAATATTTTGAAATATAATAAAGAATATTTTATATATCATAAAAAAAAGTTGAAATAAAAAAATTATACACTTTAGATTTCAAAATCTACAATTTAAATAAAAATAAATATATAAAAATGAGCTAATACTATCACTAATGAGTTTATATTATTAAAAAAATGAGTTTATACTTTTTAATATAATATTAATGCTAACACTAATGAGTTTATATTATTAAAAAAATGAGTTTATACTTTTGTATATCATAAAAAAGTTAAAATATAATAAAAAATACTTTTGTATATCATAAAAAAAAAGTTAAAATGAAAAAATGATACACCTTAGATTTCAAAATCTTTCAAAATCTACCATCTAAATAAAAATAGATATATAAAAATGAGTTAACACTTTAATATTATTGATGCTATCACTAATGAGTTTATATTATTAAAAAAATGAGTTTATACTTTTTAATATAATATTAATGCTAACACTAATGAGTTTATATTATTAAAAAAATGAGTTTATACTTTGAAAAAAAAATTAAAAAAAAATTATACTTTGATATTAATTGATGATAATACTAATTTGTTAATACAAATTAGTATTAATATGGGAAACTATGAAATTGAAGAATTCTCACGGGCTGGTCTGTCAGAGTTTGGGCAAGCCAGTATTCGTTCATGACCCAGTTGGTCATCACGCCTTCATGAAGCTTTCCTTTGTAAAACACCAGCGATTTCTTCACGCCCACTTTTTCCGGCGACGTGCTTCCCGACGCACTAACAATGGGTATGTCTGCTCCCGTGGCTTTCCAGTAGCCAGCCCCGGCGGCTCTGTTTGGCTGCGCTCCGTTGGGATATCCCGGATTCTTTCGGCTGAAAAAATACCATTCGTTCTCGCCGGAAAAAGCCTTCGCTGAAACGCAATGAACATAACACATTATGGTGAGAAAGTATATGACAGACTGTAACAGAAAATAAGAGTATTAGGAGGTTTGGAGGAATGAAAACTTACCTGGCAAATCCCAGGGGTCATGGTCGTACGGATCAATGTCTGCAATAATTGAGGCAGGGAGAGGGGAAGATGATACCTTCTTTTGCAGGTAATGGATGATGAGCTCCTCATCGGTGGGATGAAATCTGAAGCCCACAAGCAGCTCTGGCAGTGCCACTCCCTCCATTCTCACCGATCGCTTGCTCAGCAAGCGATTGGAGAGACGTGTTTGAAATTTGGGCAAGGAATGCCTCTCCTTTTATGGTTGCCCCACTCCGGGTTCTTCCAAACCTGTCAATCACAGTACTCACTGCTAGGTCCCTTACTGCTTCTCTCACACATTGACACGTGTTCTGACATGAACAGCGACGTGGCGCCCAAGAAAAGCTGGCAAACATTCAAGAGGGTGGAGTCATGAGTACGTGATCGGAAATGTGGACTGGAATCCATTGTCCGGCGAAGACACAAATATGTGGTGTGCAGAGCGCGACAAGGTTGTGGACGCAAAAATTGACACGTCTACCACTGCAATGTGTGGATGAGGATTCCTCGGTAATCTACCCCAAAGTTTTTGTTTTTTATTTTTTGGAAATATTTTGGTGCATATTTACGGATTATTCTTTTCATCTCATCTTATTTTAATTATAAAACAACAAAATAGTTTCGAGGGAAATCAGGTTATCTAAAATTATTGGTTGGTAGTTCTCATAAGGGGAGAGGCTTTTACTTTTGCTAAATTTTTTGAGTTTTTTTGGGTTTTGAATGAGTGACCTATTTTTTACTTTTCACGAAACAAACTCTTAATTAGATAAAAATATTTAGAATTCTTTCCCTAATAATCACATGCAATAGAACATTGTCAACACCCTTTGAACCGACCAGTGTCAAGCATTTCTAACCAACCACTGTCCAAAGTTTAGAACCATCTCTACACCTATTTAAAGTTAATGTCTAGATCTGATCTCTCACCTAGTCTTGATGATGAACCACAGTGGTTGGTAACCTCTCGATCTGATCTCTCACCTAGTCTTGGTGATGAACCATAGTGGTTGGTAACCTCTGGATCTGATCTCGATCTAATCTCTCACCTAGTCTTGATGATGAACCACACTGATTGGTAACTTCTCAATGTGATCTCTCACCTAATCATCTCTACCTACTCCTAGTGATGAACCACATTGGTTGGCATGTGATTATTACCAAAAAATTCTAAATATTTACAATAAATCACAAAATACAAAATTATACAAATAAAAATAGTTTTAAAACATACTTTATATCGAAAAAACTCTCTCTATTTTGTTATTTCTTATCTAACTATTTCCATTTTTAAATTTATCGAACTATTTTAAATTTAAAATTAATTTTATTATTTATTTAATTTTGAAAAGTAGTGCAATGATAAAAATACCTTAGCTTTACCTTAATTAAAAGTACAAAATATCTTAGCTTTACTCAATATAGTAGGTATGAGATATCAAAACTGAATTGTTTTATGAATAAAAGTATCCTAGCTTACCTTAAATAAAAGTACAAAATATCTTAGCTTTACTATAATAAAAGTACAAAATATCTTAGCTTTACTCAATATAGTAGGTATGAAATATCAAAACTGAATTATTCTATGAAAGTTTGAAATTGTGTAAATAAAGAATAAATATTGATAAAAATATATGAGTGTTTCCTTAATTATAAGTATGAAATATCTTAGCTTTACTCCTATGAAAATTGCGTGATAAAGAAGAAATATTAAAACTTTAAAGGGACTTATTATTTCAATTTTTTATTTTAAGTGGTAAAATTTAGTATAATTAAGTTATAAGTTTATGGTAAGGATAAATATTATTTAAGAGGTTGTCTATTGAGGTTATTGAGGTTATAATTTTGTATGAGTTTTCATTTTTTTTTTTGGTTTTAAAAAAATTTAAGAAATTTAATATTAGAAATGTTTGAATTGTTTTTTTTTTTTAATGGTAGAATTAGATTTAGGACCATCAAGAACACGTGTGGAACTCAAAATATTGAACCTTGACAGAGGTGTAACCCTTGCCTGAATTTCTATTGTTTTAAGGAAAAATTTGTGGCCTCCTTTCAGACTATGGCATTAATTAATGTTATTTGTAAATATAGATTTATTTATCACTTTTTTCTTTTTTTTAATCACATAATTTAAAATAATTTATTAGTAGTTTATAAGAGGTATACCTTTATTTCTCCTAGATACATGAAAATGAACTCTTAACTAATTAAAAACCATTTTAAGTCTCACTTTAAAACCTAAAATTAATTTCCACCTAAATGATATTTTGCAAAGAATTCAATTTCCTTTACTATCATCAAAATTACTTATAATAAATTCATATAATTTTTAGGAACATTTTTTTTTTTTTTGGTAAATTTGGTAGGACCATACCATTTTCTATTTATATTTGAAAGACAGGCTACAAAATATAAAAGTCAGACTTTGGCCTCAACCTGCCCGAAGGAAACCAGGTCTATTGGCCATCTGAAAGCATGAAAAGCATACCAAAACTGAAATTGTTTCATACGTCTAAACTTCTCATGTGCTATCTGTCCTACTACTGCAGTTTGTACATTCATAAAACATAAAGAAAGTTCATATCTAACTAGAAAATGCATCAAAATTTAGAATAGTTAAAGCTGCTATCCATCTGATGAAGAGACTGGTGTTGGGTCTTTGACATTGGACCCAGGCATTTCTACTTGTTGAAGCTGTTGAAGGAGCTTCTCTATTCGGCCAAATTTATCATCCAATCTGCTTACTCGATCTGCTGCCTGATATTGTGTAATCTTGATGTGCTGGAGCTGGTCCTGGATATCCAGAAGCTGTGCTTGAAGGCGAGGGTCTAGCTTTGCTGGTTCCGCCTTAGCATGACTAAGCTGAAGACTTTGAATAGCTTTCGCTATCAGAATTTTTACTATCCAGTAGGTGCGGATAGTCTAGTTGAATAAAGTTAGGCGACCTCGAGTGTTGCCTGGATTTGTTATGAAATCTAAAATCTCTGCTGCTGCCTTATTGTCTTCAGGTTCGGTCTAGATTTCCCTTTCCCACCCACGAATTTCTTGACGAACTGTGGAGGAATTGCCCATCACATAAGTTGTTGCTAATGTTTCCAAGTGCTCCTGATTGGTTTTGCGACCCCGTTTCATAGGGGCAGGCTCTAACTGAACTTACTGTTTTCCTTTGACAACCTCAGCCCTTGCGCGTCGGTTTCCCATTGTTGGAATGTGCCTATTTAAAAATACTGACAGACAAAATTGAACAACAACGATGTAAGGAGTTAGATTGATACAACCCGTGTGCCACCTTTGAGCGTTGATGACTTGATTAACATACAAACACTGGAACCCAACCCTCCTGGGTACACTCTGCATCCGGTAAGGGGATTCATAATCTTGGACCATGGACCTCTTGACAATATACAGTAAACAATTCCATATATTAATGTTCCATCTAACCTTATGATGAATGAACCTCTTACAATGACAGGCGACCACACGGTTTGGGATGGTGAGACCGGTGTGCACAATAACCAGAGGATGATAAGTGTGAGGGTTTGAAGTCAAATTTAGAGGGCAAAGGTGGGGGACTGTATGATTGGCAGAGGAACAAAGAACCCCTATTCTCTTCCTTGATCTACCCTGAAACAAATGTGAGTGCGTCCTGAGGATGGAAGCTGTGCGCATGGAAGCTACACAGAGTGTAAGAGGATGTTGCTAGTGTGCGCAACTGTGAAAATTGACCA
The DNA here is from genome assembly GCA_034641835.2 of Pinus albicaulis. Taxonomy (NCBI): domain Eukaryota; kingdom Viridiplantae; phylum Streptophyta; class Pinopsida; order Pinales; family Pinaceae; genus Pinus; species Pinus albicaulis. The sequence goes on along the minus strand of CM076579.1, from coordinate 1,181,905,530 downwards.
GACAAAAGACTTGACTAGACAAAATCATGTAGAAACAATTCTGAAACTGGACTTGACTGAATTGGCAGCTTAGGAGCTTGATTCGTTTCACAGCTCGAGTAAGCAAAATGTTTAATAAACAGTCTCGAAACTTAGTCCCTAAATTCCAATAAAGGCAGAGGTCAGTGAAAAAAATATAAGGATTTATGCAACCTTGTAGGCGAATAGGGGATAAGGTCTAGACAGACACAATGCATGGGTCATGGAAACAAAGAGGGACTGGTTGAATTTTGGGGGAAACAGAGCAAAAGTTCTCTAACGAACCCAACCCAACATGACTGTACAGTAATCTAACCAAAACAACATCAATTGGCTTCATGAAAGCTAATAAAATGACAGAAACATACCCTGACAGGATCGAAAGATTGATCGAATGCAAGTCGCTGAGCCTCCTCCTCTGCCGCCTCCAAACAATTGCATGCAATAAACCTTGCATGAATGAATGAAGGGGTGGAGGGAGCACACATACCTTAACGGAAACTTGCCTCCTGCGGTCTGTCAAACCAGCCTGGCCACCCTACGACATCATTCCAATTTGTGTGTTCACACACTTCACCTAACTTTCCTGACAAGCCGTCATTAATGTTCTTAATGGCATGGAGAGTGAGCGCACGCCAAGTTTCCACTACCCGGATTCCTTTCTGGCAGTTGTACACCCCGATCGGGTGGTAGGAACATTTAATTTTAATTCCATACTTAATTTTTTGTTTTTTAAAGTCAAATTTATATTCATAGTTTCAAAAGAAAGTACATCGAGGAAAAAACACAAGTAATCTCACCCCAACTAGGTTTGTTGACTAATGCCAATAGCATATGACAGTGAAACAAAAATATAAAGAGAGACACACTAGACCATAATTTCAAAGGCCATAGGCCCAGTAAATAGACAATACAACTAAAACACTTGTATCCATGCTAGTTGTGAGAGATGATGGAGGTTGGGTTGTCTGAAGCAGTGCCATGAGGCGGAGGAGGGCGAAAGGGTGAAATGGGCCATCCAACTCTCCAATTTCTCGACCTTTTCTGAAAGAAAATTCTCGCCTCGCCATATCACCACGACGCGCTCCTGAGTATGGAGTTGAACGTAATGCATTTTGTTCAGTGTAGATATCAGTCCTGCAAGCTCCTCTTGGAGGACTTGTTTAGAGTTCTCGAGATGATCTACCACAGATTGAATCACCTCTTGGAATTGTCCCATGCAACATCTTTGTTGCAAGCCACACCCAACGCACCAACATCTAACGCCCATATCCCAACACCGGGTCGAGCCCCCTCTCGACCGAATTGAAGCAGGATGGAGACCCTAACTTCTAGTAGAACCCCCTCGTCTTCCTCCACAAGCAGCATACCCCACACTTCTCCCCCCGCGAGCACCACCACTTCTGTCACCAGGGACCCCTTGGCACGATCCCTCAGCATTCCCAACCTCTGGACTATCGCCACCCTTGCCAGCTACTAGCGTGATTTGAGCTCGTGAATTAACTGCACTAGACCCTCAAGAGCTTGGTTGCACCTGGGCAGAAGACCTCCCAACACCCCGAGTCAGACTCATTCTGAAACACTCGTCACCACTGAGTCGCGTTGAATTCCACCCATTCAGAATTTCTCTCACAGAGTCCCCAAGGGTTAAGACCTCCTCCGTTGGAGCCAGTCATCCTCCATTCTCGAAACAATTACCCACCATAACCCAGTGGAAGCCACACCCGGCTCCCCAAAGGAACCACCCCTCACTCCCAGACCCTATGCTCAGACAAGGGAGGCGAATTACTATGCTTCCTCTCCACCAAAGATTAATGTTATGCCACCCTGGCCTGAAATAGCCTCTAACAATCCAGAAACGTCTGCAGACCAGCCCCGTTAATCTCACAAGTGCCACCCTCCTAGTAGAATTACCCTTCCCCAACTTAATTTGCTAGAATGCGGCTCCCTAGACCCACCTGCAAAGGCAGAAGTGCCCGCGTCCATGTCGGTTGTTCGACTAGCCCGAAGAGCTCCTACAAAACTTACCTCTTCGCACAACACTCCCCACACCGGCTCTCAAACACCCGCCACTACAAAATGACCCTTTTTTCCTTGCACCACCCTCCAAATCATTCTAGAGTCTGCCACCCACCGCTATCCCCAATGCGAAATGAAATCTCTCACACCCATCATTAATGACCATCATACAAAAGGTGATGTGGGTCGGCCGTGAGCCCAACTCGCCTGTTTGCCTCCACATGCTATTCATGTGCATCCCCACGTTCCCACGGGAACTCCTCTCCCTCATTCCTCACCCCCATCGGGGGAATTCCATACTTCAAATTAAATAATATTTATATATTATTTTAATTTCATTAATTAAATACAACCTTTATTTACAAAATTAATATTTATTCAAATAATGTTTTAATACTAATTTTAAATAAATTTGTATCCATAATTTTATAACATCATTTTAATTAATAATATCTCATTTTTATAATAATATTTTTTTCAAAGTTCAACAGTTTAATTCGCCTCTAAAGATGAAGTATTGTGTGAGGAGGTTTTGAGGTTCAAATCCTCACAATTCACTTATGTATATGGAAAATATATGCCTCTAAGTCTTCAACAAATCAAAATAATAAGAATCAAATTAAAAAAATCTCTTTTCAAAGCTTAAATCAATAATAATGGGAAAAAATTTCTTTAAAATTTCTAAATAAAAATTAGATTATATATATATATATATATAGTAACAAACTTATCACGTGTATATTTGCAATAATCATTTATTTATATAAAATATTTCACTAAGTGTTAAATAATATATTAGAAAAAAATTCATATAATTATTATTATCCAATTTTAAGATGACTACATTTATGTATACATATTTACTCCTCTCATTTTAACCCTATAACCTTTAAAAAAAAAAATACATACTCTTAATCATTAGAACCATTTTAATACATTAAATATTAAATATTAAATAATAAATACCTTTAATTAATTTATTAAAACATATTTTAATTAATATAATTAAATTTTAGTTAAAATATTTTTATTAATTATGTATATATATTTTAATATATTTTTTCTTAAATATAAATAGCTTATTTAATACTTATTAACCTCATGTTCAAGGATTTTTTTTGAAATTCGTGAAATACATCATCACACTTAGACATTCACCTTCTCCTTAAGGCTTTCTAAAAAGACCACACTTCCCGATACAATTTTAGTTTTAGCCCATTGCACCATACAATTTTACCTTCTAAAATCAAACATATTTAATTTAGCATCTCATTTGTGAAATATTAAAAAATATGGTGTCTTATAAACCCCTCTTTACAAAATATTTTCTCTTTATTTAAACATATCCAAATTTTTATAGTATTACATTATGAAATACCATTTAAAGTTTATATAAAATTATTAAAACTCAAGTCGTTCACTAATATACAATTTTTGACGAACTTTAATAGTTCATTTAACATTCATTGTATCATGAAGGGTTTTTATAAATAAAAAAATAATATATATTCATATATATAAACTTTAATACTTGACTAATTAGCCTGATCTTACTAACTAGAAGATCACTCATCCCAATATAACGTTGGTATAATGTCTCATTGTAAAAACTCTCCATATGCTCAAATAATTAGAATAATGTTTTATAAAGAACAAAACCTATCAACTTTTGTAAATGGAATAACAAGGTAAGCCAGCGTCCCTATAAAGAAAAAATTAAATACACTTACACCAATCTCAAACTACGATCACTAAGCTTGTTAAAATATATTAATTATTTAATAAAAATATTCAGAAGTATATTGTATGTAATGTTTCAGGGAGTTGTTTATTGACGTAATAAAATAGTTCAGACAATAGTTTTTTGTCGAAATTTAGTAAAAAATAATTCAAAAAATAATGTAGTTGTAGTATTTGAATTGCATTTTTTATGGTGGAAATGGATTCAACACTATCAAAAATCTTTAGGACACTCAAAATACTGAAATTTAACAACTAAAAATTTTCAAAAAATCTTTACTAAAATTTTTTATAATCTTATTTAAAATTTCTGAGTTATTTTGTAAGTTTTTTTAAGACTACGACATGTTTCATTTCCAAACTCAAACTGACATGTTTCATTTCCAGACTCAAACTACGATGACTAAGCTTGTTAAAATATATTAATTACCTAATAAAAATATTCAAAAATATATAGTATGCAATGTTTCAAAAATGAAATGTGTGGAAAAAAAATGCATTAAATTAGCACAAGTAGTACAACGAAATGCACCTTTATAATGAACAAGTTAGGAGTTGTTCTTTTTATAGGATGCCCAAACTACACTTCGGTGGCTTATGGTTCTTTTTATAGGATGCCCAAGTTACAATTAGGTGAGTTAGTGTTGAAGGATCGAGAGCCACAAAAATGGGGACCTATTTTTTTTGAGTTTTATCATAATGAGTTAAAAATGCTTGCCATTTATTTATTTAAAATTAGGTGAAGAGAATAATTATTGTGTCATACACATGAGCATAAACTTAATATTTAGACTATATATATATATAATAATTTGACATATATTTAGGTAGAGCGTAAACTAAATCATCCCTCGAAAACAATTTGAAATTTCATATTCATCCTTCTTTGTTATTGAAAAGATTTAAAAGATTTTAATATTTGTATTCTTTTTAATTTATGATTATATGTATTAATACTTTATTAATTTTAAGTTAAAAAATATTAAAAAAATGATTAATTAGGAGGATTTTGTATTTAAATCTATAGATATTAAAAAAATAAAATAATGTTTAATTTAATTATATATAGCTTTAAAAAAAAGTAAGGTTATATATATATATATCCAAATTCATGTTACATTATTTAAATTTGTTGGAAGATGTAAGTTGGAATTCATGCTACATTATTTAAATTTGTTAGAAGATGTAAGTTATACAAAGGCTTTTTTTTTTTTCTTTTTATTTATTTATTTATTGTTTAAGATTAGTTAATTAAGATTTTATAATTAAAAAAAATTATTAAAAAAAGTATATAAAAATTATTTAGAAATAATTTTATATTCACTTTCATATAATATGATACTTTGTTTATTTGTTTCATATAGAAATTTGGCCTTTCCAACTAAACAATAATAAAAGATATCGTTGAAATATATTCTTTCTCATCTATTTATAGATTTCTTATTATATTTTAATTCTTATTTAATATATATCAAATAAGAGTCTAAGTTATGAGGAGAAGCCCATAATAAAGGAGAATGTATTAAACATTTAAAATTAAAATAGAGTATTTGCCACAAACCAAAAAATTGTTCTATTTTTTCTTTACAAATTTGAGTTTCTTTCAATTTTATTTTGGCACTTGAGGTCACGTGGAAGGGCATTTCCTTGGCTATAGGGAGTTAGCACCTACTAAAACTAGAGCATGCATTCTCACTTAAGGTTTGACCATAACTTCACCATAAGCTACAAATTACAATTTGTCAAATGCAACTAAATTCCACTTGACCAAGTTCATTAAAAAATAGGCACACATTTAACCATGGTCTTAAAATATCCTAGCAATACTTATCCAACAAAATGTATTACAAGGAAGACTAACATCTAACAATGGAAAGAGTCCATATCACACATATATGAGTGGCACCCAAGGTGGATGTGTACCACTATTGAGATGAAGAATGTTACAATGTACAATAGAGAATAATGACCAACTACCTACAACTCATTTGCATACCACAATTATAAAACACATAATTACCTTGAAGAACTATCAATCCAACCCATAAAGAAACCATCAACCTAGCTACTACAAGTCTTGTCTTCTTCTCCTTTTCACTTAGCCAATGTAATTTTCCCTATTGTGCCAACCTTTAACACTATACCAAATCTCTTTTACACTTTGTGAATAGCATATTGAATTAGGCTAGCACTTTTGAAGCATCCTCATTTTAACATGAGACTTTACTTTCACTAACAAGCCCCTTCATATCGAGATTGGATCCAAGTGCATCCATATTCAATTCAATGGTTCCCTTATGACTCCTCCATTGAAATTTACTTGCACTGGTGTTGCATCATTAGTGATTTTCCTACTCTTCCAAAGGTGCACCCATGCCCAAGTGTGCCCAGAACTGCATCCTATAAGGCATGCGAAAGGACATCAGAAAGGTGCATCCAAGTGTTCCTAGCCAATGTTATTTTATCCAAGTTCGCCTAACTAATTATTACTACCCAACATGCACCCAACTATGTGCACCCATTCGAGTGTGCTATGGAATTTATAAGATAGTTAGATCTTCTTAGCCACTTTTTCCATCATGTTTAGTTCACGCCTCCAGATAAGATCATGTGTGCTACCTTCTTTTAGGAATTCCCTCTCCAAGATTTCCTTGATATGTCTAGCTAATGCAAGTTTCTAATATCTTTGGTGCACCCAATCTAAGAAAGGGCACCCAACATATCTATGATGTTCCTTACCATTTTTTCAGGGCACCTAAAATCAACTCTTCTACCCATAAACATTTTCTTTTGTCCATTTGTGTTGGTTAGTGCAAATTTTGGGTCCTCCTCTACTTTTCAAGGTTTCAATGGTCATGATTGTGTCTTAAATTGATCATATCTTTTATGACCTTGTTTCCATCAAACCTTATGTTGCATACATGATCACCTTTCTTCATCTTCATTCTCATTCTATTGAATGCATTAGGATTTGTGTAGTGGTTTTTGTATTCATATATATTCAATCCTTATGTATCCATGGTATGTATTGCAAATTATAGGCAAACATATTGTGTTATTGGTTGTTCTTTGCTTTGGTTTTCATTCTCTCATTTTCATCTTCAAAGCTTGAATCTTCATGGGAATTTCATGAATTTTTTAGTTATATTACTTACATCGTTACATTGAGTAATTCCATTCCATGCCAAGTTCCATCATTAAATTAGTTTATATGATTGAATGTCAAATTGGCTTCGAGAAAGATGTCCTTTGTGCATTCAAGGTTAAATTTTCAAGAATGTGTGTTGCATTGAACTCTCTTTTCATCCTACTACTATCCCTCTATCGACATGTTTAGTTCTCACATTACAATTAACCTATGTCAAGCAAGGTTGATATGCTCCCAGGCTAATATTATTTTGGGGTTATGGTTTACAGGTATGACTGGGTAAATTTAATATGGAGGGATCTATTGATATCAGGTTGGTGTTTCTACTATAGTTGAAGAATCTCATAAAAGAATTCTAAAGTTACTTACCCTTCAAAATATGTGGGTTCTGATGGTTGTTTGAAAGATAAAAGAGTGGTGTTTCTGCATCAGCATAAGGTTGTGATGGAGATAGCTCCAAGTAATGAATATGACTACACGTTATGAGATTCCTATCGAAGCTTCTTCCTTAGCTCCATGTTGGAGAGGTAAATCCCCTCTGCGGACAGAGGCGATCCATACTAGCCCAGATCGGGTCTAGCAACAACCGAGTCACGCTAAGACGCAGGTTCCTGGTTACAAAAGACCAAGATATGACAAGAGGCCTACCTTAAGTCCCACGCTACTATTGTTTGCAGAAAAGATGACGTTTATGTCCTTCTCTTTGGTAGATCACAATCCTCCCGCCTAGCACGTTCGAACACCTGCACGCACACGAAGAAACAACAACACACAATGTAGAACCTAAAACATGTAACCATATATCAGTCAGAGAAGATATAATTCATAACAGAAGACATGAACATATGAATGGAACCATAATCAAAGTCGTTTATTATTAATAACAATGAAAGAAAGATACAACCTGAGCTATGACGTTGGATCTTCCTTCGACGGGTCAACAGCGGAGCACGTCTCGATGAAGCTCGTCGAGAATAGGACAAAGCTCTCTCTCTTCGGCTTGGCTCTCAGAGGCTGTCTGGCGATAGTCTCCTTGCTACAGATTCAACTCTTGCTTCTATGACCACTAAGGCTACTAGCTTGCTAATGGAAAATGGCAAGCTTATATAGATGGTGGAAGGGGAGTTGGGATCCCTAAAATTATGGAATTGGCCCTATCCTCAAGGAAGCTTCCATGATAGGTGGAAAACCACCTCCCATACATGGAGATCTGGAGCCAAACCTCCCAACTCATTTTAGAGCCAAACCTCCCAACTCATTTTAGAGACTCGTTCAGGAGTTGGTAAGAATCAAACTTCCACCATTTATTTTTAAAAAATAATCCTTATTAATCTTGGCGCAAGTAATACACTGGGACAGAGCGCCAGTTGGCGCGCCCTCTTTGGTGGATTTCCCCCATTGGCGCGAGGGCTAAACTGGCTGGTCGCACCAAGGTCAAAAGGTCTATTTTTAAGGCTTTTTACAGGAAACCGTCTTCAGAGGAATGATTGTCCTTGTCAAGGGGGATGCCATGAAAGTGGTTTCAGGTCATGTCACTACTCACAGGTCACGGAAAATGCCCTCCAATGTGCGGGATGAGGGATTTCAGGGACGGTGACAAATTACTGTGTAACAGATGCCCCCTAAAGCATGAGGCCTGAGAGAGAGAGGGGTGACATGCTTTATGAGAACATGCCCAACTGAAAACACTGCCATCGGAAAACCTGCGTAGACAAGTACAATTGATATCTCAAATACATGATACGTGGTATGGGTGCAGCCATCCATAATATAGTATACAATAATCAGGATCCAAGGTATGGACGCAGCCATCCAGAAAGGATCAATAAGCAGACTCAGGTATGGTCGCAACCATCCAATCAATGAGTCATGTAACCAATCATGATAATCCACAAAATCCGCAGCCTGGATTCCATCAGACAAAACCCAGGGTCTTGCGCTCCATCTCGGCCCGAACAGAGTACAAGTTCTAGCATGCGAATGAGTGACCTTAATTCGAACATGCAAGAACATCGTCTGATTACCAGCCAATGATGAAAGCCATTAACAGATGTGAGAGGAACCACCAATAATGACAATGGCCCTCAAGGTACTATAGGTACAATCCACAGAATGTGAACAGTGAGCGGGCATCGAACACCTGCAGAATCATCCGATTGAAGGTCAATGATGAAAACCTTACGTCAAACGCGAAGAACCTGCCATTAAGGCATGCAGGCTCCAAGGTACCGGAAGTGAGTCTCTAGATCAGCTTCCTGGATAATGAGCTGAAGTTGATAGGAAGTGACCTTGATCGAAGGTGGGCCATAGTGTTTCCCACATCATCAACGCGAGACAGAGGAACATAATGTTTGTGAATCAGGATCAGATGAGAATCAGAGGAGGGTTGAAACTGCAGAGGTCAATTTCTCTTGAACATATCGGCGACACGACACTGGATTTGGCAGAAATTAACATCAAAAGATCTGAGAACATGATGATGAGGCAAAGAGAAGATGAGAGGTCAAAATGGATTACCCAAACCCATGGAGGCAAGCAAAAAACGAGATGAGATGTCCCTAACCCGACACGAATGCAGAAAAGTGCCATGTTCAAGAGCGACATACTGCCGACACAACGATGATACTGGTTCCAATTTTTCCCCACCATTTCTGGCGAGTACCTCTTTATTTTTACACAAGCTTAAGGAGGATACCATATGCTTGTCATATAAGTTCTTCCTTCGGACAAATCCATCCTAGTACATTTAACAAGCCCTAGGAAGGAGAAACTTGAATATCGGCATTACGACTAAATCTGATGTCATAATGTTTTAATGAGTTTGACAAAGGAAGAACTCGACGTCTTTTCATGTTAAGAGAGTTTGAAAAGACAACAGAAAAGTAAACTCCAGCAGTCCCTTTTCGTAGATAATTCCTCAGATCTGAAAAGGTAGAAAACTATGTCTGAGAAAACCTCCTAGTCGCGATAGGCTAGGGTATTCCTTTTTCGTACATAATCTATCCCAGCCCGAAAAATGGGTAAACGTATACTGGGTAGATGTCGTTTCGCAGCCAATTTAACGAGATCAAAACGACAAGCGACTCGACAATCTTTTCATGTTTAGAGAGTCAAAAAAGAGCTAAAAGATGACTCCTCCTGGAGGAACGAGTGGTATAAAGGGTAGCAACTAGTTCCGGTGATGGTGGAACTGCTCAGAACAAGATAAATGTCAAGAGGCTGACTAACAAGACCACTCATTGCAGCGGTTCCTCAGGAATGGGTAAAACAACCAAGTGAAGGCATATGATCGGCCAAGCAGATAGTGACGGTGGAATGAGGAAACCAAGGCTCATCTGGCAAAAACAGGCCGATAAAATGGAAATCACAAGAGGTAAAATGGGAAAGGTTTCATTTTTACACAAGCTTGAAACAAAGATAAACTATGCTTGAAACTGATTTCATTTTTACACAAGCTTGAAACGGAAACAAAATATGCTTGAAAAAGTAAGCATGCCCCCAGCATGGTGACTCAATTCGAGGTACATGCCCCCAAGCTTCAATCCATATGAAAGACATATGGAGTGAAGGTTCGAATTACGAGATCAAGAGGAAGACTCGACTGGGATTTTATGAGATCTTATCAAAGACTCGAATTGAACAGGAAAGTGTTTCATTATTTTAACGAGGTTGACACATTAAAAGAACTATCCTCAGATGACCTTGTTTCATTTTTTAAGGAGCTTGACACAAGAAAAACGAACTCTGCTCCGAAGACCTTGTTTCATTTTTTAAGGAGCTTGACACAAGAAAATGAACTGTGCTCCGAAGAGCTTGTTTCATAATGAAAAAGAAGTCATCACTTCCAATATTTCCACTCCCGATGGAAGGAAAACATCTTGGAAGTCAGGACCCAATGCCCCCAACACCTGATGCACAACAGCACTATCACTGAGTATAGGCACGGGGTAGGTAGCCACATAGTTAACCTGTGGTGGGGCAGATACAATGGGTGGATAAAAACTAGGAAGGGATGATGGTGGGCCAGCTGCCACGTCAGGACCAAAGAACGAAAGCTGATCAATGGTCACGATCTGTCCATCATGTGGAAAACAGACCACACGAAAAAGGGAGGAGACAAGCACTCCCATGGCATAGGTGTAATCGCGCCCCAAAAGGAAATTGAAATCCAAGGGGCCTGGAACAACCATCACATCCATATGGATGGTTTTGCCTCCCAAAGTAACAGGTAACCTTGGAAGGATCCCTAACGACTGACTAGTTCTTCTGTTAAATGCCAACAGATTCTACGTAACAGGTGCAAGCGGCGGTGAACCAAAAGCTTTCCAAGTAGTTGAGGCTAAAATACTAACAGAAGCGCCTTCATCTATAATCATGCTGGGTACGACCAGACCAAAGGCATGTACCGTTATCTCAAAAGGCACATAAAATGGAAGGTGGTATCCTGAAAATCGATTCCAATCAAAGGAAGCGACCAAACTACTTGGAGGGGCTACCATCGAACTGAGATGATCTTCCCCTAGTGTTACGGAAGAAGAAGGAGCATCCTCCACGACCTCCATCTCGAAGGCGGGAGGAGTATCCTCCGGGACCTCCATCACGAGAGGCAGAGGAGCATCTTCTTGAGATATAGGGACAGGAAAATATTTCTCCAAGTCTGAGGAATCTGAAGAAACAAGAAGAACCTGAGGGATGTGAGGTCCACTCTCAACGGAAAAGACCTGGTGCACCGCAGACGGGGCTAGTTCAACTGATCCCATGACCAATGGTTGGTCGGGAACGAATTCATTAATTTGAATTTCTGAGGGAGCGAGATCAACCAAGGATGACTCTTGACCAATCGTGGGATCAGCTGGTGGAGGATTCAAAGAAAGCCGTTTGTAACCAGCTGGAAGGCACGGCGTAGAAACAACCGAGTTGTCCAAAACTCGCTTAGCTTCATCCATATATGAACAAAGGTGAATGGGATGGTGCCCCCCACACAACTTACAGGGATTAGCAAGATTACCCTACTTCTTAAGAGTTTTACCAGCACTAGCTGAAGGCATGCCCCCAACTTGACTCTCAGGATCCAAAGACAACGGCGGGCGACCATTGGACCATACTTCGAGCACCTTGGGAATGTCAGGGCAGTCTCGAATAAGATGGTCTCCTGTGCACAACATGCAAGGGAACTTGAATTTCCACGGAGGGTTGGAAGGTTTATCAAGAGGAGGTACGTTAGAAGCAGTAGCTACAGCCTTAGCCTCTCTCTTATTAGGCTTCTTCTTCTTTATCTTCTTCTTCTTCTTCTTAGCCACCTGGTTACTCGAATCCAGACTTTCACCAGGCGAAGTAGAGGAGGAGGACGCAGAAACAAACGAAGAAGGGGAGAGGTCCACCTTAGAATCAACATGATGTTGTTCAGGCGGAGGAACTGATTGACCAGTAGCCGGGACATTTGGGACCACAGAGGTTGAAAAAAACCAAACAGGCAACCCAATAGTTAACCCAGGAAGGGACAACGTTGCCATGTAAGGAGCACCAACATTCCCAAAAGGAGGAAAATGACCAGGATTCCCATCGGAGGGGATTCCTTGGTTAGTGAACTCCGCGAAAGTTGCCATTAGAAACAACTCAAAACAACACCTTAAGGAAACTAACTTTAACCAGGAATATTTCATGGGCAGTTAATTTTAAAACACTGAAACCAAACTCCACTAATTCATATTTTAAGAGTCAAGAAACAAGCAAAATGTGACTCTATCGCTTTCAGTTTGGAAACAAGCGTGAAAGGACAAGCGCTTGATGATATTTTCAAATTTAGGGAGTCAGTAAAGATCAAAATGACTGCTCTGGTAATCTAGGTAAGTGGGTGTACTAGATATCCGTGAACTGCCATATACACCTTGGTTAATAAATGAAAGAGAAATCAACCAAGGACTTGACGTACGTGTAGGCAATCTCCCTGAATGTTGTGTCTGGTGTATCATGGGTATAAGGGGGCAAACTCGGCTTCCTATGGATAAAGGATAGCAACCTAGTGGGGTCTCCCTTTATATACGTGATGGTACGGGGAGCACAAGTCCATACTAGCGCTGTCTAAAGCCAAACGGCGAATGACAACTACTAGGTTTAACAACACCGGAACACGTCACTAGCGTAGACCTCTAAATGTTTCGTTAATGTTTCAATGTTGCCTTAAGGTAAATTGAATAAATTTTATCGTTGATCTTCAATTATGTCTCGGTTCAAGGCCCTACCGTATGTCATCTGAAAATCTCCTATATGCAGCTATATGATGAAAGAAATCTTTCAATTCAATGAATGCTATCTAGTTAAGGGAAGAGCTTCAAACAATGATGTAACAAACAACAATACTAAAAGCAAAAATTTTTCCAAACTAGATGACTTTCACTATCCAAAAGTAATTTCAAACATTCAACGATGCAAATAATGCAATGTAATCTATGCAAAATCCTCTTTTTTTTTGTATTTTCAATGTTTAAGAGCAAAGATGCACTAAACGAAATGAAAACTAATGAAAAGAACAATTTGAGAAGTGATAGAGAAATAGCAAAGACAAGCATGCTCACTCAATGCAAAACACACAATCAGACCTAAAAATGATAGAGAAATCCCTCAAATCAAAGAGGAATCCCAAAGACTCAAACGAACCGTGTAATCTAGGCTCGAAACGAGACAAGGAAAAATTCGAATGAGAAAGAAGGCAATCACTCAAATAACGCAATAAAACAATGGAAAACCACCAAACGAATGCAAAGAGGCAACAATGAAATTGACTGATCGAACGAAAACCAAAAACTCCCATGGGAGGCTCAGCACACTGTAGCGCCTAGATGCCCTAGGGCTAGAATGTAAAACCGATAGTAGAGGGCAAACAACTAAAGGATAGAGGTCACACACAGTCAACCAAGGCTCCAGAACACTGAGGCAGTCGAAAAAAGACACCAAAACCAAAAATCAAGCTCAGAAGGCTCAGAAAGGAGCAAACCCTAGCACCACATAAGATTGGCACGACTGTCTGGCTGCAACTAGTGCCAGAACAGGATTGGTGCGGGGGCTGAACTAGCAACAAGCGCCAGCTAGCGCGACTGTCAGGGAAAAAACCACGCCAGTCGAGTTTACTAAGGAGAACAAATAAAAAAGATCCAACAAGGAGAAAATCAGCTATGGTGAGGCTAAACAGAGGTTTAACACTGAAAAGAAAGTGAACCAAAAGAGCTGATCAAGCAGACAAAGACCAAAATCAACCGAAAAGACAAGACAAACTCCAATCAATGTCTCCCCAGCGGAGTCGCCAGTTTGTTGGAGAGGTAAATCCCCTCTGCGGACAGAGGCAATCCCTACTAGCCCAGATCGGGTCTAGCAACAACCGAGTCATGCTAAGACACAGGTTCTTAGTTACAAAAGACCAAGATACGACAAGAGGCGTACCTTAAGTCCCACGCTGTTGTTGTTTGCAGAAGAGATGACGTTTCCATCCTTCGCTTTGGCAGATCACAATCCTCCTGCCTAGCACGTTCGAACACCTGCACGCACACGAAGAAACAACAACACACAATGTAGAACCTAAAACATGTAACCATATATCAGTCAGAGAAGATATAATTCATAACAGAAGACATGAACATATGAATGGAACCATAATCAAAGCCGTTTATTATTAATAACAACGAAAGAAAGATACAACCTGAGCTCTGATGCTGGATCTTCCTTCGGTGGGTTGACAGCGGAGCACGTCTCGATGAAGCTCGTCGGGAATAGGACAAAGCTCTCTCTCTTCGGCTTGGCTCTCAGAGGCTGTCTGGCGATAGTCTCCTTGCTACAGATTCAGCTCTTGCTTCTATGACCACTAAGGCTACTAGCTTGCAAATGGAAAATGGCAAGCTTATATAGATGGTGGAAGGGGAGTTGGGATCCCTACAATTATGGGATTGGCCCTATCCTCAAGGAAGCTTCCATGATAGGTGGAAAACCACCTCCCATACATGGAGATCCAGAGCCAAACCTCCCAACTCATTTTAGAGACTCGTTTAGGAGTTGGTTGGAATCAAACTTCTGCCATTTATTTTTAAAAACAATCCTTATTAAGCTTGGCGTGAGTAATACACTGGGACAGAGTGCCAGTTGGCACGCCCTCTTTGGTGGATTTCCCCCATTGGCGCGAGGGCTAAACTGGCTGGTCGCGCCAAGGCCAAAAGGTCTATTTTTAGGGCTTTTTACAAGAAACTGTCTTCAGAGGAATGATTTAGCTTGTCAAGGGGGATGCCATGAAAGTGGTTTCAGGTCATGTCACTTCTCACAGGTCACGGAAAAGGCCCTCCAATTTGCGGGACGGTGACAAATTACTGTGTAACACTCCAGCCTTGCTAGATAGCTTATCTAACTAATGGAAGTTATTCATAACGGTTGAGTGGCACACTTTACACATAATAAGTTTTGTTTTCACTAATAAAAATAATTTTGCGATGAGGGGAACAATTACAAGGGAAATATCATAGTATGGAAAAGGAAAAGTGGCTCAAATATCGTTTCTTGCTAGCATACATTGCAACATTGTTAAATGTTAGTTTTGGAATCTCAATCAATGATGAAATAATTTTGTTTCATATTCAAGTAGGAGCTATCTCATTTGACTCAGCTTTAAGAGTTTTATTTTACACGTAATAGAAGATTTGTCACCACATAAAACTCTTGGAAAATGTTCCTGGCACATCTTTTATTAGCTACAATTACTTTAGTGGGACTTATGGGATATTTTATAACAAGACAACAAAGGCCCAAGTGAAGAAAACGATTGTATTGAACAAAGTTGCGATAAATTGGTCTCTTTCATCTAGAGTGTGTGATTTATATATATTTAGCATACGAATTTGGCTTTGTCAAATGATTATGTTTTCACAATATTAGTCAATCTTGGACGCAATGAATGAATTTTTTCAAAAACCAACCTAGGAAGAATGTTGTTACTAATGACGATAATATTAAATACAATCATTAAATCTTGGGACCATGGAATCTCCACAAGAGGGAAATGGTGTGCTAAAAACATGATAAAACAATGAAATGCGAGGCTATGTCAACACATGGTGATGCCAACGAAGACATTTAAATGTGCTATGAATGCAATACTATTAGAGTGTGACATTGCGCTGGATATAAGATGCATACATGCATGGAAACACATGTGATAAAAGTAATGCAAGAAAATGAAGGTAAAGCACCACAAGGGAAGCATGCAGTAAAGGTCATGCTAATGCAATAATGTTAATGCATTATAGACCATGTCAAGGTTGTGCGATAGTGTGATAATACTATGAGAAAGGATTCCAAGACACTATTTCAAAGGATATTGTAATATAATTTCCAAAATTTGCAATAGTACTAAGGCCAAGACTCTATTAGTATAGTGTAGCAACACTGCCAAAGGTCATATCTAGAAAACATATGATGAAGAACATGTTAACACTATTGCGTCAAAATATCACATTGGAATGCAGGTACATCAGAAAGGCAATACAAGCAATGCGATGAAATTTCAAATGGTGCATGTATTAATCACAACGCAAAGGGATACTGACTATAATGAAAAACCCTTCTAGAGAAGGTTATAACAAAGGTTTTTAGTGTTATAAAATTAGAAAAAAATGTCCAAAAAACATTCACCAAAACATTTTCTTGTGATAACTGACGTTTTCGCAGAGGTTTTAACAGAACATCAACACAAATGAAAAAATATAGGCAACCAAAGGTTTCAGAAGATGTTTTTTTTTGGTGTGCTTAATGGAATGTAAGTAGCACCAGGGCACTACATATATACAAGCACTAGACGACACACATAACTAAAAGCACTGAGACGTTGAATGCAAAGAACACCAATGCATAATATATACAACACTAGTGCTAATAGATTAAAAAGCTCGGGGGTGTTCTTGTAAGGAACATGTAAAAAATCCACGTAGATTCAAATTGATATTTGTAATATGCTAAAACAAATTACTTGAATCTACTCTACAATTTGTGGAAACCAATTACGATCGCATAATCACATGAATAAGAAAGAGAAATAATTTCAATTGCATAACACAAAGATTTATCCATGGAAAGGCTCAGCTAAAAACCCTGCTATCTATATATTGCATTAAGTCAATAATATGAAACAATACAATGCTTCCCTCAGGCATGAGAGCTCTTTACACTATCTCCCACTATCTCACACTGATCCAAGCAAGTTTGGTCCAATACTTAACCAATTTCTTGCCTCTGGATGCTCAGCCTTGCTTGCGCAATCCTTAGGGAAATTGAGCCCTTATTAATTAGGAAATTCCCAATAATTGATTACGCAATACATCCAAGGCATCCTGCCGACCTGATGCATGACCTACAAAATTTTATAATTATACAATTGATAGTATACTTCCCTTTTACTCCAATCTCAACTGGATCTTCCTCAGAACTGACATGCATAGATATCTATAGTGAATTATCAATTATTTGATTTATCACTGCATGTGAATTAAATCATATTTAATTCAATGGACCTCTCACTAGATCCTCCATCAATTAGAAGTAGTTAAACCGATTTTAACTCAAATAATTAAGTTAAACAATTACAACTCAAAATAAACTGCAATTAGATCTCATAAAATTTAGAGAGAACTCTACATGCCTCCAGTTTGACCCTCAAATCGAATTGATTGAGCTAACTAAGTATTCTTGACTTAATTAACTTGCACAAGTTGTCATGTGATGTGGAATTAAAATTTACTTCTAATTTAATTAAGGGAAAATTAAATTAGAAGCCTCTTCTTGTTGCCAATTTCAACACTCCCTCTCAACAAGAAAGGGATTGTCTGCTACCCTCATCCTCCCTTTGGTACTCTAATGACATAATCCTCCTCTACACACAATCTCTAAGATGGTGATACCAAATATCAATATGCTTGGATCTGTCATGAAAATCTGGATTATCTGAGAGTTTGATGCAACTGTAGGTATCACAATAAATCACTGTCGGATCCATCTGTCGACCAAACAAACCAACAAGTATCTTCCTCATCCATATGGCCTCACATGCTGCTTGACTAGCAGCAATGTACTCTATCTATGCTGAACTGAGTGCAACTGATCTCTGCTTCTTGTTGAACAAGGAAACTACTGTTGACCCAATGTTGAACATGCCCCTTGATGTGCTCTTCCTGTCGGATAGACTCCCTACCCAATCTTCATCTGTGAAGCGTTGAAGCTTCACTCCTTATTTTCGCATGTACCATAGACCAAAATTTGTAGTGCCTATGAGGTATCTCAACACATGATTGTCTGCCATCCAAAAGAGCTTGGTAGGCTTAACCATAGCTTGACTAAGCTGGTTAACCACATAGCATATGTTTGGTTATGTGTTCACTAAATACATGAGTGAACCCACAAGCTACCTGTAGATGGTAGCATCTACTAATTCGCCTGAAGTAGCATTCTCCTTCCTCCAGTTCCCTGCTAGAGGAGTCTCCATGGGTTTTCTACCCTCCATGTGAAACTTCTTCAGAATCTCGTTGGCATACTTGCCTTGAGATACAAATAGCTCCCCATCTCTTTGCCAAATTTCCAATCCCAGGAAATAATGCAAGAGCCCCATATCCTTCATCTTAAATAATCTTGCAAGATCCTCTTTGCAAGACTTGATGAGCTGCTCATAACTTGTCAGTATCAAATCATCGACATAAAGTACAATGATCAAAAGTTTACATTCTACCACAATATGGTAAAGGTTTTCATCTTCTTCACTCTTGGTGAAGCCCAACCCAGTGAATTAGTTGTTGATCCTAGTGTACCAAGCATTAGGTGCTTGTTTCAGTCCATACAACACTCTCATGAGTCTTCACACATTCAACTCTCTGTCAAAGGTCTCAAAACCTTATGGATGCTCAATTTACACCTCTTTCTCAATCACTTCGTTGAGGAAGGATGTCTTTACATCCATATGATGTATCTACCATCCCATCTGCGCTGAAAGTGCAAGGATGGATATGATTGATGAGTACCATGTGATTGGTGTAAAGGTATCCTCGTAATCAATCCCATCCACCTGTTAGAACTCTCTTGCCACAAACCTGGCCTTGTGTTTCTCCCCACTCCCATATGCTACCTACTTCACCTTGTAGATCCACTTGGATCCTACAACTTACTTTCCCTCTGGTATTGGGACAACTTCCCATGCATTTTTTCTGAAAGTGGATTCATACTCCTCAACCATTGCACTGCTTCCTCGAAAGAGGATGGCTCTATCTCTAAACTCTTGCTCATAAGAGCCATGTAGCCAGTGTACCGCTATGGGGACCTTCTCTTCCTAAATTTTGATTTTGGTGCTCCCACATTCTCTCTAGCATCAAGCACCATCCTGTCAGCCTCTCTGGTGCGCTTCCTTTTCTCTCTATATGGCTCTTCATGTGTGGGTGCTTCCACTCTTTGTTCCTCTACTTTTTTCTGCTCCACATCTTGGGATTCTTCTTTTGGAGCTAAGATCTCATCAACTACATGCAACTAAAGCTCCCACTCAAGGGAAATTCGCATGGAATTCTCTTCATCGAATTTCACATCCCTTCTAACCACTATCACCCTGTGTGCTACCAAGTACACCTAATAGTTGTGACATGTATTGGTGTACGCCAAAAATATTCCCAACTCAACTATTGGCTCTAGCTTTTTCCTCACATATTTGGTCACATGGTAATAAAATGATGAACCAAAAATTTTAAAATGTGTCACATTTGGTTTCTTACCTAAAAAGGCTTCCTTTGGTGTACTCATCCCAAGAATCTGTTGAGGACTTATGTTTTGCACAAATACTGATGTGTTGAAAGCTTCATCTTAGAGATGCAATGATAGGCTATGATCATGCAACATCGATCATGCTACTCCCACAATAGTTATGTTCTTCCTTTCAGTAACCTCATTATGTTGTGGAAATTCACAAGGGATTGATTAAAGAAAATCGGACGCGATGGCCTCTAGGGTTTATCAGGCTTCAAGCTCCCGTGCCGCCGACCTGAGCTGCCTCTGCGCGGATCGATCAAGCAGCTTTGGACTGCAGGCTTCTTCCTTCGATGCAGAACAGCATGCATTCCATGCCGCTCTAGATAGCAGAGTAGACAGAACTCGGCCCCCTGCTATGGTGTCTTGCTTCTGCCGCCCCTCTCAGATAAAAGAGGCCAGGCCTAAGGACGGAACTGATAAGAACAATACATCTTCTCCTCAGGCTGCGGCTCCTGGGAAGAAAGATTATGCTCTGAAAAGCGGCTCTTTCCCTTTCAATCCGCTTCAGCCTTCCCTGAACCGCCGACTCTCTGTCCTTCGTTTTCAGAACTCCCGGAGATACCTGGATCTGCCTGAAGCGCGCCCTTGGGAGCTCTTTTGGGTGGAAAAAGCAGATCACCAGAGTACCTGTTGCCTCTCGTCTCAGATCTGCAGAGGAAAGCAGAAGTCTGATCTCTCTGCCTCGTTTCAGATCCAGATCTTACTCCTTTCCGGCAAAACTCTGCTACATTGGGTGAGCTCTTCGGATCTAGTGCAGGACCTCAAGCAAATCCTGCAATATAAGCTGGGGATTCCCTCTGCATCTCAACGACTTCTCCACGAAGGTAAACAACTTGAAGATCTTTACCCCCTTTCTTTTTACGGCATTAAGAGAAATTCTTCTATCATTTTTACCCTTCGTTTGCGAGGGGGAGCTGTTGGACAGTCATCCACAGCCGCAACTTTTTCATACAAAGATGCCGTCCATGCTCAGATACCCAAGAAAACAGATCCACCAGCTCAGGCTCCAAAACCTTTTTTGGTGGACAAACTGGAGGAAACCCCCACCGTTGAAATAAAGCATCCAACGTTGGATGAGCAAATACAAAAGTTTGCAGAGCATGCCATCATTTGCAGGTTTAATGGGCTATGGCCACGCACAGCAGACCTCTACCAATGGATTCACTCCAACTGGACAAACAACTGCAAGGTTCTACTCTGCTCAAAGGGTTTTTTCATTGTAGTGTTTTCTTTCAGTGAGGACTACCAAAAAGCATTAACTGACGGCCCAAGGTGTTGGGGCTCAGCAGGGTTATTCCTCACCCCCTGGTTCCCTGATTTGACCCTTCTACAGCAGTCATCACCAAGATCCCCATCTGGGTCAGACTTCCTAATCTCCCGGCACATCTATGGCACTTTGCTGTATTTCAAGGGATCGGCAATACTCTAGGCCGCTTTCTGGCTTCAGACCCCTCTAGGGGGGAAAAGGGCATATACACCTACGCCAGAATCTGTGCAGAAATAGACATGAGCAAAGGTCTACCTGATCAGATTAACCTCAAAATTGGAGACTTCCATTGGACTCAGACCCTGGATTACGAGAACACTGCCTTCCGATGCCGGAATTGCCATCACACAGGGCACCTTCAGAGCTCTTGTCCCTCAATGCCTGCCCAAAAGAAGAAATCCAATCTTAAGCCGAAATCCAAAAGCTGAAAACCTCATGATCCTCCCCCCATGGATGATTCTGATTTCAGCTCAGATGAAGAGGAAGGGGTTGCGGAAGGAATGGACGCAAAGCCGGCACAGGATCCGCCTTCAGCTTGTCCTGAGGATTCTAAAGCTCCACCAAACTCACAGAAAAGAGCTCATGAGTCCTCTCCCTCGGATTCAGACAAGGAGACCCCTCCGTCAGCCCCGCTCAGTCTACAAATCATGCCAGCTCAGCAAAATCAGCTTGGCTGGGTCAAAGTTGGTAAAAAGAAAGGAAAAAAATACCGAATCGCTGATTCTACCCACGCTGGGTAGACTCCCCTGTTCAGCTCTTGTTTCTTTGTTTTGTTACTTCTTGCTTAGCACTGCTCTCTTTTGTTCTCACTTAGGGGCCGAGGTGGATAGTTCATCCTTTCCGGCTGCCCATTTTCTTGCTTCTCTTGGATGTATTTTCATATTGTACCATACGCTCTCTTAATAGAATCAGTTTTGCGGAGAAAAAAAAAAAAAAAACCTCATTATGTTGTGGGTTATGAGCTACCATCAATTCATGTTGAATTCCTTCTGAAGCACATAAGTTATTGAATTCGTTCGAGACATATTTTCCAGCATTGTCGCTTTTGAGAGACTTCACTTTATTCCCTGTATCTTTCTCGACAAGTGCTTTGAAATCACAAAAATTTTACAATGTCTGATATTTATTTTACATGAAGAATATCCAACACTTGCGTGAAAAATCATTTATAAAAATCACATAATACCTGTGTTTTTTTATGGAGGTTGTCGAGAATGGTCCACACACATATGAGTGAACTCTTTCAAGGATCACATTTGGTCGACTTTCCTTATCATGAAAGGTGGCTTTGGTGTACTTCCCCAATGTACACCTTTTGCATGTATCTTGCTGCTCAAGTGCACCCTTGGGAAGTCCTATAGAAATCTGTTGGATGATCTTCAAAGCACCATGGTGTAGATGGCCCAATGTTTTATGCCATAACTCACTAATGTCTCGGCTTTGCACCTTCTCTGCTTTCGTGTTCAAGGAAACACAATCTTCTACATCCAATTTGTAGAGTTTCTTCACCCGAACCCAAATATTCTTCACCTATCCCATGGCTTTGTGATGAAGGAACACCTTTCTTTTGCTAAATATGACACCATAGCCACGATATTCCAACATAGAAACTGAAACTAAATTATTCTTTAAACCAGGAAAATACATGACATATTTTAATGTGAGAGGAGTACGAGACTCCCTATGAAAGGTACCTATACCTATGCTAGATGCACTATACCTCCTGTCATCTCCCATCTCAATGTGCATCTAGAGATCCTTCTCCTCCAAGTTACTGAAGAATTATTTGTTGTCGGTCATACATAATGAAGCTCCACTATCTAAGTACCACACCAAACCCATCACTGATGACACCATGCATGTGAGAAGAGTGAAATCCAACTCGAACTATGAAGCAAGTGCTTCACTTGTTGCTCCTCCTGAGGGATTATTACCGGCCTTCTTGTGTGAACACTTTGTAGCATATTGTCCAAGCTCATGACAGTGAAAACATTATATCTTCGAAAGGTCCTTCTTCTTGCCTACCTGACCAGAATCTAATTTAGAATGGGACTCCTTCCATTACCATTTCTTCGGCTTTCGAGCCAAGGCACTATTCTCCTCATCATCAGTCTTTGATGAGGATCCATCTCTTTTATTCCGCTAAATCTCTTCTTATACCAATTCAGACCATAATCACTCCCACTCTGGTAGATTCTCCCTCCTATTCACCGAATCCTGGTAGTTATGCCAACTCTTTGGAAGGCATAGAAGTGTCAGGCTCACCAAATCATCCTCGGAAACTATCACACCAACACTTCCAAGCTCATCTCGACATTGAGTGAACTTCGTCAATTATTTTGGTCAATTATTTTGGTATTGTGTCACCCTTCTCCATCTTGATATTTCTGAGCTTATCCTTCAACCCCAAATTGCTGTGTCCGTTGCTATTCAAAAACAAATATGTTAATGCCTTCCACATAGCATATCGAGTTTCCTTTCCATGGAGGTTCGAGACAATATGATCTTGAAATCCTTCTAATAGAATATTTCTCACCTTTTCTACATTCTTTTTCCATGCATCAAGATTTTGAGCATCTTTTGCTGCAGGCTTGAGAATATCATTGTCTATGAATTCCTTAAGCTCGTTTTCCTCCAACACTACCTCCATACTTTCCTTCCAAGCTATGTAATTTGAACTAACCTCAAGGGCATATTTGAGTCTCAATCCAAAGAGAGACATTAGGGGAATTTTGAGGTCTAAAATGGGCCTCCTAAGGAAATTATAAAATAATAGTGGAAATAATAAAATAAGATTTGATTACATCATCAAATTTTAGAGGGAAAAAAGAAAAAAAATACTTTTTCAACTCATATTTTCAAACAATCTCCCAAAGTTTTTACTCAAATTTTGAGCGAGAGTACTCATTGGATGCAAAATTTAATTCATCATCCTAGGAGCACCCATGTTGCATACTTTTGATGGACCCTAATACACAAAAAATGAGAAATACATGAAAAAACGTGATTGGAATCACGTTTTTTCATGTATTTCTCATTTTTTGTGTATCAGGGTCCATCAAAAGTATGTAACATGGGTACTCCTTGGATCAAGAATTAAATTTTACATCCAACGAGTACACCCGCTTGAATTTTGAGTAAAAACTTTGTGAGATAAGTTGAAAAAGTAGTTTTATTATTTTATTATTTTTTAATCTTTTAACTTTTTTACTTAAAAAATGGTGAATCATCTCCCATGGTTGACATCATCATCTTGAATCCTATTGGTTCTTATAAAGTTTATTCTTGTTTTACAATTTTCTTAGGAGACCCATTTTGGACCTCAAAATTACCCTAATGCATCTTGATTTGTTGCTAGTCATCAAAGATTTGGTAAGGTTGCATGGTGTAACGAATAATATTATATCATACATGGATGCTAATTTCACTTCGATATTCTGGAGAGATTTAGTTGTAGGATTGAGAATAGAGTTGGCCTTCAACACAACTTATCATTAGCAGACCAATGGATAGACAGAGAGGGTCAATAGGATATTAGAGGACATGTTGAGGGTGTATGTGATGCACCAACAAAAAATATGGGAGGAATATCTTCCTTTAGTTGAGTTTGATTACAACAATGGGTATTAGGATTCAATGAGGATGATTCTGTTCGAGGCATTGTATGGGCGAAGTCATAATAATCCTATCAGTTAGAGTGATCTAGTTAATAGGGTATTGATTGGACTGGACATGTTGGCAGAGATGGAATAGGAAATGCAGGTAATCAAGAAAAATATGAAGGCATCACAAGACATACAAAAAAATTATGCAGATCAGAACATGATGTTTAAGGAGTTTCAAGTTGGGGAACATGTTTAGTTGTGCATCAAGCCCAAGAAGAACTCCTTAAGGATTGGATCATGTGCCAAGCTGGCACCTCAGTATTGTGGACCTTTCAAGATTCTTGAGAGGGTTGGACCGGTAGCCTATCGAATTGCATTGCCTATGACAGTGAAAGTACATAATGTTTTCCATGTGTAATTTCTTAAGAAGTATGTTAAATATGTTTATCATGTGATTGAGTAGTCTATATTGCAAGTTGAGCCAAAAGGTGAATTCCAGCCGAAACCACAACATATTTTGCAAATAAATATGTTCATTCTCCAGAATCGATAAATCAAGTAGGTTAATGTGCAATGGAAGCACTTTGGGCCCGATGAAGCTACATGGGAGATGGAAGATTATATGCGGGATATGTATCCTTCTCTATTTGCTGGTTGAGAGAATTCTTTTGGTATATATTATGTTATAGTGTTTTGGTTTATGTACATACGTATATGGATGTATATACCACCATGAGCTGTGTTATAAAGATCCAATAAGCGGTATGGTGTCATGATGGTTATCATGTTGTTATGTTTGTCATGTTGGTTTTCTTCTCAGCAGGTTGATCATTGTAAATACTGCAACAAGCTAAGTTAAAATCTCCATGGGGAGTATGTTTTTCTTTCAACAATTTTGTTGGTTGTAGGTGTCACTAAACACCAAGAACGGTGTTTCCCAAGGGGGAGGGTTTTTTAATATCCATGGTTAAAAATCCATGTAATAAAGTTAATAAAGGTAGAATAAGACCTTGGTGGAATCACTGGTTAAGGGTTGAGATGGTTTGGCCTATGGAAGCCTAAGTTTGGTTTTATTTGGATTGTTCCATGAAATCCCACATTCAGGATTGGAATCTGGCACAAGGGTGAGTGACTGAAAGAGATATTTGATTTAGCCTAGTCTATGGTTGAGTGGTACGTGGAAGTCCCAAATCGGGTTGCATTTTGCATAAATCAATAAGAGTTATTTTCCTCATGTATTTGATGGGTAAATGTACTTGTTATTATGTGGTTTATATTGTTGTTATATCCTTACTATTTCTATTGTTATATGTTGGTTATGAGTATGTTTTATAGTAGTGATGATGTACGGTTCTCATCATGTTTTGATTTGTAAATGAATGAAAAATGAATATATTGCCTAATAGATGATAATGCATCTAATGTGATAAGGCATCAATGCTTCTTAGCAATTCTAAAATAAGTATGATACCTCTATGATCAGATCTATTGTTATGACCTATATAATGCATATTTGTGACATGTTTGAAGAAATACCT
Source organism: Pinus albicaulis (assembly GCA_034641835.2). Lineage (NCBI taxonomy): Eukaryota > Viridiplantae > Streptophyta > Pinopsida > Pinales > Pinaceae > Pinus > Pinus albicaulis. Next base: position 1,181,879,382 of record CM076579.1, on the reverse strand, counting down.
GTCATGGATAGTAGGGGTCTATTCAAATAATTGATAAAGTGTTTGCATTAGTAACCTTGTTTCAGTGTCATTTATCATTACTGGAAGTCTCATGGATTTCTGGGCAGTGACCTAAGTTTTTGCCCTGAAAATGTGGTACAAAATCCCGAGTCGCTGGCACAGGACTACCTGAAAAACTCCACAGTCGCTGGGATGGCCTTGCTATGGGAGAGACTAGATGATTCTAGTTGCACTGTTTCCTTGTCATGGGAGCAACTGGGGTGTTTTTTCAGTGAAAGACAAGTTGCTTCAAGGGTTAAGCATCTGGAAAGGTTGGTTGGCTCATGGAGGTCCTGTAGCATGTGTGTAAGGTCAGGATGGGTTTTTTTTCGGTTCCACTCCATTAATTGTACACGGGGATTTGAATCACATGATATTGGTGTCTCGTCACATGTTTACCCTGGTGGACCGATTAGCTTTGGTAAATGTGGGTGGAGGTGGTTACACTTTTTTGGTTAACTCTCTTGCTTATAGGTGTGACCTTGTTTCTCATATGTAATTGATACAAGTAATTTTTTTATTTCTGCACATTGTTTCATGTTGGTTCTAATTGTTGATATATTTCTGTTTGCAGGTCAGAAGCGGCTCTTATGGATGCATTGGAATTTTTAATTTACATAGTTCTGACCTTATTTGAAATTACGTTAGGAATTAGGTTTAGATGGCTTTTGTTTACTTATTAGTATAGTTGTGCATAGTTTTTTCTTGTATACGTAATTGCATTTACCTAGTTTCATTACATGATTCTTTTACTTTTATTTTCATTTAAACGTTAATACCTTGTGTCACATAACTTCATCCTTTATTTAGTTGTGATTCATTATTATTTTTTTCTTTTATCACATCTAGTTAGTGGTCCCATATGCATTTTTCACATGCAACATGCATTCATTATGAAAGTACATGACATCATGCATTCATTTTACTTTTAATATCATTCTATTGCATTGTTTTGCGTTTCATTGCATTTAGAATATTTTTGCATAAGCATTGCATTGTTTTCTTCATTTCATTTAGTTTGCAACACATAGTATTACATTGCTCATAGTATCATACTATGAATTTAATTTCATTTTTTGCATTACTTTTCTTTTCATTTTATATATCCCTAGTTTGTCTTTGCATCTAGTTTATTTAGTTACATTACTTATTTTGCATTCAACACAAGTTTCCCACATTGTTCTTCACTCCATTAACAATTGTTCATATTGCAATGCAAGACTCTTTTTACCTTAGTTTCTTTTGCACTCACATGTATTTTTCATTTATGTTGTTTTATAGCATTACGTTTTTTCATTCATTGCATATAGATGTTCTTTGTTGTTAAAAATTTTATCAGAGAAAATAATTATTGTGAGAAACAATTAAACAAGCAACACATAAAACATAAACAAAATTAACACAATGTTTTCCCTAGGAAAATCCCAACTCCAGGGAAAAATCCAACCCAATGAAATTTCATTAGGCTTGGCCAAAATCCTAACTACCCCCGTCCAAGTGAGCCTTCACCGCTCACCTCCTTGACCTACATTAAAATGAAGTCTTCCCAACCTTTTATAGGATCCATTGCGTGTTACCATGGGCAGAAAACCACGGGTACACAATACCATGTGCCCCAAAACCACCATTGATTAACATGGTCAACCTTGACTCTAACCCCAAATCAATTTTACCTAACATTGCCCCCTTAAACTTGACTTGGGGTTCCTTGACTAAATCCAACCAACCTTGCCAAGTGAGTCAGCCCAAACCTGCCCACTCTGGCCCTTACCCCCCTAAAATTTTTATACCTGGGGCATCAGTTAACACGACATTCCCCTATCACCTAGGTCTAACCCAGACTTTACCAAATATTACCAGGGGTATGCATGCCTTATCGGGTCTTACAACTATATTCCCATTTACATACAAATTTTTTAACTTCAGTATATTTTTTTTTTTCTATAGAATTTATGTTTCCATCCTCTCACCTCGACACACATCCAACCTCATGCTCTTGACTCATTTGTTGTGTTTCTCATCACTTACGTTGAACCTTCCCATGAGCCATTCCTAGCATGAACCACCATCCATGATCTGGCACCATCATATGTAAGGGCATCATCGCCTCTCTCCAACACATCCAACTGCTACAGGTACCTCCATTTTAGGGCCTCGAATTAATCCACGTATAAGATCTAATAAATTTATTCTTGATGCTAGATCTTCATCAGTGATACAAATCTTCCTTCATATAGTTTACCCACTAGAATCTCAATCTCATCCACAACACTATATTCATGAGGCTATGATCCATTGGCAATAGAAGCGTCCCTCTAATGCCAAAATGGCTATGGTACCAACTATTAAAAAAATTACTAGAGAAAACAATTATTGCGAGAAACAATTAAACAAGCAACGCATAAAACATAAACATAATTAGCACAATTTTTTCCCTGGGAAAACCTCAATTCCAGGGAAAAACTCAACTCAATGAAATTTCATTAGCCTTGGCCAAAATCTTGGCCAACCTAGCTAAATGAGCCTTCTTTGCTCACCTCCCTAGCCTACATTTAAATGAAGTATTCCCAACCTTTTATAGGCTCTATTACATGTAATACCATGGGCACAAAATACAACGTGCTCCAAAACCACCATTGTTTAACTTGATCAGCCTTGACTCTAACCCCGAGTCAATTTTACCTTGCATCTCATTGCATAGCACTTAGTAGCATCTAGTTTGCATACTTTCATTGCATTTCATTGCAAAAAAATTATTCTCTTTTGCAATGTTTTTCCTTTGTTGCATTTAGCATCATGTCCCCTACATTTTCCTGCATTTGATGGCATCCTTAATACTTATGTAGTTGTATTACTTGTATAGATTTTTCATTTCATTAAGTATTTGTTTGTTTCGTTGTATTTGGCATTCAACATTACTCTGTTTTCATGGCATTACTGATTTTCCTACATCATGCTTTGATTTTGGAATCAACATTATCATCCTCTTGCATTACATTTAGCCTTGTCCCCATTGCATTGCTAGGCTCATTTCATTCCCCATTCATAACTTTGCATTTTACATTCTTACTTAGACATTATTTTATACATTTCTTTATTTTCAAGTTATACATAATGATCCATGAAGAACTTCCATTACATTCCTATCTTTCTTAGTTCATTATGTTGAAATCTCTCTCAAAGGTCGTGTGTTGATGCAGTGGTCACTACAAGAGGAAATCTCTTGTAGACCCTAATATTAAACCTTGGCCCTTATATTTATACACGAGTCTACTTTATTAATAAGGAAAATATGACTTGATATTTGTGGGGAACTCTGATCAGTTAGTAAGACCTATATCAATAACCAGAAGTTTATTTTCGGTCTATTCCTAATATTGCATGGAGTGTTTCCATTGTCCACTTGTCCGTTGGAGATGTGATGTAGAAATATGGCATGAGGGCAAGCCCGAGTTAGAAAATATTTTATTTTATGTCAAACAAGAAACAACCTCTCTTTCCTATAAAATAAATCAGGATCCCTCTTCCACCCTGGCACAATGAATGACTTAATAAATTATGCCAAAGTGCACCCAAAAGAAAAATAACTAAATAAAGGTTAAGGAATGAGATAGGCTTCCTATGTAGAGAGGTGATGCAAGAAATTTCGTTAGGGTACTGAACAAGCCTATTGGCAACGAAACAATCCTTGTAATTTCTTGGGTGACTCTATGAGAGTAATGGACAAGCCTGTCAGAAGCAGAGAAACACCATAAACTCACTTTAAATTATGAATATAATAATCCCTTTGTTATGTTCTCTATATCATTGTTGAAGACTAACATGTGTGAGCTCTTGATGTAGTGTTTAAAGGCTAACAAGACCTAGCTTAGCAGACAAATAAATGACATATTTATAAATGATCAAGTAACTCACAGTGGTACCCATGGTATTTGATTCAATACTTCCTTGCATTTACTTTAAGACTCAGTCTATTAAATGGGATAAGGAAAAAATTATGATTCTACCAATTCTTTGCCAATTGTTGTAGCTGCTAAAATGACACCCAATTTTTTTAGCTTAACAACCAAATTTTGTGCCCCCCTCTGCTTTTCAAGCTTTCAATGGTCTTGACTTGTCTTAAATTTATCAAATTATTCATTACCTAGCTACCATCAAACCTTATGCTCTATATAACAAATGCTCACCTTTATTCATCTTCATTCTCATTCTATTGAATGCATTAGGGTTTTTGTAGTGGTTATGTTACTCATGCACCTTCAAGCCTTATGTCTCCATGGTATGGATTGCAAATTATAGGTAGACATATTGTGTTGTTGGTTGTTCTTTACTTTGGTTTTCATTCTCTCTTTTGCATCTTCAAATCTTGAATCTTCATGGGAATTTCATGATTTTTTCAGTCATATTAATTGCATCATCATGTTGGGTAATTTCATTCCATGCCATGTTCCATCATTAAATTAGTTTATATGATTGAATGTTGAATTCGCTTCGGGAAAGAGGTCCTTTATGCATTCAAGGTTGAATTTTCAAGTATGTGTGTTGCATTGAACTCTCTTTTCATCCAACTACTATCCCTCTATAGAAATGTTTAGTTCTCACATTACAATTGACCTACGTCAAGCAAGGTTGAGATGCTCCGAGGCTAATATTATTTTGGGATTATGGTTTACAAGTGTGGTTGGATAAAATTAATATGGATGGCAATATGGACATCAAGGTGTTGGTTCTATTATAGTTGAAAGATTTCTCATAAAATAATTCTAAAGTTACTTACCCTCCATAATTTGTGGGTTCTAATGGTTGTTCGAAAGATAAAAGAATGGTGATTCTACATCGTCATAAAGTTTTGATAAAGATACTCCAAGCAATGAATATGATCATGAAAATTAGGCTAAGACTTTGGAAATATATAAAAGCAACACCATATTATATTTTAGTCATATCAAGAACAATACTTACCAATTATGAGATTCCAATCAAAGCTTCAACCCCAACCCCAACCCCAACCCCAACCTCTCCAGACAATGTAGGTAACGAATAAATTTTTTTCATAATGGTTGAGTGGCACACCTTACCCATCATCACTTTTACCTACACTAATAAAATAAATTTTGCGATAAGGGAAACAATTACAAGGGAAATATCATCCGATGGAAAAGGAAGAGTGACTCAAATATCATTTCTCGCTAGCATACATTGCAAAATGAAAATTTTGGAATCTCAGCCAATTATGAAAGAATTTGGTTTCATTGTCAAGTGGGAACTATCTCGTTTTACTCCACTTTAGGAGTTTTATTTTACATGCAATAGAAGATTCGTCACTACCTCAAACTCTTGGAAAGGTTCCACGAACATATTTTATTAGCTACAAATATTTTAGTAGCTAACAAAAAAGGCCCAAGTGAAGAAAATGGCCGTGATGAACTGGTCTCTTTCATCTAGAGTATGTGCTTTATAGATATGTAGAATGGAACTTTTTCTTTGTCAAATGACTGTCCCATCACAATACTGGTCAACCATGGACAAAATGAATGGAATTTAGTAGAAAATCATCCTTGGAAAAACGATGTTACTAACGATGATGATATTACATACGCTGATTATATCTTGGGATGATGGAACTACCACGAGAGGGAAATTGTGCACTAAAACTATGATAAAACAATGAAATGTGAAGCGATGTCAACACATGGTGATGTTGATGAAGACGTTTAAATGCGCCATGAATGCAAAACTGCAATATTGTGTTGGATATAATATGCATAGATGCATGTCATGCAATGAAAGTAATGCAAACAAAGGAAGATGAAGTGCCATAAGGGAAGCATGTGGTTAAGGTCGCGCTAATGCAATAATGTTAATGCATTATAGACGATGTCAAGGCTGTGCAATAGTGCGATAATACTATGACAGAGGCTGCCATGATACTATGTCAAAGGATATAATAATATCATTTCGAAAAGGTGCAATCCAAGATCGAGACTCTATTAATACAATGTATCTATCAAACCTGTGATGAAGAACATGTTAACACAGATGCATTGAAATATCACATTGGAATGCAGATACATGAGAGAGACAATACAATGCAACACGTTGTCATTGTGTGATATACAATAAATACGTTGCACAAGATATCTAATACAATGCCTGCAAAAGGGATAGCACATTGTTTTGAAGGATATCACAAATATTGCAAAAATATGATGGGAGTATATTAAAGTAGTGATGGATGCATGTGTGGATAATATATTATAGGGAAATGATGATATATTAGATACGATGCATGGGGATGATGATACAATTCAATTGATAATAGATAGACAACAACACAACAATGGATATATGATAATGCATGCAATGTGTCGATGTAAGGAGACAAACTAATGCTTTATTGTGTTGTCAATATATAACGAACACATTGAAGAAAAGGATGATAAAGCACTACATTATAAATGCATTGAAAAGGAAGTGATATTACATTACAATGGAAATGATAACAATGCATTGAAGGGAAGAGTTTTATAGTGCACATTGAAATGATAATGGAAGGGATGTGCTAAATTGAGCTGAAAATATACACCAAAAAAAGAAAAAAGAAAATAAAACATTGAAAACATTAAAGGGCTAGGTTGATTATGATAAACTGATTACATCTAAACAAAAGGCATTGGAGGAATCATAATGTAATATATGTGTTGTATAGAGAAAATGATACAATGTAATGCAATATCATATAAGACAAGCAACGATGAAGGTTGTTGATTTGAAAGGTTTATTCTACAATCTAGTAAGAGGGCTATGTGTAAGTATGTCATGTTCTCAAAAAAATAATAATAATAGTTTTTGCTCATGTAGGCAAAAAAAAAAAAAAATAACCATATAAAAAAATAATTAAAAATCTATTAACAAAACAATTAGCTCAGTTGTTGATATTTCACTTTCACTTTTCAAGTAATAAATACAATATTTTGATGTTTATCTTAAATTATATAATTTTACATAAATAAAAAATACCTAGAAATATCCCGCGATCAAAATTTTAAATAAAACAACACATCTAGGTATTTCATATAAAAACACAGAACACAACACATATGAGAAATTGAAGCCCAATTGTGAATCCTGAATGGATCCACCACATAAACATTACCGCGGGGTTTTCGTCCCGGGATCAATAAAAGAACTGGCCAGGCCAAGTTCTCAACCCAAACATAATAAAGTAGATAATCCAGAATGCCCTCAATGCCTAGCTTCTCTCCCCTTTTATAGGCTTGATGGGTCAATACTAACAAGAAATACCATGGGTCAATACCATGGGAAAATACCATCAAGAAATGCCATGGGTTAATACCATGGGTCAATTCTATCCACTTTGACGGGATCAAGAAAGGGGATATTACAAATCCTCCCGCCCAAAGATTGCTTGTCCTCAAGCGATCCACTTCTATCCACAACAGAAGCATTTGTACATTGATACCAGGATCCCATACAATCTGATGTGCCCTCCATTTTGAATGGTCTTGGATGGATCCTTCAATACCTGGATCCCAAACAATCCTTTGACCAATCCTTCCCAGAATAGATTTACCTCGATCCCAAACAATCCTTTGGCCAATCATTTCCCCAATGGATTCTCCTGGATCCCAATGCCACCTAAATCTTGGGACCTGTGGGTTATGGTACCATTTCAACTCTCCATCATTGTCCACACCAAAGGGCCCAAGCTGCAATTGCCCTCGGCTGTGAGTATCCTCCAAAGAATCAACCTATCGATAGAATACCAACTCATAATCTCTCGCCAATCCATACTTGGGGAGGGATGAATATCTGCAAATCTACTATGTTGATGTTGTTCGATGCTCAATTCATGCTTCTCTACTTGGTTACCCAACCTGATGCAGTTGGAGAACTCTTCCCTTCTCTTCCCAATGTATAAAGGTGGGTTGTTGGTGTTGCAAGCCTTATCTATGTATTCCTGTAGAGTGCTGCTATGGGACTCCCGATTGTACTCCCCATGCGGCCTTGTGAGGGACTTGAGTTTTTCCTCAATACTAGACAGCTTGGTCAATGATTTGGCACATTTCCCTATGAGTTCCTCAGTTTTTTTGTTCTCGTGTAAGACAGTGTCTCGAACTGTCCAGAATATTTGCTTCAAAAACATAAGATCTGTCTTGAAATGCATGATCCTCTCCTCATTTGATTCTCCTTGAGTGTATTCATCCTGGACCTCTTCACATGTGAGGATGAGTTGTCCATCCTTTCTGGTTGTCAAACATGGATGTACTGGTGGACTGTTGTCTATACTTGATTGCCCATACTCTTTATGGATGTCCTCCATTGTATTTATAGATTCAACTACCACATCATCAGGAGGAATTGCATCCTTCCTTTCGTCATGTACTTTTTCAAGTTGACTGATCAGCTTGTCCTGCAAGTTTCTCTGAAGAGCATGGTGTTGTTGTTCACCATTTGTATTTGACTGCTCAGATCCTTCATAGGCCCTCTCCTGAAAACCAATGAACCCATCTATGGATGAATCCCCATGATCTGAAGAAGTCTCTAATTTTTCTATCCTTGTTGCTTCCTTATTATCTGGACATGAATGGTCAAGTGCCCAAACTCCCTTGCATAAAAAGCATAAGCCTTTCCTCCTTAGTTCATTTTTGCTGTCTCCACAAATTTTTGTTAGTTCCTCCTTGGTTAACTTCTTTCTAAGTAGTTTGATGCTCTATTTGATCAACCCCTCAGCTAGTTCATAAGCAGTAGGTGATGCAATTAGCTCCTTCCTCCAAATGGCCAACAATTTGAATCTCAATTGTTCGCAGATGGCCCTATCTTCTCCTAAGATCGAAGACATGATCTTTTGCATGTCTATTTTGATGTAGTTTGGATGAGACGTTGTAATTCCATTGCAGAAGTATTGGAGCATCTGAAGGATTAAATCATCACACTCTAGATCCAGCATAAGCATACCAAATCTGAATTTCTCCATGCGTTCCAAAATTTTGCGCTTCTGGAAAAAAGTAAGAACGGTGGTGTTGTCCAACCCTTGGAGTGCTTCTAACATTACCTGAAAAGTCCTCCTCATGATGTCATCATTGTAGGGCAAAAGCGGTGCTGTTAAGGCTATGATTTTACTAAGACAGGAAGCGACGGTGAGTCTAACATTTTCACAAGAATGTTTCAAGAATCTAGGTTGTATCAAAGCAAGCATGGATGGCTTCAAGGCCCAACTTGACCCTTCCCATTCTGATTTATCTATCAAGCTCAAAGCCGCATTTAATGTCTCTAGCTGTAGGAGAACATCTTTAGACTTTGTACCCTGCAATTTGGATCCAAGTTCGAAGAGACACTTGCTTGTTACATCTTCCTTCCGGATATCTTTTGACTGCTGAAGGATAACATGGACCTTTCGAGAGAAAGGCTTGTCGCTCTGTTCTTGCTTCTGATTTGTATGTTGTTGCCATATTTGATCCACAGAAGTATTGTAGCCCAGAGAATCGACTGATATATCATTATGTTGATTCTTGTGGCGTTTCCAAAAATAAAATGATGACATTGTGGTTTGGCATTAATGGATCTCAATACTTTTTCTTCTCTCTTTGGCTTTCTTCAATAAAACTGATTTACACCCTTTTGAGAAATCAATCTATACTAGGCTTGAAAGAAAACAAGTGATAAATCTTCAGCCCTGATGTCTTTATGACGGCTTTTAGCAACCTATTCACCATTTTATCAGCTGAGGCAGCATCTAACGCTAATTTATATGCTTATCGAACAACCGTAGACTCCTTGTTTCAAAATATTTACGGTGTGGTGCAGTGCTAGAGAGATATATCTAGTGACGACTGCACAATATGTCTCTCAAATACAATCAATTATATCCTCACAGTTTATACGGGAAAGAAAGGGGCTAGGGGTCTGATTGGAATCTGCATGGTTCGTTTTGAAACATATGCATTCTTTAATTCGACTAGGCTTCCAAGTACACCCTCTCCAGAAGCGCCACCGGACGCACAACCGATTAATACGGAGATCTATCTATCTAAAGATTGCAACAGCAAATATAATTTTTCAGATGGCAGTTCGTTTGACAGCAATCTGAGTATAGTCTTTCTTAGTCTTTCTCAAAACACATCGGAGACAGGATTTGACACTTGTGAGTATGGCGAAAGACCTGACCGGATATATGGCCTCCTTCAATGCAGGGGAGACACAACAGTGCCCCAATGCCACGTCTGTGCAGCACGCGCAACAACTGCCGCTAGACAAATTTGTGGGAATGCAGCCGGCGGTAGTATTTGGTTTGAGTCCTGTTTCATACGTTATGAAAACTTTAGTTTTATCGGACACCTCAGCCCTTTGAAAATTATAATTTCCAGGGAACCGAATCAACCGAAGGTGCCCTTCACTGAAGTCTTTAACACGGCTCTTCGTAGCCTAATTAAAAATTTGACAGTTGAAGCACTGCATGGATCTGCAAGCTGGAATAGATATGCTTCCGGTACAACTAATGACTCCTTGTCTCGAAAGATTTATGGTCTGGCGCAGTGCTGGAGAGATATATCTGTTGCCGACTGCAAAACGTGTCTCTCATATGCAATTAATTCTACATTGGCAGATTCTGCTGGACGAGCAACTGCATAATATATTCTTTCTTCAATTCAACTACGCCTCCTGTACCCATAGCAGAAAGGCCAGATAATGCTCTATATCAAACCAACCAATGCCGAGAAGAATGGTTTATGTGGGGTTGGCTTTTAAATGGTGAGAAGATAATAGCAATGGGTCGGTTCTCCAAATATTCAAAAAAAATTGGCTTGATCTTTGCTGGAAGATCTAGACTTTAGTCTCCATAATTTGAATGGACAGATCTGAAAATGGATAGATCTGTAGACTCAGATCCAACCTTGAAACCCTTGAGAGAGAAACTCGCCTATGCCCAATGGTCTACTGCTATTTACAGAGGCGATTCAATTGCTAGAATGTGTGGTCTGCAACCATGAATGCCCAAGACCGCTAGAATGTGACCTGCAACCAATCATATAAGGAGTCGACCTGTTTATGCTCGTAGTTTAATTTTATGGTCCCTCCGCTTAGTTTTGCAGGGTGAATCAAGCCGTTTCTGCATTAATATTGGAGCTTTGAAGTTTTGAACGATTTAACTAACTTCAGATCTGGCGTAAATCGTCCTCTCCAAGACTTCAATCGACAGGATCTCATGGACTGAAAATAGGCTTGATTTCTTGATGGGGAAAAATAGATCTGGACCTTCAATCAATAGATCTTCTTTGTAAACCTGCAAAATCTTCTAATGTTAAGCCACATAAGCTAATTGATGGATATGGAAATATTTTTGCAAATATCAATTAGGATGGATGTGAATAAACCATCGAAATTGATGGATTTCTAGCTAGGGTGATTTAAGGCAGATCACCGAAACTAGTCCCAAAATTATTTTGTGATAAACCCTCAGGCTGGCAGGATGCACAGCTCTGATACCACTGTAATATCTCAAGGATCAAAATTTTAAATAAATCAACACATCTAGATATTCCATCTAATATAATTGTGATAAAAACACAGAACAAAAATATAAGAAATTGAAGCCCACTTGTGAATCCTGGATGGATCCACCACATAAACATCACTGCGGGGTTTTCGTCCCGGGATCAATAAAGAACTGGCCAGGCCAGGTTCTCAACCCAAACATAATAAAATAGATAATCCAGAATGCTCTAAATGCCTAGCTTCTCTCCCCTTTTATAGGCTTGATGGGTCAATACCAACAAGAAATACCATGGGTCAATACCAAGGGAAAATACCATCAAGAAATACCATGGATCAATACCATGGGTTAATACCATGGGTCAATTCTATCCACTTTGACAGGATCAAGAAAGGGGATATTACACAATGTGAATGATGAATAAAATACTTTAACATGAGTTATTATAAAATGACTCAATACACATGTTATGTAATCTTTATAACATTCAAAAATGTAATTTAAATAATAAAAAATTACACATTGTTTTTTGCGCTCTAAAATAAATTTACAGCAAAAGAAATTTAATCTCTTTATGTTCATATTAAATCCTTATTATATGTTGAATGTTGTGAAAGGTAATGTTAAAATGTTGAATGATACACAAGGGCAACGATGGAGACTGAAAAAATAATGCGAGGACGCTATATTAGAGCCTAGCTACGATGAGGAGAGAGACTATGAAAGTAATCTGCGATGAATGACTGCACGCATAGCATAACACTGCGACAAAGGTAATAAAGCCCATGTAAATTGTTGCTCAGCATGCCATAAAATTAAAGTTTGTGACTATGAGCTGCAACGAAAAATTTATGCGCACACCATCATTAAGGGAAGTCAAAATCGCTAGCACATATCATAAAGGTAAGAGACAAACTTTATGTTACTAAAAATGCACTCATTTACACAATAATTGATACAATGGATCAAGGCACACAGTACTTATATTAATGCTATGATGAAGATCATATGGTGATTGCTTGTGATATAGATATTTAATTGACACAATAAAGCTATATAAATGTTGTGATGAGGTCATACATCCATGACACAAACATTATATCAAAGTAAGGTCACGGTAATAACGTGAAAAACACTGCTATGATGGAAAATTATATCGACAACATGCCAAAGTCACACTGAGAGGATCATCGTGACAAATAAAAACGTAAGATTAAACCAAGAAAAATTGACAAGATGGTGTTGAAAGTGGCGGAAGACTACCTTGAATCATAGGCCAAGGCTGGAGTTATAGGAATACAATTAATTGACCAGCCTTAATATCAAAATAAAACCAACATTTTAGGGCTGTGAACTTCTACCAACCTTTCAACATTGATTATACTAATCAAATTTTATTTATAATAGTTGTTTTTCTTATTTTATTATAGTGAAAAGTTTTCATCTTGCACCCTAATTACTTGTTGTAATTACTGGTTGTATGGTTGCAAGGCTGATTGAAGTTGCGGAGTGGTTGTTGGTCATTTATATCTAAATGCCACTCGGAAGCAAGATCTTAATTGGTGTCAACTAATTGTTTCTTAATTTGCTTCTTAATTGGTGTCAATTATTGGATGGTCAAATTATCACCAAAGTAAACCTTGGGTATAAAAAAGAGATCAAAAAGTTTCCTTAAGAATCATATTTTTTTTACAAGATGTTATGTCAAATCTTGTTGCATTTCCCCTCATTATATTGTAAATATATTATTTGGTCATTAAATGAAAAATATCAAATCATGGAGAAGGCTAATAAGAATATCTAAAGTCATGAGGAAGTCTAAAGGGACCTAAATAAATTGAAGAGTCATGGGGCATTGAAAGGCCATGAGGAAGGTGAAAAGTCGCCTCCACTTCTATAAATGCATCATCAAGCCTCATTCAAAAGGACTTTTAGCACTTAAGCTAGGTTAATAATTAGACAACAATTTTTTGATTGGGGAGTTCAAAGCATTCTACTCTTGGTAACTTGTAGGTTAAATGATTGCGAGGCTACATTTTGAAAGATGATATGAAAATTCTTCATTCCATTATTGGACTTTGAGGAGCTTGTGGTACATGCATTTCAATGGGTGGTTGTGTTAATGAGAAGTTCTTCACTTCATGCATTGTTTCATGTGCACATTAATGACATTTTTAATGGATATCCAATGCTTTTGTTGTCTATGCATATGTGTTTACATATTGGTTACATGTTAATAAACTAATTTGTTGCATGCAACTGGTATGCTTACTTTGAATCTCTGCCCTTGTATTCCATGCAATTGCTAGGAATTAATTGTGAACTATTTTGGAGTTTGTATCTAGCATTCTCTTATTTATGTGTCTTAAGATGTTATTTTCTAATTTATTCTTCTTGAGGCATATTGTTGTTATTACTTTGTTGTTACAATATTGTATATTATTCTGCAATCTTATCAAAGGAGTGTTGATTTCACCCTCATTCTTTTGGAATTTGACACTTGGTCTCACACTAATTGTTCTGCATCAGAAATCCAAGAGAAAACATACACACATACATGGTGGCAATTATGCACACAAACTAGATGGGGATCCTATCCCAATGGTGTGAGATCTAATTGGGATTTCACACTGGGGAGACCCCCTACTGTTGGTAGAATATCAAGCACCATCAGCAAGTTGTCATGTAAGAAAGGTGCCTAAATCTATTTAAGGTTAGGCTTTTACCATAGGATCTCCACTTAGTCAACCTATGGCATAGTACTTGCATTTATGATATATTAAAGAATACCTCTAGTTTTAGTAGATGCTATTAAATACCTCCCAAAGTCCTTTTGTTGAAACCCCCCTCCCACATAAGAAAACTTTCCAATAAAAAAACCCTTATTTTTACTAGATACACCATTTTATACTACCATTTCATCTACCTCTTTTGTTATGTTCTCAAATACCAAACCTAAGTTTTCTTCTCAAATATGGAACAAATGCAATTATAAAATAAACAAATACCCTCTCTTCCTATTGGCCTAATATTTAACATGGAATTATAGCCATATAGGGTTAGGGTTTCTGCATGCCTCATCCCTCAATTAATGTTAGGGTTTGGAGCCTCTAGAATATTATTGAAAGTCTATACATGACTATCCCAACATGTTTAAGTAATGGAGGCTAAAATGGAATCCACTTGGTACATGGTGGTTAACAAGGTAGGTCAACTTGTGAGGGGAACACTGTCTGCATACAAACTCTAATTGAGGTGAATTTTACACCATTGGAAAGATCTCAATGTGTAAAATAGTGTACAAGTTATGCTAAAAAAGGTTATCCTAAAAAGTGTCATTTGATGCCTCAAAATCGCTTTGGAAGATTTTCAACCCCAAATCTCCAAAATGGGACCTACCATTGAAATGGTCGTTGCAAACCAATTCCTTGATTTTTTCCAACCAAAAAGTGCCAAGATAGATGATAAATTATATAATTATCCATTCTAAATAATATCTATCTATTTAGGGAAGATTTTGGTTCCCAAAATATTTTACTAAATGAGGTAAGGAAAATTTCCTCTAACTTCTTCCTAGACTACCATTTTTCCTTTCCTAGAATTTGTCCTTTCAATCCTATTTTCCAAAGGCCATATTGCCCTTGACTAGTAAGTTTAAACTTCTACAAAACTATTTCATCTATTAGCTCCACCTAATCTTCTAGCATTATGTTCTCTATGGTCCATAAGACCTATTCCTCAATTTCCTAAATCAACATGGAAGGATTGAATATAGTTTAAGATTTTTCTGAATTTATTATTGAATAAATGCACATATATGGGAATACGATAAGTCTATATGAATTATCAACCACATTCTCCAACCTGTGAGAATTACCATATTGTAGATCCTTGATCTTTTTACCAATACTATATAGCCTTTATTTGTTTAAACAAATAACAAATAAAAATAAAAATCTTGTATAGCCGGTATAGCCCTTATTTCATTATTGAATTACAAAAAACTCTTTTTTGAAACATAAAAATAAATTTAAAAGTATTTATAAGTTATATTTTCAAAATCAGGAACAATACACTCTAGCATATCAATGATTACATTATCATATTATTACACTCTTATATTATGAATATATTTTCAACATTAGATATAACACTCATATAATGCTGGCTGCCAAACTGTGTTGTTCTTCCATCCAACATTAAGACTGACCTTGACCTAGACTCAACATTGTTCCCCCCAAAAAAGAATCTAGATTATTCTAGATTCTGCAATGACTTATTGTACTTTAAATTAAAACGTATCACAATTTTAAAGGCTATTTTAACTAGATTACAGATTTTGATATATTCAAGAAATATACATTAATGTTCTAGAATCTCTAGAATTTGCAATAAGTCAAATTACTTCAACCAAAAATGAAAAGCTTCTATAATATTCTAGAGAATCTACTATGGCTCAAATTAGTGTAAACAAACAAAACTTTTTTGATGAAAATATTTTTATTGTCATGAAAACAATTATAAATTAATAAACACATTTTTAAATATGGAATTACAAAAAATGCCTTTTAAGACATTAAAAAAACTTGAAAACAAATTTAAAAATATCTATAAGTTATATTTTCAAAATAAAAAAACAATACATTCTATCATATCTTTGATTACACTATTAAATTATTATATTCTAATTGATTAAAATATAAAATTATTATATTATTTTTAATTATCAAATTATTATATTTTTTTTATTACTCTATCAAATTATTATATTTATTAAACTATCAAATTATTACACTTTATAATTACATTTTCAAAAGATATGCTTTATCATATTATCTTTATAAAACAAATTTTTACACCTTATTATATCACTTTCGTACTCTTAAATACTCTATGCTATCATCAATTAAAAACACCTTCATACTCTTAAATACTCTATGCTATCATCATTAAAAACAAGTATGTGAACTAAGTATTTATCTAGTTGAAAACATGATTATGACTCTAAAAACATATATTTATATGATTCAAAATATAATAATGAATAGCATCTAATATACAAAACTAAGTTAAACATCATGGAAGAGGACGCTTTATAATATTGCATCAAATTATAAGCAAGACTGATTAAACCATCAGTCGATAGGCATACACATGTTAAATCTTAGATAAATCATTGGAATAAAAAAGGAGTTAGAATAAAAAGGAAGAAACCATTTTATAAAGAAAGATAATAACAAATAATATTGATTGAGACATCTTATTGCATCTGCATTTGTGAAAAAAAAATGTGTGATAAGGTAAAGAATTATTAGCTTCAAAAGGTGTTGTTTATGGATATTACAAATTTGTTAGTAAGGTAGTTCTGTTATTAGAATTTTGTTTAAAAAAATCAAAAAATTATATGGTTGGTGTGTTTAATAGTTTTTTAATAATGGAAATAGAAATTTGATACTTATAATTTAGATTTTCAAAATCTCTACTAAATTTTAATATAATTTTGACAAAAATTCTATTAATATGTAAGTTTTTTTTTAAAGACTACAGTCTACACCAACTTAAAATATAGAAAATCTAACTTATTAAGATATATGCAGAGAGAATGAGTTACTACTAATTTGTATCCAAAATTGATCAGAAGTACCTTCAGATATTTTCTCATATTCTGATAGCGGGGAGGAGGATACCTTCTGTTGCAGGTAATGGGTGATGAGTTCCTCATCGGTGGGATGAAATCTGAAGCCCACAAGCAGCTCTGGCATCATCATCGCCTGCTGGTGGTGGAATACCACTCCCTCCATCGTCATCGATTGCCATTGGAGAGACGCGTTTGAAATTCGGGAGAGGAGTTTCTCTCCTTTTATGTTTGCCGCCCTCCGGATTTTTCCAAACCTGCCAATCACAGTGCCCATCCATTTCTAGGGCTCCCACTGGTTCTGTCTGCATTGACACGTGGACTGACATGAACAGCAACGTGTCAATCAAGAAAGCATGAGACCCTCAGAGGTACGTGATCGGAAATGTGGACACGAATCCATTGGCAGGCGGAGTGAGAAATATGCGGTGTGCAGAGCGCGAAGATGTTGTGGACGCCAAATTGACACGTCCACCACTACAATGTGTGGACGACGATTGCTCGTCCATCTAGTCGACTCTTTTACTTTTTGGAATTATTTTGTTGTATATTTACGGATTATTTTTATCATTTAATGTATTTTGATTATGAAACATCAATCTTTTTATATATTTTTTTTTAAAATTTATTTTATTATTTATTCAATTAAACGATGATAAAAATATCTTAGTTTTTGTTTCAATTTTTTTGAATATGAATTTTGGAGAAGACATAATATTTCAAGTGGTGTTTTGATCTCGAAAAAAAAATTAATTTCAATTTTTTTGTAAGTTTAGTGAGATTATATTTTCATTATGTCAAATATATCACTTTAATCAGGTTAGAGAATTGAACCATTAACTTTATATGAAACAATGCACCTCATTATCATGTATCCAAAACCCCATAAATACCTTAACTAGCATTCTTCACAAGGGTGAAAAAGAACTCCAAAAGAGGCATGAAAAAAACGCCGAAAAAGCTTCCGCCACTTGTAAACTTTGAATTAGATGAAAAGATGACGAAATTCAGGTTGATTCATTAGCTGCAATGAACAGTGTCCCGACCTGTTCTCTCAGTAAAACACCTTCGGCATAATTAGAAATAAGAAATATCTCAACTTTACTCATTATGTTAAGTATAATATATCTAGCTTAAATTGTTAAGTATGATATATCTAACTTAAATTGTTGTGTGGAAATGTGGAATTTTGTTATAAAGATAAGATAATGAAACTTTCCTTATACCAGGTAAGGTAATGTATTAGTTTAAATGGCAAAATGACAAAACTTATTATAATTAACTTTACTCACTATGGTAGGTATGGATTATTGAACTTCTTGTGTGTAAATGTGGAATTTTGTGATAAAGATGAGATAACGAAACTTTCTTTGTATTATAAAAAATGTATTAGTTTAAATGTCAAAATGACAAAATTTGTTATAATTAAGTTTTGATTTTTTGTTAAGAATAATTATTATTTAATGTTATTATAAATATAAGTTTATTTTATTATATATATATATTTGTAAATATAAATTTAGGAATTTGACTTTTATAATCCATAATAGTGTATAAAATTTTTCAGTGAAAATCACATTAAAGTAAATTTTGTCTATGTGTTTCGAATCTGCCAATGTGGTTCATTACTGATTCGAAACGTGTTGACAAAATTTGCTTTGATGTGATTTTCACCGAAATATTTTATACAAGAAATATATATATATATATATATATATATATATATATATATATATATATATATATATATATAATTTATTAATGATTTTAATTATATTTTAACTCAGGAATTGCCAAGGGTGTAGAGAGATCAAATCTCTTTTCATTCTAAAAGATGTTTGCTTCTCAAGAGATTTGATCATTCTAATCACTTGGTAGATCTAGAGTTAAGATGGATCTAGGTTTGTTAAATTTTCCTCTTTAAATAGACTATATTCCACATGAATACAATGTGTAAATACAGTCTACTCTTCTATGAAATGGAGCCCCGTCCAACGACGAAGTACGGTGATGGGGCACTTCTCGTCCGATGCCCCACCTCCCGCCAGCGTGAGACTTCTGTTCCTCCTAATGGGCCTTGCTTTCTCCTTCGCTCGTTGGCTTTGCCACCCCGCTCCCCTTTGCTCTATCATCCAACTACCAAATGGACTGCCAGCCCACACGCGGTAGTTTTTTTTTTTTTATTTTATTTATTTTAAATTTGAAACTCCCAATATTTTGCGCTCCGTTAGTTTTGTTGCGTGAGGTCTCTATTCTATGTTGTGAGAGCTCTCAACACACCGCATCCGTGCTGCCTCAAATCTTTTGCATCCAGTCAGATAGGGAATTCGCGTCGCCTCATTGTGTTCGCCTGTTTAATTACTTTGCAGCTTCTCCTGTTCAAGAGGGTCGTTGAGATACTCTTCATTACATTCTTAATGGATTCCTTCTTTCTGTTTTTTAATCGATTTTCTCCAGCATTTTTCTTTACAAATCAGGTCTTCTGCAACTACACACACAAGATGGAATTCAACTCCTTGACTTGACAGTTACAATATCCCTTCATTTTTTCAAGAGGGTTGTTGAGGTACTCTTCATTTTTTCTTTAAAATTTTCTCTAATTTGCATATGAAAATCTTCTATAATGGATTTTGAGTTTATAAATCTTCTATAATGGATGCATATAATTTTTTTCTTGTAGGCGCCGGAAAATCATTTTCCAGCACCTAAAGGAAAATATTTCCAGGTGTTCCTCTGTTTTGCTTGACCTCTTGCCATAGTTTTTTTGGGCATTCAAGGTTTAGTGACCATAATATATCTTTTCTCAAAAGAAGTGATAGGTTGAATTTATAGATTTAAATTTAGAGGTAGGTTGAATTTATAGATTTAAATCTAAGGGTAAGGGTAGAAAAATAGAGTAGGCACATTTCTGTAAATTTTAACAATAAAATCTTATTTTGCAAAAAAAGAATCTTTAAATTATTATTATCATTGTTATTGTACCCATTGTAAATTACAGAGATTCCATGACTTGAAAATTTTTTGAGTTAGCTGCACTGTGTGTTGGAAATAGAAGCACCATACAAAAATTTTCATTGTAATTCTAAACAAAAAAAATTACACGATTGTTATTAGTAAATTTGAAGGATTTTCATATTGAATTGTTCTTTCCATTGGTAACCCAAAAAATCTGTGCATAATCACTATAGCCTAACTCACAGTTGGGTCTGATATACAAATTTAGAAACTTAAAGAGCTTGTTTATCAAAGCCCTCGTACAAATATGGACCAAATGATTAGATTACATTTTTTACAAAGTGTGAAACTTAAAAATTTAAGCCAGACTATCACAACCTATAACACCACGCTCTGTTACAACTTAAAATAGAAGTTTTCCCTTAGGACATCTCATCTATTTTCCACTGTCAAGATCAAACATAGAGAATCTCAGATGGAAAATGGAAGTTATTCCAAAAGCATATTAAATTCCAATGATGAAGACATATGCAACAAAAAATTTTGTTCATTTGGAGAGAAAGTAACGAATGATGAGCATGGGCCAGCTTATCCCCTTGGTATGTGTGGTCTTGGGATGTACAAGTAAATTTTATATGCTAACAAAATTTAAATCAATCAATCAAACCAACAAACATAATAATAATAAAAAAAACAACTTAAAAATAAAATGTAATAAAAATCTGAATTCCAAAGGTTCAAATAATAGTGGAATTATTTTGGGCCTGCTTTGATCTCATCTGCCTAAACTCTTGATTGTGCATCATTTCAAGTATCTCATGCTTTTCTTTTCCAAACAAACCCGACTTTTCCAAACCCTGGTTGGACATTTTAACAAACCTAATTTTGGTTGTATTCAAGGAAGTGAGGTGCTCTGCAGCTTTGGTAAAATTAGGGAGTTCATATGTGCAAGGTGCCTTGATTTTAGAGATTGAATATGGAAACTAACATATGTACAATTGAGCTTCTAAATTTTATAAACCTAAGTTACAAACATCTCCTATTTAATGATAATACTGAAACACATGGTTCACAACTGGGCATAATTCCAAATATACAACTTCTTGCACAACCTTCAAGCCCAATATTAAAGGGATTACGTCCTACATTCTTCCATGGGCATGTGTCAAGAGTTGAGGTAGATTTGCAAGGATATAATTTAACAAATATTTTAAATATGTTAAATAGGTCTAATCAAGGCTTGAAGAGGCACTTAGACAAGTGACATATTCATATTCAGTAGGCTTTTCAAAGAAGGTTGGAAAGATGACCTTTCTTCCAATGATATATCATGATCTTAAACTATTGAATTGTAGAAGCAGTTTGTTGTTCACACATGATTGAGTCTATAAATGTTTTTCAAGCAATGTAGGTGTTGAGATGGTTGAGGATTATGAAGCTACTTTCTAATCAGTTTAATGAGGATTGGAAAGTATGCTCTCTGACAAGTGTTGTAGTTGAATTAATTAACTGATCTGCACTTGTTAGGTGGGATGTTTTAACTTTTACTTATATGTAATTACTAGTTACCACGTTATATACCCTATAAATGCCTACTTGCCTGATATGAATTTATTGTTGTTTTATTTTCTAGGTTTTCTAAGTGTGGATAATGGTGGAAAAGCGGACATTGTGCATCAAAGTTTCATGTCGTCCAAATCCTAGACAAGCCATTGTTAAATATGCGCTTTATAATCCAGCGCAAAATCATGCCATGCATAGAAAGATAGATGTACAAGGGAGGACAACTAATAATGAAGCCTACTATATTTCCCTTCTTGAGGGCAAAAAGAGGCAAAAAATAATGTTGTCAATGATATTTCAGCTTACATGAACTCACAACTCATATGCAATATGTTATCACCCCGTAATTTGTAAGATTGGCAAGAACAAACGATAGAGGACAACATCAAACCACTTTGGAGCCCAAGACCTAGCCTTCCTAGACTCAGAGATGGCTTTCTCTGTTTTTATGATTTAACTTGATGATTATGAATGTTGATATTAGGCTAGTTACAGTGATGTGGGTATGGGATTGTTTTGATTGATTGTGTGGCTGGAAAAATAGAGCTGTAAAATTTAATCCATTGGGCTATGGAGTCATAAAATTTTGAATTGTGCATAAACTTTTCAAGGGCATTCACAGGGAAAGCTAACTATGCAGACTGGATCTTACTAGTAGTGTGAAATGGGAAAGGATGAAGAGGTTAAGGTTCAACATAAATGCAGAGCAGATCATCTCTGAACTTTGCATTCAGGTCTCATTAGAAAACATTAAGATAACAAACACATACATAATTAAGGTGCTCTCTTAGCAAATCTTAATCTAAATTTTCTGTTTTGAAATCGGACAAATTGATGCACAGCATGAAAAGACAGAGGAAAAAAATTAATACAGAGGAAAATATCACCATTAACTTAGCTCAAGAATCCTGTGAATGGTCTCTTATTATTGATGCCTAGCTCAAATAGTTATACTGCTCCAAACTTCTTACAATGCAAGTTTCAGCAGGGTCCAATTTTCCAACCCCTAATACTACTAAGGCATGTAGTATTTATCTAAAGAATAAGTTGGTTGCCTTACCTTACTCAACAACCTTTCATTGATTACAATTTAGTAGAAAATGGACAAGTGTGGCCATGCAAGGCCTGAACAGAAATCTCTGACAAAAAACACCGCCTGTAAAATTAATGTTGGGCAACTCTTCATGGATCCAAATGCTTCGATGGCTCTTTGGAAGATCAAAAAATAATATTGGAGGTGGCTGTGATGGTCATGAAGAGGTAACCAGTGGTGGCTCTGACATCTGGCCCTGATTTTCAAAAAATGGAGTTTGGTATTTAAATCTGGTACAGTGCTTGCCCCTTTTCATTGAATAGTGATTGTGCCGATCAATTTGTGGCCTTTTCCATTTCTGTCGTTATAACATAACAATTTTGTAACAATTCCTTTCCCGACTCGACCCTTGGTGTATTTTTTCTACCCGAGCCCTTTCGTCCGTGTTTAACCCTTTTTCAAAGAAAACAATGTAAAAACTCATATACCTGGATTTGAAATTCTGTAGATTTTAGTTATGAACTTCATCGCATCCACAGAAATATCGCACATCACAATATTTAAAGTTTATGATAAGAGAAAAGGAATTGGCGATGCGATGCGAAGAGGTAGTTGACGTGGCAGGTAAGGTGGGACTGACTACATCACAAATCGCAAGTCAGAAGGTTTTGATATAAGTAGCGGAAGGTAAACTCTAAAACACGCGAAGTGAGAAGTGCGGGGAGAGAGAAGTGATGTGGCAGGTAAGGTGGGATCGACTGCATCACAAATTGAAAATATTAGGTTTACTTATGAGCACGGGGGTTAAATTCTAAATGTTGTGAAGTGAGACATGAGATTGGGACCCACCCACATCTCACATCACAATGTTTATATTTTATCGAATGTCGTAAAGTTTAAAGGTTAGGAAATGTGGCAAACACTAAAACCAACAAAGTATGATTTGCGCTGTTGGAGGATGATGTGGCATGGTGGAGGTGGGTCCATTGCATCGACGGAGTTTATAAAGTGGTGAATGGGATAGGAATGGTAGGAAAGGAACAACATACAGCGGTGAGCGGAGTATACAGTGGGGCCAACCGCATCACAACTCAAACAAAATACATTGCGGGCACTTAACGGTAAGTTATAAAATGTGCGATGCGATATATCACAAATCAACAATCACAAGTTTTAAGGTTTTGCTGCGATGCGAAAATTTATAATCGTCATTCTACGAAGTGGTATTTTATGCGATGTGCAATTCAGTCTCCGCCATTGATTGATGCTCAGATCCAACGGTCCTCATTGCTCCTTTCTTGTGGTTTGCCGACTTTGTTTCTTTGGTTGTGCCGGTTTGTTTCTTAGTTGTTTGTGGAATACTTTGACTCGTTCACTGCTTTGCCCATGTTCATGACTTTCCTGCGTTCACGACTCGAACGCATAGCTTTCATGACTCAACCCAAACGTGCACGACTTTTCCTTTGCTATTTTTCTGCCTTAACTGCTTCCTTTGGAAAATATTTTGAATATTGACATCTATGTACAATATGAAAAATTGCAAAGAGAAGATACACAGTCACCTTGTGATATTTTAAATTAAAGGGTTCTAACAGTGGCTCCAGCTAGGGATAGCAGCTCCTTCAGGAGGTGTCAAGAACAACGTAGACTAGTAGCCGATCCATTGGTTGATCCCACAACTTGTATCGTGATCTGTCAGGCAACTTAGTGACTGAAAACTAGCTGATTGTTCCTCCTAACTGTGACTGATAAAAATAGACCACATACTTGGCCAACTAGCTTATTAGCATACTAAAATATGAACTGAAACTACAATTGAACTTATCCACTACAATCCATTAAGTTGAACATACTACTGCACCTTGAAAACTTGAATGGTGAGACCAGAACTGTTCTGAAACTAAAGTCTGAAACACACTGATCTGAAAATGAAAGCAATCTAAAACTAAAACTGGAAAACTGCTCAAAATATTGAGCTTATTTGCACACCTACCTACCCTAATCTAACTTGGAGGTGATATATACACTAAGTGAACTCCTTTCTCCACTGCAACCAATCAAGTAAATGACTACATGATTGATTCTTGTTCACTTTTTTGAGTAGGCTAAAAAAACAAAAGGGCCACTCCCATCTTACTTGCCTTTGAACAAAAATGCTCAAAATTTTCCTTAAACTCTGCAACAAACCACTCCTGACATAGCATACTCCTTCTTTAGATGATTCTAAGAAACCAACAAAAATATCTTGGAACAATACCTAGCCCTGAGGATTTAAATACCAGACTTCATCTAGGGCTGCTCCTTGTTCCACTTTGTCATGCTCAGGATCCTTATAAAAGAGAATATCTACATATTATTCATGGTCATCTGACATGGCATCCTCATTATATACCACTATGATTTCCTCAATAAAACCTGATATGTCTTGACTGAGTTGGTCGAATTATGTTGGAAGGCCATCATTTTGATGAATAGGAGCACTTTTTGGCAATAAGCCTTCTTGAGAAGGTAGAACAACATTAGTATCAATCTGTTCATCTGTTTCTTCATTATTAAATGCTTCAGTACATAAATCAACATTAGAACAAATAGAAATAATCTCTTCAGTACATAAAAATTTAGAGGCTGGCTGCATGCTTATAATCTTATTGATTTCTTCTTCAGTTAAAGGAGGAGGGAGTCTTTGTTTTCTTTGGATTGAACAATAATTGTTTTCTTTCCCTTGTGAAGACTGATCATGAGGCTGAATGTCTTCTTTAGCCTCACACAAAAGAGTAGATGAATTATCAATTGTCCCCACAGAGAGATCTTGTGGATCTTCTTTCATTTCCTGATTGCTTTCATTTTCAACTAACTTCTCTTGGTTGTCATGACAGTTAACTTGAGAATGAAATTCATGAACTGCTTCTAAGATATCCTTAGGATGCCAATTTCCTAAATCTTCATCAATATTTACAAGGTATTGTATGAGATCTTCAGATTGATCACAACAATATTCAACTAATGATACAGATGGATAATTTTCTTTATAATGCTCATAAAACACCTTGTGGAAATCTTTTAAAAAACAAACTAGCAAGGTTCAGACCTTCATACCATTCCCTTACTTTCCCTTCTAATGTTACCATGAACAGCTTCATGAGGCAATCCTCATGCCATTCGACTTTCAATCTCCATGAGTGTATATGAAATTTAATGAGATGTAACAAAGCATCATCAACCTTCTCATATTGAAAAATAGGAAGATTTCTCTCCCAATTTACCTGAGCAATTTTGTGTGGGAATTGAATGTGATGTCTGTTCATTGAAGCATAACTACATTGTATTCTTGGATCCATCTTGTCAATCAATCAGAGAGTGGGGTCATTTTATATTCACAACCAATTCAGATTACTATACCAGTGGAGTCTTTAGGTTAATTGAAAACTGTGGAGTCACCAGGTGGGTGATTTCAACATTCTTGTGTCTGGTTGTTGTCCACCATCAACAACCATATACAAATCTTGGAACATACTTGAATCATACAATATTTTGACTGGGGTTTTTGAGTTCTGAAGAGACACTAAGCTTTTTCAATAACTAATCCCCAACATGGTCGCCATTATGTTATCACATCGTAATTTGTAAGATTGTCAAGAACAAATGACAGAAGACAACATCAAACCACTTTGGAGTCCAGGTCCTAGCCTTCCTAGACTCAGAGAGGGCTCCCTCTGTTTTTATTATTTAACTTGATGATTATGAATGCTGATATTAGTCTAGTTACAATGATGGGGGTATGAATTGTTTTGATTAATTGTGTGGCTGGACAGATAGAGTTGTGAAACTTAATCCATTGGGCTATGGAATCATAAAAGGCTGAATTGTGCATAAAATTTTCAAGGGCATTCACAGGGAAAAATAACTATGCAGACTAGATCTTACTAGTAGTGTGAAATGGGAAAGGATGAGGAGGTTAAGGTTCAACATAAATGCAAGGAAGACCTTCTCTGTATTCTGCATTCAGGTCTCAGAGGAAAACATTAAGATAACAAACACAGACATAATTAAGGTGCTCTCTTAGCAAATATTAATCTAATTTTTTTGTTTTGAAATCAGATAAATTGATGCACAACATGAAAAGACAGAGGAAAACATCACCATTAACATAGCTCAAGAATCCTGTGAACAGTCTCTTATTATTGATGCCCAACTCAAACAGTTACAGTGCTCCAAACTTCTTACAATGCAAGTTTCAGCAGGGTCCAATTTTCCAACCCCTCATACAGCTAAGGAATGCAATATTTATCTAAAGACTTAGTCGGTTTCCCTACCTTACTCAGAAATCTTTCATTGATTACAATTTAGTAGAAATTGGACAAGTGTGGCCATGCAAGGCCTGAATAGAAATCTCTGACAAAAGACACCGCTTGTAGAATTAATGTTGGGAAAATATTCATGGATCCAAATGATTTGATGGCTCTTTAGAAGATCAAACAATAAGCTTGGAAGTGGTTGTAATGGTCACGTAGAGGTAACCAGTGGTGGCTCTGACATATGGCCCTGCTTCTTAGGAATTGGCATTTGGTAATTAAATCTGGTGCAGTGCTTGCCCCTTTTCATTGAATAGTGTTTGTGCCATTGGGTTTGCTGCCTTTCCTATTTCTACTGTTATGACATAAAAATTTTGTAACAATGCCTTGCTCGAATCGACCCTTGGTGTCTTTTTGTTAACTGAGCCCTTTCGGCTGTGTTTAACCCCTTTTCAAACAAAACAGTGTAAAAAATCATATACCCGGATTTGAAATTCTGTAGATTTTAGTTATGAAATTCATCGCATCGACAGAAATATCGCACATCGCAATATTTACAGTTTATGATAAGAGAAAAGGAATCGGCGTTGCAATGCAAAGAGCGAGTTGACATGGCAGGTAAGGTGGGACCGATTGCATCGCAAATCGCAAGTCTGAAGGTTTTGCTATAAGAAGCGGAAGGTAAACTCTAAAATACGCGAAGTGCGAAGTGCGGGGAGAGAGAAGTGATGTGGCAGGTAAGGTGGGACTGACTACATCACAAATCACAAATCTTAGGTTTTGTTATGAGCATGGGGGTTAAATGCTAAATGTTGTGAAGTGTGACATATGATTGGGAACCACCCACATCGCACATCGCAATGTTTATATTTTACCACACGTCACAAAGTTTAGAGGTTAGGAAATGTGGTAAACTCTAAAACTAGTGAAGTGTGATTTGCGCTGTCGGAGGATGATGTGTCATGGTGGAGGGTGGGCCTGTTGTGGTTCCTGTGATTTGGCAGATTTGGCAATACCAAATGACAAGACAACATCAAACCACTTTGGGATCTCAGGATCTAGCCCTCCTGGATCTAGAGAGGGATCTCTCTATAAATGCAAAGAATGATATATCTTTAAGGTCAGATTAGGGTATTAGGCTAGGTATGAAGCACAAGGGTTTTGGTCGTTTGTTTGGTTGGAGATCATTAACTGAGAAGGTTATGTGAAGTGAAAAAGGAACAAAGTAGCAGGATGTTTCAACATGGGAAAATAGGTCAAGAGAAGTGCCAATCCATTGGGCTATGGAGTCATAAAAGGGTTTACTCGCATAACAACTATCCAAGGGTTTACATAGGGCAAGTCATCTATACCAAAGGATTTTTTTAGATAGATGGTGGGATGGAACATTAAGAAGTGGGGTGAAAGAAAGGAACCAAAGTGCAGCCTAAGATCAGGTAAGGACTTTTAACCTATCCTGCTTTTGACATACCTCAAAGGAAACTCTCGATAAAGACACAAAGGGTAGCTTAAGATCAGGTAAAGACTTTTAACTTAGCCTGCTTTTAGCATACTCTTAAGGAAAACAATCCAGTAGTCCTCATAACCGCTTTCAAACAGTAGAAAACATTTAAGATTAAAGACAGAGCAAGGCCTAAGATCAGAGAAAGACTTTTAACCTTCTCTGCTTTTGACACCAACTCACAGGGAAACTTTCAAGACAAACTGTTGGAGAAGAAACTAGAAGACAGGGCTAACCATAGACTTCCCTAGTTTAATCTTTATTTAGCATGAAATGAAAATATCTTTCAAGGAAAATACTTCAAGTTGTACTCAACAAGACATGGGCTCACCAACATTTCTTGACTGGTTATACTCTATAGAATTATCCTTAAAATACACAATCAAAGGAAAACATAAAGATAAATATTTACAGTGATATTTAAGGTACTTCCAACAGTATGTCCTAATCTATGCTTGCTGTTATTTATCAAAGAATAATGGACAGTATGAAAGACATGAAAGGAAATAATTACAGTGAGGAAAACATCACCCATAATATAGACCAAGATCCTGTGAATCTGCTTGTTCCATTGATGTGCAAAACCAGTCACATACTTTGAGTCCAGTGGCTTTTTACAGTTCAAACTTCTCTTCCCAGCCTACTATATTACAAACTACTCGGCTACTTCCCTCAATAAAAGTTCAAACAGTCAATCAAATCCCAACAACCAACAATGAATTTTCAATGAATACTTATAGGTGAAAGAGGAGGTGGAGTAGTAGATATGAACTTAAATGATCCATTAAGATAGAAGGGAGGAAGTATTCGAATGCCCGCTCTGCTTAATGGCTCTGCATTAACATGTTGGTACCCTTTAGGCTGGTTTATAAGTCTTTGTCAGGTTGACAATAACTCCAAGGGTATGTTCCTTGAAGTACTTTCATGGCTGTAGTACTCTGTTTATCTTCTGTGACAAGTAAGGTGAATATTTTGTTTTTCAGGTCTTCCATACTTCATAACCAACGCACTGAAATTATAGGAGCTTTCTGTCAGAATAATAATTTTTATAGGCTCGATGAGGCATAGAAAATGTTGTGGAATTTTTTCCTTCTTAGGAAAAAGAACATTCTGTTGATATTAAATCACTGATATGGCTTGATGTGTGCTTTAGGCTTCATTAAGCCTCCTTTATCATCTTCGTGTCTTCATCTGTGTCCTTTATGTCTGTAACTGTGGATTAGGATCCTTAGTCTTCAATATTATGCACTAATCTTCTTAATCTTCTTCCGATATTCTTTAAACTTTCCGCTGACCTGTTTGTGTGAATATATAGGTTACAGAGGCACTGGAGGGTTTATTTCAAGGTTAATAACCTGTTTTTCAATGAAAACATGCTATTAAACCGTCTCTAGTGTCTTCCTCCACGATCTTTGGCTCTGGGATAGTCCTTCTGCGCTCTATATCACCCTGACTGTGACTATGGAGACAGAATGAATTCACCACTCTGTAAACCCTGCAAAACACGATAAACGCATTATAAAAACCAGTGTGGGTGAGGATGGCTACTTCGGAGGCTCGTGAGGATGGAGGAGAATTGAGGAAAAAAGATGGATACAGCGGGAAAATGGGAAAAAACTTGGCAGAGCAGCTAACCAGGTGCTTTGGAGTTTTGGGCATGAGGATAAACGTGGACCGTTAGATTAGGATGATCAATAGTGGAGATTGGTTAATGAAGTCATTTGGGAGATCGGGTGAATGGAGAATGGATGGGGGTGAAATTAAATCAGAACTGTCCGATCTTAGAGATCGACGACTGGGAAAAAACGCGAAAAGCAATGTTATGGACAGTAGGCGGTATGGCAGAAAACCGGGAATGGTTTTCGCGCGGCGAAATGGGGGGGAGGTGGTATTTCCTTTTGGAGCATGATTCCATTCAGCGATCGCCACGTGGATTCTCAAAACCGCCCATTTCGCGTAATTTTGAAACGTTAACTCTTGGGCGCAAAAATTACGCGATATTAGATAGCGACCGTCGGATTTGGAGTGTCAGATCGGATGGCGCGGGTTGCACGCGATAGGTAGCAATGTGTGCGGGTGGAACATATGGTGGGGTTGAGTTAGGACCGTTAGATCTACGGATCAGACGATCGAGATTTAAAGAGAAAGCAGAGTTTTTGAACAAGAGGAAAATGGGGTAAGTGAATGAGCGGAAAGATGGATGTCGTCGGATCTGTAGGAATGGACGACGGAGATCTAATCGGCGATCAGTGGAACAGTGACAAGGAGAAAGGAAAATGTGGAGTGCGATGAAATCTTGGCCGTCGATTCTTGTGTATTTGACGGTCGGGATCAAATTGGGGAATCGGGCCATCGGAGGATAGGAAAAAGGTAAGACTGTGTTTGCGATATGTGATTAAGCGTTGGCCGTAGGATCGGAAGAGATCAACGGTCAGGATTAAATTGGCAGGGTGATGATGGAGGGCTATGGGCGGAGCGCGATGAGATCCTGGCCGTTGGTTCTTATGGATTCAACGAACCAGATCAAATAGGCGGGCGCAGGTGATGAGTGAAGCAAGAAACCGATGGAGCGATGCGATTGAGCGCATACCATCTGCTCTAACTTGATCAACGGTGAAAATTAAATCAGAGGTCGGGATAGCGAAGGGTTGTGGGCGGAGCGCGATTATATCCTGGCCATTGGTTCTTATGGATTCAACGGTCTAGATCCAATAGGGGTATCGGCATCGGAGGAGGCAAGGAAAGGGAACAAAGAAACAGGAAACCCCGATTGCGATTGCGCGATGGGGTTAGCTCCTGGTTATGGCTCCGGGTCACTTGTGGGGAAAGGGGCTAGGGCTAAGGCCGAAAGGGGCTTAAGGCCTTAATGCAAAAATGAATATTTTTAAGGATTTTGAAGGGTTTTTTGAGGAATTTGGAGGTTCTGATAAATGGAAGGAGGGATTTTTTAAACCAAATAAAGGGAAATATAAGGTTTAAAAAGGGGATTAGGATGATTTAGAGGTTAAATGAAGGTTTCTAGAGGAATTTTTGTGAAGGGAATAAGGGTGAAAAATGGAATTCTTTGTGAGTGAAAGAGGAGTGAAATGATGGAAAATGGAGGCCTTTGAAAACAATTTCTTTCATAAACATCAGGGTTCATTAATGGAAACAGCAGTGAAGATTCCTTGAAGGATATAAGACACATGGGGGCTTCAAGAATGATAGATTTACAAAGTAAATGTTTCTCTTGAAGGCTCAGAAACATATTTAGCCACCTGTTTGCTTTGACGAAATATTATAGGTGGCTAACAATGGCTCCACATGGGGATGGAATCTTCTTGAAGGTGCTAAGAATCTCAGATATGATCTTTGGAAGTAGGCCAGATGCCTGGTACTTGACCATATTTTTCTTCTTTGATCAATTGTTACAAACATGATGGATATTATGTCAGCAGAAAACATTTTCCCAAACAACTACCTACCCATCCTACTGTCCTAACATTTTTTCTTCAAGGTGCACTTAGACTTGCAGACCTTTCACATCATCCTTTTTTTTTGAAAGAAAAAATTAATCTAATTCTACCCTTATTCCTCCATGGGACCAGATTAAACAATTGGACTCATAGCTTCTCTACCTAAACTACTATCTGTCAGGATTAAACTGTCTGATAGATTTTCATTCTCTACATTCTAAAACAGAAATTGAAACATAGCTAAACCAGGATTAGACTTTCTGATTTGCTTTGGGTCCATGGCATAAAGACAAGCTGCACATGGACTAAAATTTGCAGGAATTAAAAACAAAATCTGAAGGCTTCAGATCTGAAAATCACCAGCATCCTTCCTTCTTCTTGTGACTCAGATTTTGAGCTTTTTAGAGTCACCTTCTTTCTTCTTTTCAGCTCTGCTGGTTCAAGTTTTGAGCTTGTCTGAACCCTTCTCTTTCTATTTTTGTATTTTTTAAATTTTTCTTCAAAGTAAAATCAACAACTAACTAAATTCTCACAGGTTGATCTTTATTGAGATTCCTACCTACCCTACTCTAACTTGAGAATCTCTGATGCTCTATGTGATACAATAGTGCCAGTGCAGCCAGTTAAGCACTAACAAAAACGGATAGAAAACCTGATTGCTTGTCAGAGATAACCATAGGGTACTTTGAATGTGGGTCTTCGAAACCAAGGCCACCACCATTTGTGACCACTCCTAATGTATCTGGCTCTTGCAAAGGGTCAATGCTTGGGAACTTGAGCCAATCAGGGCCTCCATATATTCTGCCATAGGATCAACAAAAACATGATATAAACTTTCTTCCTTTAGGCCTTCCATGATTGGTAGGCTATCGACATCCTTGATAGCTTTTATCATTACATATTCAATGTGTTTCTTGAAAGAATAATCATCCTTTTCCTGGTTGGGAGTATTTGGCAGGTAAGTTTCAACCAAGATTAATTCTTCTTCCACTGGATCAAGAAAAAGATTCCTTTGAGAAAGAAAATCTCCCTCATCTTCATTGTAATATGAACTGGAGGACTCATCATATTTGGTAGTGTTGTTCTCTTGTAGTCCTGGGGCATTTTGATTCAGTGGACTGAGCTCTGTGAAAATATTGACATATTCTTGAGCAGGGGCTTCTTTGATTACCTCAACCCTTTCAGGAGAAGTTTCAGGATATTCAACTTGCTCAAGAGTTTCTTCATTGCTTTCTTCCTCATCCTCTGAGCTAAAAGGTTGTTGACTTCCACCCTCATGGAAATTATTACTGATGATCTGATACATAGCAGAGCGAAGATTCAATGAATCTTCATCTTCTATCAGGCTTTCATAACTTTCTTCATCAGTATCATAGATAGCCTGACTTTTCTCATTACTTTATTGAAGTTGATGGAACTGATCATCCTCCCACAAATCTACTAATGATGGCCTTACAAGATCAACTTCTGTTTGGAGAACATCATCATTAGATAGATCATAATTAGGAAAATCATAATTATAAGCAATGTCACCAGTCAAACCTACTGGATTCTCAGCAAGTCTTTCTTCAAAATAATCTGCAAGTCCATTTTCTGATTTGAAATCTTGTTTATCATACATGCTTTGCATGTTGTTTATGTCTTGTAGTGATTTGGTTTTTTTTCCTGAGGACAAGGTGTGGGTCTTTTCGAATAAGCATTTCTAGTTTCAACCTCATATTCTTCCTCCTTTATGTTTATCAAGATGTTGGTTGTCTCTATCAATCTTTCCAGCTTGATTTCTGCAGAGATCAACCTTCTTTGCTCTACTCGGTCCTTCTTTATTGCGTTTAATTTTTCCTCCCTATGCCATATGTTGTATTTGACATTAATTGCTATGTTTTTCATTTCTTCCAGGCTTGAAGGCTCTCTTTCTCTTATATGGAATTCCACCTCAGGGTCAAAAGAACTCGGATAGTGCAATAGGGCCCATCGCAAGGGTGGTTTTATCTTAGTGGGTATTGCATTGTATACCTTATTGAACCTAGTTGAAAGGTCTTGTACTGTCTCTCCTGGTTTTCTTTTCAAGTTCTGGTATTCTTCTAGGATGAGGAAAACATTTCCCACGACTGCCTATTTATCAAGGAAAACTTGAGCGAATTGATGAAAATTGATAATGCTTGCAGCTGGAAGGTCCTTAAACCAACTCTTAAACTTTCCTTGTAATGATAAGGAAAACATTCTAATATGCACATCATCTTCTTCTATTTCAAATAATTCAAGTAAATCCTCAATATTTTGAACGTGTTGCTCAGCAGTGATCTTTGTATTTTCTCCATAAAAAAGGGGCAACTTATTTGTAAGTTCTGCAGGAAGGGGTTGGAAGATAAGAAGAAAAACTAGAGGCTTATATCTTTCTATGAACTTTGTG
Organism: Pinus albicaulis; assembly: GCA_034641835.2. Lineage (NCBI taxonomy): Eukaryota > Viridiplantae > Streptophyta > Pinopsida > Pinales > Pinaceae > Pinus > Pinus albicaulis. The sequence goes on along the minus strand of CM076579.1, from coordinate 1,181,844,984 downwards.
GGTGTAGGTAGTGCAACAAGAGACTTATGCCCCTTTAAGGTTTCATTAGGGGTAAGAGATACAACATGAGGCTCTTGTTTCAATATGTTTTTCACAGGTGTATAGGTCTGCTCATGGTCTGAAATATGAGGCTTGAGATCTTTCCCACAGTCAATGTGGATCTCATCTTTGTACACTTGGCCAGGCTTGAAGTAGGATAGAACATAGTTGTATATAAAAGAAATGAGTTCTTGAAACCAAATCAGGCCTGAATGTTCTATCCTTCTAGAATTTCTGGTCATGTTTCAGGTTCTTCCTCCAGTGGAGTCTTAGATCTGTTAGGAATTTGTGGAGTTGCCAGGTGGAGGATTTTCAATGTTTTAATGAGGGTTGCTGTCCACCGTCAGCAATTATACCAAATCGAGGCTAATTGGTCTTCTTCCCCAGTGGATTCTTTAGCTCTGTTAGGAATTTTTGGAGTCACTAGGTGGAGGATTTTCAATGTTTTAATGAGGGTTGCTGTCCACTATCAACAATTATACCAAATCGAGGCTAATTGGTCTTTGTCCCCAGTGGAGTCGCCATTATGTTGTGGTTCTTGTGATTTGTCATATTTGGCAATACCAAATGACAAGACAACATCAGACCACTTTGGGATCTCAGGATCTAGCCCTCCTGGATCCAGAGAGGGATCTCTCTATAAATGCAAGGAATGATATATCTTTAAGGTTAGATTATGGTATTAGGCTAGGTATGAAGCACAGGGGTTTTGGTTGTTTGTTTGGTTGGAGATCATTAACTGAGAAGGGTATGTGAAGAGAAAAAGGAACAAAGTAGCAGGATGTTTCAGCATGGGAAAATAGGTTAAGAGAAGTGCCAATCCATTGGGCTATGGAGTCATAAAAGGGTTTACTCGCATAACAACTATCCAAGGGTTTACATAGGGCAAGTCATCTATACCAAAGGATGTTTTTAGATAGATGGTGGGATGGAACATTAAGAAGTGGGGTGAAAGAAAGGAACCAAAGTGCAACCTAAGATCAGGTAAGGAATTTTAACCTATCCTGCTTTTGACATACCTCAAAGGAAACTCTCGATAAAGACAAAAAGGGTAGCTTAAATTTCAGGTAAAGACTTTTAACTTAGCCTACTTTTAGCATACTCTTAAGGAAAACAATCCAGCAGTCCTCATAACTTATTTCAGACAGTAGAAAACATTTAAGATTAAACACAGAGCAAGGCCTAAGATCAGAGAAAGAATTTTAACCTTCTCTGCTTTTGACACCAACTCACAGGGAAAATTTCAAGACAAACTGTTGGAGAAGAAACTAGAGGACAGGGCTAACCATAGACTTCCCTAGTTTAATATTTACTTAGCATGAAATGAAAATATCTTTCAAGGACAATACTTCAAGTTGTACTTAGCAATACATGGGCTCACCAACATTTCTTGACTAGTTATACTCTATAGAATTATCCTTAAATTACATAATCAGAGGAAAATATAAAGATAAAGATTTACAGTGAGATTTAGGGTACTTCCAAAAGTATGTCCTAATCTAGCTTGCTGTTCTTTATCGGAGAATAATGGACAGTATGAAAGACATGAAAGGAAATAATTACAGTGAGGAAAACATCACCCATAATATAGACCAGGATTCTGTGAATCTGCTTGTTCCATTGATGTGCAAAACCAGTCACATACTTTGAGTCCAGTGGCTTTTTACAGTTCAAAATTCTCTTCCTAGCCTACTATATTACAAACTTCTTGTATACTTCCCTCAATAACAGTTCAAACAGTCAATCAAATCCCAACAACCAACAATGAATTTTCAATGAATACTTATAGGTGAAAGAGGAGGTGGAGTAGTATATATGAACTTAAATGATCCATTAAGACAGAAGGGAGGAAGTATTCAAATTTCCACTCTGCTTAATGGCTCTGCATCAACATGTTGGTACCCTTTAGGCTGGTTTAGAAGTCTTTGTCAGGTTGACAATAACTCCAAGGGTATGTTCCTTGAAGTACTTTCCTGGCTGTACTACTCTGTTTATCTTCTGTGACAAGTAAGGTGAAGATTTTTTCTTTCAGGTCTTCCATACTTCATAACCAATGCACTGACATTCTAGGAGCTTTCTGTCAGAATGATAACTTTTATGGGCTTGATGAGGCATGGAAAATGCTGTGGGAATTTTTCCTTCTTAGGAAAAAGAACATTATGTTGATATTAAATCACTGATATGGCTTGATGTGTGCTTTAGGCTTCATTAAGCCTCCTTGATCATCTTCGGGTCTTCATCTGTGTCCTTTATGTCTGTAACTGTGGATTAGGATCCTTAGTCTTCAATATTATGCACTAATCTTCTTAATATTCTTCTGATACTCTTTAAACTTTCTGCTGACCTGTTTGTGTGAATATACAGGTTACAGAGGCACTGGAGGGTTTATGTCAGGTTTAATAACCCGATATTCAATGAAAACATGCTATTAAACCCTCTCTGGTCTCTTCCTCCGTGATCTTTGGCTCTGGGATAGTCCTTCTGCGCTCTATATCACCCTAACTGTGACTGTGGAGACATAATGAATTCACCACTCTGTAAACCTGCAAAACACGATAAAAAAATTATAAAAAGCTGTGGGGGTGAGGATGGCTGCTTCGGAGGCTCGTGAGGATGGAGGAGAATTGAGGAAAAAAGATGGATGCAGCGGGAAAATGGGAAAAAACTTGGCAGAGCAACTAACTAGGTGCTTTGGAGTTTTGGGCGCGAGGATAAACGTGGACCGTTAGATCAGGATGATCAACAGTGGAGATTGGTTAATGAAGTCATTTGGGAGATCGGGTGAATGGAGAATGGATGGGGGTGAAATTAAATCAGAACAATTCAATCTAAGAGATCGAAGGCTGGGAAAAAATGCGAAAGGCAATGTTATGGAGGGTAGGCGGTATGGCGGAAAATCGAGAATTGTTTTCGCGCGGCGAAATGGGGGGGAGGCAGTATTTCCTTTTGGAGCGCGATTCCATTCAGCGATCGCTTCGTGGATTCTCAAAATCGCCCATTTCGCGTAATTTTGAAACGTTAACTCTTGGGCTAAAAAATTACGCGATATTGGATAGCGACCGTTGGATCTGGAGTGTCAGATCAGATGGCGCGGGTTGCACGCGATAGGAAGTAATGTGTGCTAGCGGAACATATGGTGGGGTTGAGTTAGGACCGTCAGATCTGCGGAACGGACGATCGAGAGTTAAAGGGAAAGCAGAGTTTTTGAACAAGAGGAAAACAGGGTAAGTGAATGAGCGGAAAGATGGGAGTTGTCAGATCTGTAGGAATGGACGGCGGAGATCTAATCGTCAATTAGCGGAACAGTGAAAGGGAGAAAGGAAAATGTGGAGTGCGATGAAATCTTGGCCGTCGGTTCTTGTGTATTCGACGGTCAGGATCAAATCGGGGAATCAGGCCATCAGAGGAAAGGAAAAAGGGAAGACTGTGTTTGCGATATGCGATTAAGTGCTGGCCGTACGATCGGAAGAGATCAACGGTCAGGATTAAATTAGCGGGGTGATGACGGAGGGCTATGGGCAGAGCACGATGAGATCCTGGATGTTGGTTCTTGTGGATTCAACTGTCCAGATCAAATCGGCGGGTGCGGGTGATAAGCGAAGCGAAAAACCGATGGGGCGATGCGATTGAGCGCGGACCATCCGATCTGACTTGATTAATGGTGGAGATTAAATCATAGGTTGGGATGGCGAAAGGTTGTGGGCGGAGCACGATTAGATCCTAGCCGTTGGTTCTTGTGGATTCAACGGTCCAGATCCAATAGGGGGATCGGCATCGGAGGAGGCAAGGAAAGGGAAAAAAGAAACAGGAAACCCCGATTGCGATTGCATGATGGGGTTAGCTCCTGGTTATGGCTTTGGGTCACTTGTGGGGAAAGGGGCTAGGGCTAAGGCTAAAAGGGGCTTAAGGCCTTAATGCAAAAATGAAGATTTTTAAGGATTTTGAAGGGTTTTTTGAGGAATTCGGAGGTTCCAATAGACGGAAGGAGGGATTTTTTAAACCAAATAAAGGGAAATATAAGGTTTAAAAAGGGGATTAGGATGATTTAGAGGTTAAATGAAGGTTTATAGAGGAATTTTTGTGAAGGGAATAAGGGTGAAAAATGGAATTATTTGTGAGTGAAAGAGGAGTGAAATGATGGAAAATGGAGGCCTTTGAAAACAATTTCTTTCATAAACATCAGGGTTCATTAATGGAAACAATAGTGAAGATTCCTTGAAGGATAGAAGACACATGGAGGCTTCAATAATGATAGATTTACAAAGGAAATGTTTCTCTTGAAGGCTCAGAAACATATTTAGCCACCTGTTTGCTTTGAAAAAAATACTATAGGTGGCGAACAAGGCCCACTGCGTCGACGAAGTTTATAAAGTGGCGAATGGGATGGGAATGGTAGCAAAGGAACAACATACAATGGTGAGCAGAGTATTACGGTGGGGCCAACCACATCGCAACTTAAACAAAATGCATTGCAGGCACTTAACGATAAGTTATAAAATGTGTGATGCGATATATTGCAAATCAACGATAACAAGTTTTAAAGTTTTGTTGTGATGCGAAAAGTTATAATCGCTGATCTGCGAAGTGGTATTTTATGTGATGTGTGATTCAATCTCCACCGTTTATCGATGCTCAGATCCAATGGTCCTCACTGCTCCTTTGTTGTGGTTTTCCGACTTTGTTTCTTTGGTTGTGCCTATTCGTTTCTTAGTTGTTCGTGGAATACATTGACTCGTTCACTTCTTTTCCCACATTCACGACTCACCCGCATAGCTTTCACGACTCAACCCAAATGTGCATGACTCTTCCTTTGATATTTTTCTGCCTTAACTACTTCCTTTGATTCTTTCTTTGGAAAAGATTTTGAATATTGAAATCTATGTACAATATGAAAGATTTGCAAAGATAAAGTACATAGTCACCTTGTGATATTGTAAATTACAGGGTTCTAACATAATCAACTCAATGGAATCTACGAAGTTCGAAAATCTAATGTAAAACCCTTATACAAGGAAGCAATAATGTGGAGCTCTCATTTTAAATCTTTCAGCATACAATGGCTTGTAGAAATTCATAGGATGTCCACTGATATACTGGTGGAAGTAATGTCAAGTGTCGTTGCGGACATCGAAGATGACACCAGATCACGATCTATTGCAAGAAAATTCATCAATCAACATTATTATAAGCCTCAAATATGTGACTGTGTTATTATTATCCATTTCCTTGGGGCTATCATGGCATGGTTCTTTCACTAGAGAAGAACCCATTATAATATTTTAATGGTTCGCGATATAATATATGAATCTTTTTTAGGGTATAATTATTTTCTATTGTATTATTTTACCATGTGTCATGAACCTTTTCAATCCCCAATTCATTATTGTTGTTCAAAGGACAAATATTTTCCACCAGGCATTACATTATTCAATGTTTTCATAATGACCATGTAGGTAGTACACCATTATTTCTATGCATGGCTATTTGGTTTAGTTTTTACTTCCTTGGAATCTAATACATCCTAGATTAACATGGATATGTTTTAAAATAGTAAAAAAAACCTTAAAAATAAATTTGACACTTTATAGTAGGAATTATTATACACCTGCTACTCAATTGGGAAATTATGTGCTTATCATTTTGATTGTCACATGATAAATACATGGAAGAACGACATGGAATAAAATCAACCATGGTGACAATATAAGTTTTATGTATTAAGAAAAAAGAAAAACTTAAGGTCAACTAGAAACAACCAAAGAACACACAAATAAAAAATCTAAGAGACACGTAAGTAAACCAAGAGATTCAAAGGTATATTCTCTCAATCAGAGCTTGGGTGATGAGGTCCTAAGTCAACTCTAAATATGTGGGTGGGATATTTACCCTCGCCTCTTACTTAATGGCTCAACACCAAAAAAAGGTACCCTTAATTATTTGTGGGCACCCTTCATGTTGATCTATTTCCTACAATGGTCTAATTTTAAAATGAAAATAGGAATTAATTAGAAAGGATCGACACACATGATCACGCATTTCCCATCATTAATAAAAATATGTGTTTTTATTTATCATGTGACAATGAATATGCTCAGAGGAATGGAGGACTTCAACCTAATACTCATGGCAGTCGAGTAGTGTTATGCTTAAGAGGAAGTCCATGTGCCATTACAGATATTTTTTTGTGTATAAATATTAAAATGGCAATCAATGTGCCTAGTGTCTAGAACCCAATCATCCAACTCAACAAGAAAATATGTGTCTAAGGGTTGATGTCCGTGGGAGGGTATTTCTCCCTTGGCATGAGTTATATCTTCCTGGATGGGGCATGGCACAAGGTCACGGAAGTGGGAGGCAAGTTCCTCCAAATGATGATGCACGTGCTACTACCCATGTGGGCCCACTCTTGATGAGGTGATAATGTTTTTTTTTTATTCTTATGCTTATATATTTGTAGTGGGTTATGTATTTTTTTTATCTTGAGTTGGATTTTTCATTATTACCTTGATTCGAAGTTTAATGTGAATTCCCTTGGTTTAATGGTTAATATGAATGGGTGATTTGTTTTTGGTTGTGTATGGAGGTTTCAACTTTAATTTTAGTTTGGTCTCACTCTTTCCTCCAAAGGTGTCTCCCTCATGCAGGTGGTTTCCCTTGGAATAATGGTTTTGAAGCTACTTCATTCTCTTTTGAAGCCACTTTATTCCTCGATTTATGAGGTTTTAGTTGTCATGACCTTTGCCTTATTCTCTTTACTTTAAAAATTATCTTAAGGTTTTGACTGAATTTACCCCATGCTTTCTATGGTGGGTTTTGAGCTATGGCATCTTGGTTTCCAACCTTAATTATGAATGTGGATAGTGCTTGTTGATACTTTATCATCTTTATTTTCTTTCTTTTGAACTAATTATTTCATGACATGCTTAGTAGCTTATGTTTTCAGTTGGTATATATCAGGTTTTGTCTCTCTCCTTAGGTTAGATCATCCATTAAAATGGATGTCTCTCCTTTTATAGATTGGTGTTTTTGTTTGGTCAAGTCTGTCTTTGTAGCTTACTGGACTGCTTTCTTAAAGGTTGTTTCTCGACATCTTTGTCAAATTCAATATTTACAAGTGATATTTCTTTGGGTTACCTGTATTTGTTCTCATTGTGTTTGTGCACAAAAAAATGGAAGGTCTGGAGTATATGCCTAAGAAATTTTTACTATTTGTTTCGTTTAAATTTGGTAATTATATTAAGAGTCAGATGTTAATCATCCAACTCAAAAAGAACCTATGTGTCTAAGGGTTGATGTCTGTGGGAGGGTATTTATCCCTTAACATGAGTTATATCTTCCTGGATGGGGCAAGTCATGAGGTCAAAAAAGTGGGAGGCAAATTCCTCCAAATGGTGATGCACGTTCATACTGCTCATGTGGGCCCACTCTTGATAATAATCCACTCCCTTGTTGATGTTACACAACAATTTTTCACTGTCCATATACTCCCCATTCCTGATCCTAGAGACCCTTAACAGTGACCCCTGTGTCTATTTTCCATCATGAAAATGTGCCTTCATATCCCTTCCAGCACAATGAGTAAACTCTCTATTGACCATTCCTGAAGCAGCTCCTTGAAAACCTAAATATCTGGAGCGATGCACCCTCTCCGTGTCTTGCTCGCACCGATGGCCCTTTTTTGGTCTAGGGCAGCGTTGATCAACGCTGGAATGAGGATCATTCTCGCGTTGATCCTCTTCTGGAAAGTTTTTTAAAAACGGACGTGAAGCTTCGAGATCTAGAAGCTTTGTGGCAGAGAGCTGGTTGTTTGTTCCTGAGGATAGAGCCGAGATTCTCCCTTTGGGCTCTTTGTTCCTACAAAAGTGGAACCACCCAAAGGGATATCCCATTTCCCCACCTTAAGTGGATCCATGCTTCCTCCTCCTTTGTTATATAATGGACAATATCGCATAATTTTGCTAGTTAGAACAAAGATAAAAGAACAACAAAGGGAAATTTTGTTGCTATAGTTATCGAACGAGAGTTGAGACCTTTTTCCCTCCACATCAAGTTGAAAGTGTGCTTTGGAGACATGCCTAGATTAGGACCCATCGAAGGAGAGCTATGCCATCAGGGTGCAGGTTGTAACTCCCCCTCTCTCTTTTAATATAATACAATTGATTCATGCTTTCCATTCCTCTCTTTAATGTGTGATTGGATTCTTAGTTTTCCTTGATAAACTAAGAAGGTTCTATATGAAATATATATGTTATGCTTTCACATTTGTTTTTGTTTGATATGACCACGGAACACGAAGGATCATAGGATTCAAATGAGGATTAGCATCAGATTAAGGTAGGTGATCTATTCACGATCTGCATGTATTTACAATCTAGGAAAGTAGGCTTTGTTCCCTGTTGTTACTAGACCCATCCTAGGGCTAGAGGGATCGTCTCTGTCCACATAGAGGATTTTTTTGCATAAAAAATTGGCGAATCTATTGGGGAGTGCTAGCCTTTCAGTATCCTATTTTCAATTTTTTGATTTCTAGTCTTGTCTTTGATTTTCGTCGAGTGTCCATCTCCTTGTCTCTGTAACTCCTGTAATTGCTTACAAAATTTAATCTCTCTGCTGAAGTGATAAGTCCGATGTTAGTTTAGAAAACCCTTTTATATTTTATTCTTCTACTCTATCGGCACTGGTATTGCTCTGACAGTTGCGTTGATCAGCGCTGTATGCATTTTACACAATCACGCTTTTACCCTTCCAGCACAAGTTTCAGCCTAACAGTCGTGCCGATTTCTGTATGTGACCTTTTTAGGGTTTTGTTCAGTTGTTGACCCAGTGGGTCTTATCCTTTTGAGTGTTCTTTCTTGTTTGAATAACTCTTGTTCTTCTATATTCTGTGACATTTCTGGTTCAAGTTTTTCATCTTTCGTTGTCTCTTTTGTACATCTATTGCATCCTTGTCTTTCTAGGGTTTCTAGGTGTCCTCGGGCCATCCGAGAGGTTGCTTGCTTTATTGAATTCCATACCTCTCATTGAATCAAGTATTGTCATACCTTTCAAGCTTTGTGTTTGATTTAGTTTTGTCTTTCGGTCGGTTCCCACGGATAACATTTTTCAAGTGTCAATTCTGAATGCATTTGAGTTTCTATTCGCCATCAACATAGATTACAATTGCTTGTCCTCCGACTGGAGTTTTGCTTTCTTTGAGTGTTTGATCAGTGTGTGAACGAAGAGTGCTTTGTTTTTAAGATAATGGTTTATGTCTCTCTTTGATTTTCGAAATATTTGCCTCTTACATGCATTTTTGAGAGATTTCATTAGTACTCAAAGCATTGTTGATTAATTTGCATTCTACATTTCGAATTGAGCTTATAAGAAAAATACAAAAAGATTTTTGTTTCATTTCACTTTAGAAAATGAAAATATCATTTCGATTCACTTCTTAGTGCATTTGGTGAAAGGAAGAAAATTGTAAAATTTTTGTTTCATTTTAAAATTATGCACTTGAAGAGAAAATTTAATGTCATTTTATGCATGTATTTTGTTTATGCATTGATTGTGTGAGTTTCTCTCTCCTTCGTTAATGTAGGATTCATCGAAATGAATGGTTCTTTTCTCATTTAGCTGCATCTTAGGGGTTCAGGTGACATCAGTAGGACTTTGAAACTGAGACATAATTCAAGATCAACCTTAAAATTTATTCAATCAATATAATGAGCATTTGGAACCTAACGAATCAAATTTAGAGGTCTAGGCTAGAGACGTGTTCCAACATCATTAAGCATAGGAGCTTTCACTAACAATCTGCATTACAACGCGGGGGTGATATCATGTCCTGTGTATGGAAGTATATTGATGTATGAAAGTATATTTTGGGACACTCTCATTGAACGGTTATGCATCAGACAACACTACTACAGATTTGGACTACCATGTATCGTCGCGTATATTTTGGGAGACACCATTAGGCTGCAAACCTGCCATAGGTAACTGAGTTGGTTGCCTTATAGATGTGATACATCAAACACATCATTCAGGGAGATTGGCTGCTATACATTAAGTCCCTGGTCATTTGTCTTTCATTTGATCACCAAGGTGTATATTGCAGTTTAGGGCTACCTAGTAATCCTTTTTGCCTAGCTTACCCCGTTTTGATTTATTTCATTTTTTCTAAAATTAATTGCCCACGATCACATGGCTTACCTATTAGAACATTTCTAGGCCTTATCATGAGTAACTCCTTATAAATATTTTGTTTAAAGCCTTGAATTAACCATCTTTCTCATCTTCTACTTTTTGAGATAAGATCATTGTGGCTGAACCACCAAGTTCAGTTTCCTCTCCATCCACTCCTTCCGAAGAGAGATTGTCACTTGTGTCTTCTAAATCTCCACCTTCGAATAGGACTCAAAATAATGAGTTCGCTATCATTATGAGTATTCAACCTCTCGCCTCTTGATCTCCTCCTGATGTGCCAGTAGGCTACGTTGCGTACCCTATGAATCCATTATTTGATCCCATTTAAATATCCCCTCAATAGCCCTATAGTCCATATGATACACCTGGTGTACCGTTTGTGAATTCACCACGTCCATCTTGAAGCGCTTCCCATCATTTATCTTGATGGCTTATGAAGGAGAATTTTCATCCCCCCTGGAGGTTTCAAGTGCCATTAGTGGTGTAGATGAGTCTAAATATGAGGGGCCTCAATTCCATCCTGAGAGTTTTCCCTATGTGACGACCTCTCAACATTCCTCCCAATCGTACATTTCGCAAAATTACACCTCGTTGGGACACCTGATCTCGAGTATGTAAAATGGTACACCTTTTTATTACAATACTATTTGGAAGAATACTAGAGTATCTGCCCCTGGTCTAAGTGTTTCCAACGTAACCGTTTCCATTCCTGCTCTAACTATAGTCACGCCTACTTCCACAAAGATAACTGTTTGCGCAGGTGTTTCAGTGCCTCCTGTTAGTACTTCGGTTTCGATCCCATCGACTTCAGTTTTTGGGGGAGGTCCTACTCCGTCGAATTTTTCCCAACTTATCGGTGGACCATATAGGAGTGGAACTTCAACTTACATTCCAGGTTCTTGTCAAGGTACTGACAACATTCCTATGCCTGTTGGATCGTCTAGTCCAACATGGTTTGAATATGATCAATATTAGCAATTTTTGCAGAGTCTTAACCAACAACATTATCTCTCGTATGGTTCCCAAAAGTTTCAAACTCAAACGATAAATTCACAATGATTTCAATGTCAACCTGGCGTTCAGCTAGGGGTTTACATCTATCAGAAAGGTTTTACTTATGGTCAAAGTTGATCTTATGGCCACAAGGGAAACTTTTCGTACAATAGGCAGTGCCTTATGTACAAACTAATCCATATTTTGATCATCAAGGTCAATTTTCCTATTTTCAGTAGGGACAACCTTCTGGTCAACCGGGTCAACCCCAATTTCACTAGGGTCAGCCTTTTGTCCAGCAAGGACAACCATCCGTTCAACCTAATCTGGTATTTGTTAAGCTAGGTCATTAGGTACAACTTGGTCCTCAGGTACAACCTGGTCCTCAAGTATGTAGGTTTTAACCCTGTACATAAATTATCTGCAAAAAAAAAATCTTAAAAACAAAAAATAAACAATAGCAAGAGCATAAAACATAAAACATAGATACACAGAGATTTTCCCCTAGATCCCAAATCGGGACTTCCAGCTTGATTTTTCATTATTTTCCTTTTAGTGTTACAACACATATATATACCCGCCGAAGCATACATAAAGCCCAATTCATTAACCCTGGATTAGAACATAACCATAGTTCCCTTGATTGGATCTACAAAATACCACAGTCTGAAAACCTTCATGCGCCAAAACCATGTGCAAACCCATGCACAAAACTATGGGCGGGTTTGCCCACCGAAAAATAGGGTCCAATTTTTTTTTCTCAGGGTGTTGCCCTGACCCCAACAAGGGGGGATGTTGCACCCCCTGTGACCCCTCTGCTATGCTCGGTGCAACGTACAGTAGGATCTATCACCCCCCCTATGACCTCCCCGTGCGTGCGACTAATCATGGAAAGAAGATAACACATACCCAACAAGGTACAACCTGGTCCTTAGGCACAACCTACCCAACCTTAGCAACCTCAAGGTACCATCCAAAAACCCCTGGGAAATCCATACCAAACCTTCCAAAAACTGCAAAATTCGTATGCTACGAATTATGGTCAACCTAGACCTCAGTGGTCTACTATAGGTCAGAATCTATTTTTGGGTTAGCAACCAGGATATGGTTAGAATCCACAATGTTTCAACCCTTATGGAAAATATCAAGGTTTCAATCCTTATGGGAATCCTTTGGGGCAGAACTGTTGGGGGAATAATTTCTCCCAACCCGGTTGGCATCCACAAATTGGCATGTATCAAAGACCAAAAACCATGCCTTTAAATCTGTAATGGCCATTTCACGTTGGAACTCCTTGATGTGTCAAGATTGACCAATGATCCAATTCTTCACAATCCGTATTGGTTCTTGGTTCCAACCAAAATTTTGAGTGATTGCCCCACGTTTGAAGGAAAAATTGGGGAAGACCCCCAGGTGCATGTTATGACGTACCATCTTTGGTGCTCCTCCAATTCCTGGGTCGACAATTTTATCTGTTTACATCTCTTTCAAAGAACATTGACTGGTGTCACTACAAAGTGGTACATTGAACTTCCGCGAAGACTTTTCATGATTTCAACTCCTTAGCCATGGATTTCCTTACACATTTTCAGTTGATTGTTCATTATGAAACAAAAACCCACCTCCTAACATCCTTAAAGAAAAATATTGCTACGCATATCTTTGATCATATTCATGAATAGAGAAGGCATCACAGTTGTTTGATCAAATTTGACATTCCTGATCTACTGTTGACAGAATGGTTTACAAAATCATTCATCAATTAGATCGCTAAGGATATCTCTATGGGGGAAGTTGTCACAGAAGAGCAAGGCATAGTTCGTGCCCAGTATCTAAATTTGGTTTACTCTTAGTCCGACATGTTATATGATATATTTCCTGACACTCCGTACCTGATTTCTCAGTCTGTAGCCTCAAAAGCTCCGGTGACACCACCGGTAGATGACGTCATTGGTTCTGTTTCTCAGAATTCCTGGAAGACTTCTTCTGCTTCTAAGAAGAAATCGTCTTCTTTGTCAGATTTTGTTCCTCAGAATTCCCCAAATCTTGGAAAAAATTCAGAGGTTAATGCCGTTCAGTCTTCTGCGATCGGTAAATCCTCTAAAGGAAAAAAGAAGGGTAAAGGAAAATCTAAGTCTGATGCCCCAAAACATGACTCCTCCAAACCTCACACTGATGATGGAGCTAAACATAAACTGAAGTATCCTTGCCTGATATGTGATGACAAGCATTACACTAAGGACTGTCCCCAACGGGCCGAGGTGAGTCGATTGCTAAAAGGCACCCAAGGGACTCCGACTGTTCTTAAGGAACCGTTTCCATCACAACAGAATCAAATGGTGGAACAACCCTAGTCTTCCACCCCTTTTGGTTCTCAGGTTTTCATGATGAATGGTATTGCATCCATATCTATCGCTACCAGATCTAAATATTATGTGGAACCACGTTATTTGGCACGGAAAGAAATTTCTGGCCCTCTTCATATTGAAATGCCTAGTTCTGATCCCGTTGTACGACCACCTTCTAAAGGTGTGCTCCGCAATTCCTCTTATAATTCAAATTCCCGCTCCACTTAACATTACAATATTTTTGAGGATTTGGCTAAGGTGTCGTCTGCTATGTCCGCACTAGAAGTGCTTCAAAGCCATCCATCACAACGGAAAGTGTTGTTACCCGTTAACGGAGGAGTCGATCCAGCTGATTCAAGCCTTATTTCCTTCGATCTGGATAATTTAGTTCCGCATCTCCCTCATCAACTTGCTTTGATTATCCAAGTTGGTATTAATGGTAAAAATATCCATCGGAAAGTTGTGGAAGAAGGTGCATCTACATGCATTATGTCTATTTCTTGTTGGAAATCCATTGGTTCTCCAACTCTCAATCAGTCTCCAAATACTTTGTAGGCCTTCAACGGGAGAGATTATCATCCTTTATTTATTCTTCCAAATTTTCCTATCATGTTGGGAGGAAAAACAGTCAATGTTGAGGTTGAATTCGTTGATGCCAAGCTCAAATATAATCTTCTCCTTGGTCGCAGTTGGACTCATGCTATGTTGTACATGTCGTACACTCTCTTTCATGTTCTCCGTTTCTGCACAAAGGAAAGATTATCACTAGTGATCAATTGTCCTTTTTCACTTCCACTTCTTTAGAAGACAATCTTCCATATGGAGACCATACCACCATGCCTTATGAGAGTGTGGGGGTAAGAATTATTATCACCAAATTGAGTCCTGTTGGGCTGCTGCAATGGTCAACTTGGAGTAACTATTTCAAACCATATTTTGACTAAATATTAGCCTCTTCAACCTGAGAGGGTTCTCTCAATTTATCAAAGGATTTTCAATGAAAACTCTACTAGATGGCTAACTCTGAATTGGATTGAATGTGATTTTTTTGTGTAAGTGAAAGATGTAAACCACTAACTACCATTGGGCATGGAGTCGATATGAAAACTAAGTCACAAGTTAACCTATCTCATGGAAGTTGAGGAAATTTTATTCTTATTAAACCACACATTAAGGATAGAACAAACAACTATATGCATACAGGAAATTGGAGCATGTCACCATGAATTCCAAGTGATTATGCATAAGCAAACTAATAAATCTTGGCAAAACAACAGACTAGGTGTAAATAGGAAGTTGGACCATGTAATCATGAATTCCAAGTGATTATACAACTAGAACACTAGAGAGAAAGTAAAGGACTGACAGAAAAATCTTGCATAAGAATACATAAAAGAAGCTCAGGTCTGAAATAAGCATGCTGCAACTGTATATTTCAGATATCAAACTATTACAACAGTGGTAGTGTCAAGTAACCATCTCCCAACCATATCTAACTCTAAAATTATCTCCTTTATAGAGTGAGGACTCATCCAAATGATATGCCAACTTACTCACCTTGAATTCCCACCTCAAAGACCTATTTCAAACATGATTCTATCAGTCGAAGACTTCCTAGGGATATTTCTGTTTTGTAGAGTTTGAATACAAAAAGGACTCTTCTTTCATTAATAGTTCAAAAAATTAATTTAATAACCCTTATAAACTGCAACCAAATAATTTTCTAAGTGTAATAGAGTGCTAATGTGTCATTATTCCACATGGATGCTGAGCTGGACCTCCTCCAAGTCAAATTTTTACAATTTTTTCACAAATCTGGTTAGTGAAAATTCTGAAAAATAAGGCTTCAAATAGGAGTGTATAATTTCCAAACCCTGATAAATTTGCAAAAACGGAGAGATATTTTTGTATATGGACTTTTGCTAAAGAAAAACCTCTTTCATATTTCCAAAATACTTTGTAATTTGGTCTAAAATCAAACTTGAAGTTGACTACTAAAACAATCATGTACAAAAATTTTCGTAGCGAGTTTTAGTAGCATGGGAAAAATGTCTTTTCCATCAACCTTCTTGGCTTCTTTGTTGTTCTAACACCTTAATTATGTCATGAAACCTTGCGACCATCGATACCCCCCCATAAAACATGCCAAAACTAGATTTTAAAGAAAAAAAGCAGCTACAGGAATTTTTGTAGTGTTTTTCTGGCTTCAACCCTAAAGCACCCTACAAAAACTCCTAAAAAAGGCAGAATTTGCAGTTTAGAAATGAAATCATGTTTCCAAATTATTAATATATTTTGAAAAACTGGAGGATATTTTTTTAGATAAAAATGTTTTTAGGAAAAACCTCTCCTGTTTTTTTAATTACAATCTCCAGTTGTCCAAAATCTGCATTTGAAAAACATGTATAAAGCAAGAAAATTCTGTTTTCTGAAAATAGGGCCAAAAGAAATCCCTGTATCTCTGAATTTGTAGTACCTTTGAGAAAAGTGAAATAGGTTATGGTTACTTGATATGTTCTTGAAAATAACCTCTCTCAGTTTCTTAAAATACTTCTCTGTTTTTCCAGAAACCGCCCTTGAAGTTGAATGCTCAAAAGTAAAAAAACAGAGAAATATTCATATTCGCTACGAAATTATCAGGTGTTTTCATAGCGTTTTCTATTGTTTTCCTGTGTAAAACGCTATGAAAATTTGAAACTTAGAAGATTCATCCTTTTGAGTCTGAATGCACGGGGAATGACAACTGACATGGTATGGGACTGATTTGACATGAAATGCCATAAATGAAGGCGATCTCAAAACTTAGGATAAGCTTAAAAATGCAAAAAAATTCCAATACCACCTTGAAATGGCTTAGGAGACCTGATCCATTTAGTGAGTGACCTATATGACCTTATCTAAAATGTTTCACAATTTTATGAGTGATAACAGGGATTTTCAAAGATTCTTCCCTTATGGGTCTATTTTCTCTTCCTCCACCAAACACTCCTCAGGTCAATATGATCTCCACTTCTTCTAATCCCTGGATCATCCCTTCACTTAATCAGGTAGATTCATTTGGTGATGTGATGCCGTTAAGCCCAGTAGAGGTCAATTATTGTGAAATCGTTTCAGCTTCGACTAATGATTTCGAACATGTTACTTCTAGCATGCATTTTGATGTGTACTCCCAATCTTCTTGGCTCAATTCCTCAGATTCATCTGATCCCTTGAATGAGACATTTCCATCTAACGAGAATATCGTGGAAACTATGTCTCTCGAAGAAACCCCTTGGAATGATATCCATCATCGTTCATCATTTCTCCCAAGCCCTGGAGTAGCTCAGTTCTGTCTTGAAAATCTCGCTTCCCATGTTCTGCGTGATCCGCTCCCGACATTGATATCGGCCAATGAGGTATTTCCTAAGGGGAACACAGGTAGTATTACTGTGACTATTCGTATCAAAATTTTGTGAAACCAGGAACTTTTGAAAACATTCATATTGGGGTGACTTTCTCTCCAGATAAGGTCAAGTTCTATCCTAGTCTCTTTCAAGAATTTAGAGATGTTTTTGCATGGTCCTATGAGGAAATGTCTGACATCGATCCGAGTATAGTGGTGCTAAAATACTGACTTATCCTAACACGAAGCTTGTTTGTCAACGAATTTTACCTATGCACCCTAGGAAGGAAACCACCATAAAGGGAGAGGTTGAAAAAATTCTTAAGGTTGGATTTATTTATCCTATCCCATTAACATATTGGGTGTCCGATATTGTCCCTATCAATAAAAAGCAGGGTACCATTCACGTTTGTATTGATTACCGAGATATCAATCAAGCCTGCCCAAAGGGTAACTATCGCACTACGCTTATTGACCAGATAATCGATGAATGCGTTGGGAGTGAGATTTTCTCCTTCATGGATGGGTTTTTTTGGCTACAACCAGATTAACATCTTGCACGCTGATCAGCACAAGACCGCCTCTATCTGTCCATGGGGAACCTTTGCTTACATAAATATCCCTTCCGATCTAAAGAATGCTGGTGACACCTTTTAGCGCACGATGTCCTATGTTTTTCATGACATCAAGAACATCGTGAAGCCTTATCTGGATGACCTCCCTGCTCATTCAACTAAGCACCACGACCATCCCACACACCTTCAAGAGTTTTTTCTATGCTGCTAACACTACAAAATTCGTTTGAATCCTCATAAGTGTTTTTTTTGCATTGAATCTGACAGACTCCTTGGGTTTTTCATCTCTAAAGAAGGCATTCGACTCAACCCCTTGAAAGTGATCAGGTGATCATGTCCTAATTGGAAAAATGCTCAGAATTTGTTCAAAATAGAACTAATGGAAATATCTCGTCGATACGATCTCGGCATCGTGAGCGGCACTCAAATCCGTTATCGTATGGAGAAGATATTGCATTTTGAAATCGCCCAATAACTTTCAATTTTGAAAGGAAATTTTTTAATATTATGTGTTAGGATAATTTTATTTTTTATTAAGGTTTAATAAATTATTAAATTATAAATTTTTTATATTTTATATGATTTAAATTAATCATATATTATATTAATTAATATATGTTTTAATTAATTTTAAATTAATTAAACCTTTTTAAAATCTAATTATTAAACCCCACCATATATTAAAACAAAATTCGAATTTATGTAAAGTCCTATACCCAAATTCGAATTATTTAAAACCCACATGGCATACATTAAAGGTTTTAAACCAAAGTTTATTAGTCAAAGGAAAATTCACGTGGCTACGTGTTATGTTTGGAGCAGAATGATAAGGGCGTGGGGGCCAACCCCTCTCCCACGGAACCACGCGGCCACAACCAAGATCTAAGTAGTTGAACTGGCGGGAGTTATATGTGGCAACAGGTCATGTGGAGCGGGGAAGGTTTTAATGCACCATTTTATTTTATGTTCAAACATTAATGTAACTGCTTATAACTCCAAGTTTTTAAACCGAATTTCGACGGGCGCGATCACATGACCCCCGTGGACCTTATCCTATAGCCCTTAACATCTAGCAGAAGATTTGGCGGAGCCCCCAAAGTTAGCGCCGACCCTAATTTAGCGGGCTTATTTGGCAGTCCTTCCAGATTTGGAGGAGCTTTTCTAGCCCTAATTGGGCAAAACTTGTACAGGTCATAAATTTGGCCAGGAAAGTCCAAATTGAGCAAATTTTATTTTGATTTTGGGGTATTGGAGCATTATAAAGCTACTGGAATAGGTTTCAGAGCCATCAAGGCATTTCTTCAGGTGTTTCATCAGCGAGAGAGCTTGAAGAGCCACCAGGGCTTTGAGAATGGAGAGATGTATTGGGTTATGAATTCATCTGTTTGAGGTGAATTTTCTGTCATTTATTACTGTTTCCAGCACTCTGAATTCATTTATGCAGCTTTTTATGCCTGTTTAGGCTTTCTACACTTTGTATAACCAATTTAAGAGCATAATAAGAGCAAA
The DNA here is from genome assembly GCA_034641835.2 of Pinus albicaulis. NCBI lineage: Eukaryota > Viridiplantae > Streptophyta > Pinopsida > Pinales > Pinaceae > Pinus > Pinus albicaulis. The sequence continues at coordinate 1,181,825,953 of CM076579.1, read as the reverse complement.
GGCATGCCCATTTGGGGGCCTTGGACTTGGCAGATGTAGCCCAGGAGGGGTGAACTGCCTAAACATATGCTGAGTTATATTTTGTGTCAATTTTTCTGCTTATTTTCAGAATTACATGTGTTAAAAAATAAATTGAAATCAGCCTCCCATTCACTAAAGGACTAATACACTTAGCAAAACACATTTGTTCCATTGCAAAACACTTCTAAAAGCTTGCACACATCTATTAAAGGTTAATGAATACTTTGAACCAGCAGCAAATACTTTCATAACCAGATCATTAGTGTTTACTGATTATTTCTTTAGGCAGAGTATGTTTGTGGGCCAGGTAGCCTCTGGTTTCATCCTTTCTTTGAAAGGTGAAATAACCAGTGAATGCCCCAACAGTCTATCTCTGTATTTGAAATAATAATTTCTCACGTTTTCAGATCAGAAAGTCAAGGTTATCTTTAATTTACCCCCTCCCTCCTCTTTATCGCAATTGCAGAGTCTGCAAGGGAGAGCTAATTTCCTACGTTGTTTCGTTCCCAATTATACAGAGCTTACTAAGTGTTTTACACGATTACTGAAATAAGGGATCCCATTTCTATGGGATAAAGTTTCTCAACTCTCCTTTGATTCTTTAAAGAACGTTCTCATCAATCCTCCTTTACTCCACCCCACCAATTATCATCGTGAATATTTCCCTTACTTGGCGGCTTCCTCTGGTACCAATTCTATGGTGCTTGTCCACGACGACGACAATGGTACTGAACATGTCATCTATTACCTCATCCGTAACCTTATAGATACAGAAAATCGATATTCCCATGTCAATAAATTGGATTTAGATGTGGTACATGATGTTCAGTGCTTTCGGCATTATATTATTTTACACACGACTATCGTGATCTTCAACTACAATCCTATGCCTTATATTTTGACCCGCTAGTTGCTGGGGGAAAATATTCAAAATGGATTGTTATTTTACAGGAGTTTGATTTGGAATTCACTGCTACCAAATCAAAGAAATCATTGGTTTTCACTGAATTAATATGCTCCCTTCCTTCTGCCTCTGCTCCATCTGATCTCAATCAGCACATTACAAACGTCACTCTCTTCATGATCAACACTTTCGATCCATGGTATGGTGATATCATCATATATCTCCAGACCCAAACTTCCCAATCTGAGTTGGATAAGTCTGATCGTTGACAGATTCAACATCATTCCCAACCATATCGCATCATTAGGGATACTTTATATTGCGTTGATGTCGATTCAATTCTTCGCCATTATTTGACCTTCAAAGAAGATAAGGGAGTGCTCAACGACTACCACTCTAGGGCATGTGGTGGTCATATGCCTGGCTATGTAACAACTCAAAAAATCCTTCATGGTGGTTACTTCTAGCCTTCTATTTTCAAACATTGCATCCTTGCCATTCATAAATGCCCTGCTTGCCAGATTTATCAGGGCAAGATGCGCGCCCCACCCGCACCCTTACACCTAGTTGTTACCGTCGCCCCGTTTGAAAAATGGGGCATTTAATTCATGACATGTAACCCTCACTCGGCCGGGGGGCATGCTTATATAATTTTCGTTGTGTACTATTTCACTAAATGGGTCAAGGCGATGCCTACATATGCTGCTGACGGTAAAACCATTGTTCAATTTCTCTTCAATCATGTTATCGCACGATTTGGTGTTCCTCAGACCATTGTCACCGACCATGGCTCTCATTTTTGCCTTTACATGATGGCTGAGCTAACTTGTCAGTTGGGCTTGCATCACAATAGCTCAACTCCATATTACTCTCAGGCCAACGACCAAGTTGAAGCAATAAATAAAGTCCTAGTTACTATGCTTCAACACACTATTGGGACCCACAAGTCAAATTTTCATCTCATGTTGTTTTCAGCTCTCAGGGAATACAAAACCTTGACCAAGAACACTACTGGATTCACTCCATTTCAGTTAGTGTATGGCCTCGAAGTAACCTTGCCGATTGAAAGTGAAATTCCTTCGCTCAAGTTAGCTGTCGAATTTCTTCCAAATACCTTTCCAGAAGAGGAACATCTCTTCTACTTGGAACGGCTTGACGAAATTCGACGCTTCACTGCTTTGGTTATTGAAGCACAAAAGAAATGGGTCAAAGCCCATTTTGATCAGACGGTTTCTCCACGTTCCTTCTCTGAAGGAAACTTGGTCCTTCTCTATGACCAAGCACATGAAAAACTAGGGGCAGGAAAATTTGAACCTATGTGGCATGGGTCGTATATCGTAAAATGTGTTTTGCAGACATGGGCTTATGAGTTGATTGATTATGAAGGTTATCCTTTAGATAAACCCTGAAATAGGATTTATCTAAAGAGACATTATGCATGATTTTATTGTGTACCTACTCTTGTACATTAGTGTTCTTTTCATTTTTGTACATTTTTGGTTTGGTGTGCATTTCCAAGCGATTTTCCTGCTTATCTTATTTTACTTGATTTGAAGATGTCTTTGGCTCCTTATGTCGGTTTCGTTGATGGTGCCTTCCGTAGTACCCAAAATATATATTCTATGACCTGGGTTATATATGACCCTAATGGTGAGTTAATAGATATGTAAGGTATATGTTTAGGCCATACAACCAATAATATTATTAGGAGTTTGGCTTCTGTGATCCATAAAGTGAATAAAATATTTCGGGTAAAAATCACATCAAAGATATTTTGTCGACGCATTTCAAACCAGCTAGTGTGGTTCATCATCAGGACAAGGTGATGAATAATATTGCTAAATACAATGTAGTTATTCAACTTCTGTCCGAAGCAATCTCTCTTGACATTAGAGAACTGGTTGTTAACCTGGATTCACAGCTTGTTGTCCTACAACCCAATGGGAAATATTCTTTCAGACACCCTCAAATCTTGAGAATGTATCTATGTGTTCGTTTGTTAGAAATACATTTTGATTACATAACATATAATCACATTCCATGACAGATGAATACATTAACACATGCTTTGGCTAATCATGTTCTAGATAGACATTTGCAGAATTTATAATCATTTTAACATGCATAGAACAGGAAAATAACACACACACACACACACACACACACACATATATATCGATTGGTTTGAAAATAGTGTTAAAAGGTACATCATAACCCCCCAAAAAAATTATATATCTTCTGGTACATAGTGAGACTCGCAAGTCTTGGAAAAACTGCAGAAAATAAAAATCTAATCTAATCTGCATGGTGATCACAGTAGCAGGCTACTGCTTGAATGACTTGAGTCAGCAGTCGATGAATACAATCGGATACCCTGACAATATGTTGCTGGTACTGGCGGGGAATGTCTCCCATCTGCGCGTACTCTGGAATCCCGGTGGTCAAGGAATTTAGGTTCGCAATCTCTTCTTTAGGGTCTGCTCCCTCCACATAATGAGCACCCTCAAAGTCTCTCACCACCCTCCTGACAATCGGCGCCATCCCTACCAACCTCTGTGGTCCGACATCGGCGCTCACCAGCTGGAAGTGGTAAATCAGGGTCACCTCGGAAATCTGTCCCAGAGTATGGCCAGTCTTCCACTATGATAATTTGACGCCTCAACCATGTAAAGAAGGAAGTTCTAAAAGACATCTATTGTCCACCTCCTCCACGAAGCATCAATGTTGCCCATCTTGCCAACCGTGGCTCTTGTGGTAATGGTGCCTCTATCTCTATTCCCTAGTACTAGAATAGGGGCACTCGTTCTAGGAAGAGGGCTGTCAGAACAGACCCATATTCGAACTGCTTCAATTTTATGTTCTTGCACTTCGTGAGCTGAGTTTTCATGTTCTCCACTATAGCCTCACACAAGTTGAAAATGGTTGGTGCCATGCAGTCCACCGTATTCTATAGTTGAGCCTTGGTGGCCTCATGTGGCGCTTGCACCCTAGCCACGTGTGTGATACTATATAGCACTACCTTGAGCGCTAGATTGTCCACTCTGCTTATGGCTATCTTGTCGCTCGAGGATCTTGTTGCCTAAGAGCATGCTCTCCCAATGAGCATGTCCATGCTCTCATCCATAATTCGGGCTCCGGAAAACCATGCTCTTGCCCCTCTACATGAGAGGCTAGTGATGAAGTAGATATATGCCACTTCAATTTCTAGTTCTTGGGCACTAAGAATAAATCTCTCTCGATCCATGTCCCAGATGCTGATCAGATATTGTAGCAAATCTGGTTGGACTCTTATGCCCGAGGTCATGAAAAACCTGAGGAGCTCACAGTTCCTCAATGCATCCATGAAAGCCCTGTTTTGCATAGCTTCCTGATCAACTTCATCGTGATCTCTTTCTTTCCACTCAATCACCATGATTGATGGCTCTTCTTCCATGCAAACAACATTCAACAAGTCCCTTGTCAGTGTTTTCGCTTAAAAAATTGGCTTAAAATAGTTTTTCTTGAGAGTTTTTGTGCATTTTTCCACTTTGCGGGCAGCGCGGCTATTTTAAAAATAACAGCACCGATCTGTGACCTTTCCATTCTGAAAAAGGAAGTTTGGTGCGGTCCCGATATGGCATACTCGCGCTGATCCGCTGAGTCAACAAATTTTAAATCCTCTCACCAAAATGAAAATATGCCTTAAAACACAAAGATATGAGTATTGAAATGCAGGAAAGAAAAGCACCTCTTACTTGGCATAGACGATTTGCTATTCAGCCTCCTGGATCTCCTGCAATGTGCTCTTGAATATTTGAGGTAGAAGAGGGTAAATATTCCTTCTCAACAAATGTGAAAGTAAAAAGTAAATTGTTTTTTAATTTCTCCATGTTTTATAAATGCTCAATGTCATTTTAGGGTTTTTTTACCATATTTTGATAATATTTTAATACTCTTACCTCGAAACAGTTTATGAGTTTGTTCTTGTAGTGACAGGTTCAATTTCTTCATGGATGAAATATTCACAAGTTCTAGTTTACTACTTTTTTAGACTCGATTAAAAATAAATGAAAAAGCAACCACTCTGGAGTCATATTTCAACCCTTTTTTGACTCTTTAAACATGAAACGATTTCCAAGTTCTTGTCATTTTGAGCTCGTTAAAGTTCATGAAATGTTATTTAACCAGTATATGTTTACTCATTTTTCGGGCTAGGATAAATTATTTACAAAAAAGGAATATCTTAGTCAATCACGACTAAGAGGTTCTCTCACACTTTGTTTTCTACCTTTTCGGGTATGAGGGACTATTTACCAAAAGGGCCATCTAGAGTTTTCTTTTCGCCTCTTTTCAAACTCTCTAAACATGAAAAGATTATGAGTTTCACCTTTGTCAGACTCGTTAAAATTTAATGACATTGGATCCATCATCATGATGATACTGAGTTCCTCCTTCCTAGGGCTCGTAAAATGTACTAGGATGGATTTTTCTTAAGGAAAAAATAATATCACAAGAATATTATATCCCCTTCAAGCTTATATACAAAAATAATTGGGGTACTCGCCAGAAATAGTGGGGGAAAATGGAAAGCGTTAGTCAATTGTGTTGGCAGTATGTCGCTCTTGAACATGACACATCCTCTGTTTCGTGTCGGGTTAGGGATATCCTCCATTCGTCACTTTTCCTCTTTGGGTTTGGGAAATCTGTTTTGCCTCTAATACCATCATTATTCTTTTCAAACATGACCTATGATTCCATTTGAGTCAAATATTGCCAAACTCTGGAGTCGTGCCTCTGATATGTTCAAGAGAATTTCCTTCTGCATCTCATTCATTTCCTAGTTCTATGATCACTTTAATTATTATTGCCTTCATCTTGTGTCGATGGTGTGGGATACATTATGGCCCTCCTTCGACGGATCACTTCTTTTCGACTTCAGCACATTATCCAAGAAGTTGATCTAGAGATCCCCTTTTCAGTACCTTGGAGCCTACATGCCCTAATGGCAGGTTGTTTGCATCCGACGACAGGCTTACATCATTGGCCTTCGATCGGGTGATTCCATGAGTGTTCAATGTCAGATCCTTATTCACATCTCGTGGATTTTTTATTGGTACTTTGAGATCCATTGTCATCATTGGTGGTTTCTCTCACACCTATTAACAATGTACATCATTATTAATAGAATTTTGGCTGCTGTGATCCATCAATAAATTATGAAAAAATCTTTCGGTAATAATTGAAAAAAGGCCCATAAATCTCAATAGAGATGACGGTTGGAATATAAGCAAGTGTTGGATCCCTGCCTTATATTCTTAATTTTCCTTTTTATTTTTATTTTTATATTTTTTAATTTAATTAATTAATTAATTTATAAAAAAAAATTAATTAATTAATTTTTTTTTTAAAGATAGAATTACAATAAAATAATATATAATTATAATAAAATAATATTTGTATTTTGAATAATCAACTAACGATATTAATAAAAATAAAATAATTTTTATATCTAATTAAACTATTAAAATGACCTAAATAATTTTTATATATAATTAAACTTTTAATTTCAAAATTCAAACTAGTCATTACGATTTTTAATTAAATAATTAAATTAATAGAACTATTTATTTTTATTTTTATATTATTATTATTATTATTATTATTTACTTATATATATATATATTATTATTTTTATTTTTAAAGATAAAATTACAATAAAATAATTTATAATTATAATAAAATAATATTTGTATTTTGAATAATCAATTAACGATATTAATAGAAATATAATAATTTTTATATATAATTAAACTATTAAATTGACCTAAATAATTTTTATATATATTTAAACTATTAATTTCAATATTCAATCTAGCCGTTACGATTTTTTAATTAAATAATTAAATTAATTGAACTAACCGTTATGGATTTCAAAGTCTAATTAGCTGTTATACTAACAATTTTCTTTGCCCTTCCTACATCTATTTAAACTCAACGACTGATCTGATCTCTCACCTAGTCCTGATGATGAACCACACTGGTTGGTTCGAAACGCGTCGACTTTGTTCATTATAATATGATTATTACCGAAAGATTTTTTCATAACTTAATGTACATCATTGTCTAGAATCAGGTGATTTTCTTACATGTTCGACTTCAACTCATTTATTCACATGCTTGAATTTGTACTTTATTGGGTTGTGTCAGAGCGCAAGACCCTAGGTTCTGTTTTATAAAGCTTAGGCTGCGAGGCGATATGTATTATTCATGATTGTATGCATGACTCGTTCATTTGGATGGCTGCGACCATATCTTGAGTTTATATTTGTGATCCTATTTATTTGGATGGTTGTGACCATACCTCGGATCCTATTTGATGATCACTTCTATGGATGGATGCGTCCATACCTTATGTCATGTGATTATTTAAGAGATATAAGTCTATGTATATGTGCATTTGTTTTCGTAGGTTTTCCGACAACGATGTCTTAGTCTTGGCACTTATTCGTAAAGAATTTCACCCCTCACTCTCGTTCGAATTTCATGCTTTAGGGGGAATTTATTATACAAAAATTTGTCAATGTCCATGTACTCTCGGTTCCTGATCCTGGAGACCATTAATAGTGACCCCTCTGTCTATTTTCCATCATGAAAATGTGCTTTCATATCCCTTCCAAAACAATGAGTAAACTCTCTCTTGACCATTCCTGAAGCAGCTCCTTGAAAATCTAATTATCTGGAGCGGTGCGCCCTCTTTGTGTCTTACTCATGCCGATGGCCCTTTTTTGGTATATGGAAGCACCGATCAGCGTTGGAATGAGGATCATACCCGCGCCAATCCTCTTCTAGAATTTTTTTTATAAATGGAAGTGAAGCTTCGAGATCTAGAAGCTTCGTGGCGGAGAGTTGGTTATTTGTTCCTGAGGATAGAGCCGAGCTTCTCCATTTGGGCTCTTTGTTCCTATAAAAGTGGAAACACCCAAAGGGAAAACCCATTTCCCCACCTTAAGTGGATCCATGATCCCTCCTCCTTTTCTATATAATGGAAAATCTCCCATAACTCTACTAGTTATAATAGAGATAGAAGACAACATAGAGATATTTTGTTGCTATAGGTATCGAGCAATATTTGAGACCTTTTCCCCCCCACATCAAGTTGAAAGAGCGCTTTGGAGACATGCCTGGATCAGGACACGTCGAAGGAGAGCTGCGACATCAAGGTGTAGGTTGTAACTCCCCCCTCTCTTTTTTAATATAATACAATTGATTCGTGCGTTCCATTCCTATCTTTAATGTGTGATTGGATTCTTAGTTTTTTTTTATCAACTAAGTAGGTTGCATATCCAAGATATATGTTATGCTTTCACATTTGCTGTTGTTTGATCCCTTGTGCAGGTAACCAAGCGCTGGTGATGATGAAGATCTGACCACAGAACGTGAAGGATCAAAGGATTCAAACGAGGATTAGCATAAGATTGAGGTAGGTGATCTATTCATGATGTGAATGTATTTACAATCTAGGAAAGTAGGCTTCTAATTGTTCCCTGTTGTTACTAGACCCATCCTAGGGCTAGAGGGATCATCTTTGTCCACAGAGAGGATTTTCCTGCATAACAGTGGACACAATAGTGTTTATGAGGCATAGGGGAGGGGTTAGAGATAGTAAGAAATACAATCAGTAATGGGGGAAAGGAAGGATAAACTAAAGTCCAAGGAGAGTTCCACATTGTAGGAGCATGGAGGATAGGGTCAACATTAAAATAGCTATACACAAAGGATACTACCAACCATGACCACCAAAGAGGGAGAGGAGGACTATAAAATAGGAACAATCAAATTGAAAGGAAACATATCCAAAGAGAAAACTTGTAGTGAGGGTTCCAAGGACACAAAGCAGGAGATGCACAAGATCAAGCAAAGGATAAGTAAGATGGAATTCAAAGGGTGCCAAGGTGAGATTGGATGGAAGGATATGGTGTTAAATCCCAAAGGAGGACAACGCACCAATAGAAGACTAGTAAAACTACACCCAAAATTAGATGTGAAGGGAATAGATAGGAAGTATGGAGATGAAGAGGGTTAAGCACAAGAGCCATTGAGTTGAGGATGGAGTAGCAACCTGAAATTGGAAATAATCCAACTAGGAAGGTTGATTTTTACCCAATTGAATCGTCGAGGAACCATGCAATGGAAGGAAATGTGCTATGTCATTGCATGTTCCTGTTGGTGGAATGGACTGGTTGTGCATGTTGTCATTTCTTGAGAGATACAAACTCTCATGATGGAAAAACCACCAGTTATTTGCATTAAATATAAATTTTGTTCATTAATTTCATTCAAAGTAAAAATTTTGTTTTATAAAATTTCCAACCAATAAAATTTGTTGTGGCTTTTATCATGGCTTAAAATTTCTTTCAAATTTGGCTAGATCAATTTGGAGGAACCATCAATATAAAATGTCAAATAAGTTCTGGTCGAGGGGGACCCATTGACAAATCAACTGTGTCTGTAATATAAAAACATAATTACCATCAAAGAAAGTCATATCAACATGTCAAGTAATACATGCATCAGAATACATAGTAAATTAATTAGGAGTCTCGTCAAATGCACCTTGAATCATCTGATAAAAAGGTTGATGGTGGGTCTGTGTATGTCCTTCATCTGGAATGAAATTAATTGGATGTTGTAGCCCTGAAAACATTCACACACTATATTACGAACATCAACAACAACCAGTGCACAAAATTAAGAGAAAATACATAACAACAAACTTGGAGAATCGCCAATTTGATCTAAAAATACTGATATCATCTCCCTATAGAACTTACCTAGAACAGTACAGGATACATTGCTAGAGCAAGGATGACCATGCTTGTTGAGGTGTTGAAACTGAAATGGTTCATCTTCGGATACAGGGACATTCAAATCAATATCCAAGGTTTGACATTCCTTTTTCTTCTTTTATTTTTCATTTTAGGACAAAGGAAACTATTCTTCCTCTTCAAGGATGAGTCGTAAGCACCCAAACCAAGGTTGAAGTCATAATCTATAATATGAAGATCATTAGCATCATCCACAATTTTTTTAGCTAAGTCAATCAACTTTTTTGTCTTACTCACAATAGAAGAAGGACTATTCTGAAACAGGTCCAGATAGCCAAACAACTCCGCTCTCAACAAATTAAGTTCTTCAACATTGTCATATTCCATATTGGTTGTGATAGTATATGCATGAAGGTTTCGTGCCTCTGTACTTATCTCAGAAGGGGCATTCAATGTATTGGGTGTGGTATGAAGATCCAATAAAGGGTCTAAATCAATTAAGGAGGAATGAAACTAATCTACCTTTATGGCATGCTTGCAAATGTTGCCACGAATAGACCATGGGCAATTGTAAGTGATAAAATTTGTGCGATGACAAATGATAAGATATTCCTTTTCAGGTTTTCTTTGAATCCTCACCCAATAAGCACGAGATATGCTCTCATGAGGTCTGCAATAATTGTTTGGAATTCTTCTAGCCTTTTCCATTAATGATTCAGGTTGCATCTCTTTCTTGTGGTTGCTAAAATATCCTTTTTTTTTCAAAATTTCCTTGAATCGATAACATGGCTCAACATTTTTGAGGAGAGTATATAATCGCCAATATATTTCATGGGAACATTTCTTTCATCTATCACATATAAAGGTTGTCCTCATATAACCATGGTATGATTCCACAACATTATTTGTCTCCCGGTTTTCATGAGGAAAATATTTGCAGCCTTTAACCCACATCCCTACATGGAAATACTCAATTAGTAAATATATGTTATCCTTATGAAACAAAAAAAATACAACACAAAAGGAATATTATGCAAACTTACAAATCTTGTCACTGACAACCCAAGTCTTGTAGAAATAGTCCAAAAACTTTTCCTCAGTTGCATATTTGGTGAAAAATGCATTGATTGCATCATCCACTTCATGACTAGGACAATATTTCATGATATGTCCAAGTTCATTGAACATCTATTTTTCTTTTTTTGAGCTTTTGACCAACCGATTAACATTCTTTATCCATGCCCTCCTTATGTGCCAAATACACAAGATCACTTCACATTTCGTGATTTTACTACCACATTTAATTCATTTTAAGTGAGAAATTTTTAGAATGAATGCAACTCAAAATCTCAATTAAGAATATTGATGTTACCTCAAAGTAATGATTTCAGCCATAACATTATCAACCATGAAGGCATTGACCTTACAATTGGGATGAAGCTGAAAACACCTATGCAGAGGCTCTCCAGCCATACTGCTATATCTTGTGATGTATTACATGACATCACCACCCATGCAACTGGTACCCCACTTTGTTGCTCATCAAACATCGCAAGCATGTACAACTGATACTATCATATTAAATGAAATGAAGTTAATTTTAAGTCATAAATCATATTGAATAATTATAACCAAAATGATTTTATTAAACAATCATTGGAAAAAAACTCACCCCATATTTGTTTGTACTGAACGTTGAGTCCATGGCTATCAAGCTATTGTTGGATAACTTGACCATAGTTTCCAACATCCATTTTGTTTGTATTCTAGCTATAAAAGGGTTCTCTCGACCATTTGGATTCTGGTAGAAGAAGAAATCATTTTGATTTTTTTGATACTAGAGATTCACACTCATTTCATCTTTTCTATGCAATTGATAACTTTCTTCCGTCAGACGATTATAGATGTTTACAATGTCTTTTGTATGCAATAAAAAAAAATCCCTATATCGACCTGTAGCATCTGTGTCAATATATTTCTTGATATGCATTTTGCAAACATAATCAATTGGGAGTTGAAGAAAAAAATCTTTCTAAATAGGAAATCATGTCCTTCGAAAGTCTTTGCTTCATCTGAGAAAAATCATCACTTAAAGTGTTGTGTTTTCCATGACAAGACCATCATTTCCCATCTTCATGATCATACATGTTATATGTTATTACTGCTATGTTGAGATCCTGAACCATAATCTTTACAATAAAATGGCATTGACATCCCCTCTTTTTGGAAAATGAATGCCTTGGTTTTCTTTTTAATTCTTCTCTCTTGTTAACTAGACCATATGATCAATGATAACTACAAAATAAATAACGAAATGTCACCACATCTAATAAATTATAAAGCACTATTAATATCAACATCTAAACAATTTTGTTCTAAAATACTTACAGTTCATGCAGTAAGCCAACACTAGCCCTTGTGCTCGGGGGTTTGCTTTGTAGACACACGGAGGAACATGGAGCATCTGGATTCTATTCCTCTCCTTTTATAAAATCATGAATTATTTCTTTTGGAATTTTGGCAACACGGTCAATATTCATGTGTTTTTTGTATACTTCACACCAAACTAAATCTTTACTAGAAAAAAATGACTTTGTCATTAGGGTCTTGCACCTCAAGAGCCATGATTGACTACCATTTATTTGCCATGTTGTCTGAATGTATGAAAAAAAATGTGGAAACATATTAGGAAGCTGGAAATGGTGACACATTCAGCTGTATAATTAGATGAACTTGAAGAACAACTACCCTCTTTCCAGAAATTAGCACCCAATTTGCTTCACTTAAACAATAAAAAAAATCAACAAATTTTATATACAAAATGGGAAACCTCAACAAATTTTATAAATCCTTTAATGAACTTCGTTTGAAAATCATTCTTTCATAAAAATCTCTTATTCCAGTCTTCATAGATTTATATAATCCCATAGTTCAGAATTTAGGAGTTTATTAATCCGCAAAACTCAAACTAGATAACCAAAATCACGTCATCTTGAATTAACTATAATCTAAGAGTAGCCAATCTGGTTGAATTTATCAATGCTTAATTGACTAAAGGGGCAATAGAAAACAACCAAAAAAGAAAATAAATGGTAAAACAAAGATCCTTTTAAACAAAAAAAAAAACTATACATTTTATGGATTACAGGTCTTCCGATAGAATACCTCTGTGTGCTACTAAAGGTCTAGAGTAAGTGAACATCTGGTGGTTTGTATAATGCCTTAACATTAAGGACCCTTGGAAAAAATGTTGGTGTTGTTTGATGTTGTATTGATACTCTAATCCCTAAGTTCTCGATCACTTTTCATGTGTATGAACAACACTTCCCCTACAATTGAAACCGCATTATGCACAATGACTACTTAACGCCTTAACACTTAATAGATTTGGGTGTTAAGATGGATATACATTGGCTAGGTATCAGGGTTAGTTAAGGGCACATTAGTGTCATGTTGTGTAGTTAGGTGGCAAGGATGGCATGTTCATCATGTCCATGCAATTTTTTCATTTCAAAGTTTTGCAAAATAATTCCAATGCCTTTCTTTTTTTGGGTTGTGGCCATGCTATTGGAAGCCTCCTTAGTCCATTGCAAAAAGATAATGCTTCTATATGTCTTCTCATGGGGCTATTTAAAATGAAGGGTTTAATTTGGTTGTCCAATCTCTATTTATCTCTACATCTCTGATATTTTGCATATGAGGATTTGATTGGCTAATGACGAGCTTGGGAGGAGATGATTCCTATATAGGTCTTCTCATTGGTGAGTTGGAAACTTAACTATGATGCCCTTTTTATAGTTGCACACTCTTTGAATACCCATTTTTTCTCTTGTTTCTCAATCAGAAATGAGCTTTTTCCCATTGACCTATTTTGATTGTCATTTGTTGGAAATTTATACATTTCTCTTCTCTTATCTCATTTAGGTTGTATAGTGTGGAAATTTCCAACCCTAGGTGAGTGTTGTCTTTATGATCTCACTTAAACAAATAAATTGCTGAATTTAATTAACAAAAATTATTTTCAGACCATAGCATCAATCAAACAATAGTTAGAAAAGTAAATTGTGAAAGTATAAAATATTTTTACATACATAGGAAATTCATCCTCAAAAATCAGTGTTTCATACCTTATTCAAATCATGTAGGCAACCTGCACAAGCAACTAAAACAAAAATTGCATGGATAAAAAATCACTTCAAATTGAGATATATGGTTTGCATAGAAAACGAGGACAAAAATTGGATGGCATGTACAACTCACTGCATGGTCACTATATGCATTCCATATGGTTGCGCGGGCCTACTATTAGAATAGTTGGAAAAGTAAATAGTGGAATTATAATATAGTTTTACATGGAGGAAATTCATCATCATCGGAACTTGGTGGGGGGAACAAAAGAAAACCACACTAAGATGCAGAGGTTTAGGTTGGTTATTTCAAAGCATTCAATAAATTAGTCCTTGGTGAGGAGGAGTGTGACACCATATGAAGACACTTGAGCAACTACATCCTTAGGACTATTTTCTTTGGAACTGTTGCCACAAAATTTAGCAGGCCTTGTGAGAGGACTCACAAGTGAGGCCTAGGCCTTGTAGCAACAATGAGGACCTTGCATATATTTCTAATGGACCATCATTGTAGACCTTGCATTGAATAGCTAACCTCAAGATTGAAACTATTTTTGATGATAGGACATGACTTGGTTCACATGCGTTCAAGTTATCACCCATGCATGAGGTATTTCATTAAAAAATCAACAACTTTAGAGGCATTATAACGAACATTGTTACCATACTAATAAAACTTATAAATATGAACAATCACACGTTAATAACCTTTTAACAGGACTAATTTTAGGTCCCTATATCACTAGTATAGTCCCTTATTGTTGTTAGTGTAAACCTCTTATTGTTATTATTGTACCCCTGTAACCCCCATATTGTTATTATTGTGCCCTTAAATTATTATTGTTAAGTTGGCTAGGATTACATTGTGGCCCTACTAGGATTACATTATGGCCCATAGACTCCTATATTTAGAAAGGAGGTTTTGTAATTTGTATCATCCAAGAATTGTTCATTAATGTAATGTATTGAAGGTTTCCCCCTCAAAGTGGCTTATTTCTGAGGTGTTGATATCTCTTTTCTTCTATTTTTGTAGCTGGTTACACAACATTTGGTATCAGAGCTTTGGATTCTAGGGTTTCGCTGCTCCAAACAGGTCATCGTGGAATTTTCGCTATAAATTTTTTCCTACGAAGCTTCAGAAGCTGAAATGTTTAGGGTGCGAAGCTGAAACCCTGAGGAACATCGTCAAAAAATTTCAGATCTTGGTTTGCAATATTTTTGGAGATATGATCTGTGGAAGTTAGGTCTTTTTGCAGGCTCCTCAATTTAATCTAAACAGGTCATTGTGGAATTTGCGCTATAAATTTTTTTCTATGAAGGTTTAGAATCTGAAATTTTTAGGGCACGAAGATGAAATCCTTAGGAAACTCATTAAAAAATTTCAGAGCTTGGTTCATAATATTTTCAGAGATATGATCTGTGGAAGGTACTACTTTTTTAGGCTCCTGAATTTCATCTCAAAGAGGTGATCGTGGGAAAATCTTCATAAATATCTCTCTGAGCATTGGATTGGAGTGCCGTAAAAAGTGGTCGCAAGTACACAGACTGTAGTTTCTTTTTTATCAAGTTCAGAGCTAAAAGATGAAACAGTGACACGTCTCAAGTCGTACAAGTTCGCTCTACTGAACCAGTCCATAATTAGGTCATTGTGGGAGATGGGACATAACTTTGCCTTGGAGAATCAAAATCAAGTCAGACTTGTGGCATTTGAAAGATAATTCAGAAGGCTACCTCAGTGCCTAGTTTTAGATATTGAAGAGCCGCAATCACAGAGATAATCTAATTTCAATATTGAGCTCCTCAAAAGCAAGAAAAAGGTGTGTATTTTTTTTCCGAATTGCATAAGTATTGTTTGAAGAATCAATTTGAATCGATTACAAGGGCGTATTGTAGAATAGATATCAGTATTGGGTTCTAAAAAATGCCCCGTAAAAATAATTCAACACCCATTAAGCCTTCAGAAGGCTCTATTATGACTCATGAAGATGAATAATTGCAACATGATGTATCAAAATTACAAGAGCAAGTGCAACAAATTTCGCTCTCGCAAAGAGCAGCAAAAAAATGAAATGAAATTTTTGAAGAAAGGCGTGGAAGTGAATATGGATGGTTTGAAGAATAATAAGGATGGTTTGAAGAAAGGCGTGGAATCTAAGATAGATGGCATGGAAGCTGGCATGGAATCTAAGATGGATGACATGGAAGCTAAAATGGAAAATATGAAGAATGATCTAAAAGCATACATGGAAGGTTTGACAAAGTTGATACAAGAAATGTTTCCTAATGGTGAAAAGATAGTAGAGGAAACTCATGATGAGAACAAAATAAATGTTAATCGTGATTTCATAAACTCTAATTTTGGCGGGAAGAACCACCGTATTCCAAAAATGGATATGAGGAAGTTTGATGAAAGGATCTTGTAACATTGATACTATAGATGCATCAATATTTTGATCTCCATAATGTGAAAAACACACAAAAGGTACGAATTGCAACTTTACATTTAGAACAAAATACATTTGTATGGTATCGATGGTTTTGCTCTCATAAAAAAATTATCACTTGGTCAATTTTTACGGAGGAAATGATAGCACATTACGAGGATACAAAGAGCAACACATTCTTTATCCAATTGATAAATCTCAAGCAAAAGGGCTTAGTGGGGGAGCACATTGAGGACTTCCAAAAATTGAATATAAGGGTAACTGATATTCCAGAGGAACACATGATTGATCTCTTCATAGGTACTTTAAAGGATAACATCCAACATGAAGTTCGCTTTTTGGAACTTGATTCATTGGAGAAGGCATTCAGGTTGGCAAGAAAAATTGAATGTAAAATTATGGCGACAAGGAAGCCTACCACTCACTTCTATAAAGAGGGAAGTGTTGCTACTCCTAGATTTCAAAAACCTACAAGGTTGACACCACAACAATTGGAAGAAAAAAGAGCAAAAGGACTTTGCTACAGTTGTGATAGCAAATACACTAAAGGTCAGGGGGGGGAAGAAATTATTTGCATACATCAAAGAAATGAACAAGAAGAGGATATACACCAGGAACCAGCCCCAGAAGAGGAAGAAATGAATCCGACCATATCGTGTAATGCACTGGCAGGAATTACCACTCCTCAAACTCTCAAGATAGAAGGACATATAAAGAAGAAAAGGGTAATAGTGTTGATTGATTCAGGTAGCACCCATAATATTATTCATTATAAGGTAGCCAAGGAATTAAATTGTTTCCTATACCCAGCACCAGAATGTCAAGTGATGGTTGCAAATGGAGGAACTATAAATTGCCCTGGAAAATGCCATAATATCAAGCTAACCATGGGGGAATATGTATTGACTAGTCCAATGCTTGCCATTCCTATGGGAGGTGCTGATGTTGTACTAGGAGTACAATGGTTACAATTTTTGGGGACGGTAGCTTTTAATTTTCAAGAACTTTTCTTGAAATTTTTTTCAGAAGGAAAGGAAGTCGAATTACGGGGTATTGAAGGGAAGCCAGGAAGGATAATAAGCTCTAATGTCATGAAAAAACTTCTAAAGAAAGAACAACGAGGCGTAATTGCACAATTATGCTCTCTAGAAGTTCCGACATCAAAATCATCTATTTCTGCAGATCTCCAACAAGTCTTGGACAATCATTCCAAGGTGTTTCAAACTCCCAAAGGACTCCCACCTATTCGTGATCATGATCATGCTATTCATTTGATTCCAGGAAGTGTTCCTCCAAACATCAGGCCTTATAGATATCCTTATGTCCAAAAGAGCAAAATTGAATGTATGATTGCAGAAATGTTAGAGGCGGGTATAACTCAACCTAGTCAAAGTTCTTTCTCTGCTCCTGTAGTATTGGTACACAAGAAGGATAGATCATGGCGCATGTGTCTAGATTATAGGGAGCTCAATAAGCTCACCATTAAAGATAAAATTCCCATTCCTGTGATTGATGAATTATTGGATGAATTACATGGAGCAATTTATTTTACCAAGTTGGATCTTCGTTCAGGATATCATCAAATTAGAATGAATACTGAAGATATTCCAAAAATAGCATTTCGAACTCATGAGGGTCATTATGAATTTTTGGTCATGCCTTTTGGCCTTACCAATGCACCTTCTACATTTCAAGGGTTGATGAATTCCATTTTCAAACCCTTCCTTAGAAAATTTGTGCTAGTATTTTTTGATGATATACTAATCTAAAACAAGTCTTGGAAGGATCATGTTGAACATGTTGACAGGGCGCTCAAACTATTGCAGGAGAAAAAATTATATGCAAAAACATCCAAATGTTTCTTTGGAGCACAAGAGGTGGAATATCTGGGTCATATTGTATCTCACGAGGGTGTTAAGGTAGACCCTAACAAAATTAAAGCCATTAAGGAATGGAAAGTCTCCACAACCATAAAGCAGTTGCGAGGATTTCTCGGGTTAACAGGGTATTATCGCAAGTTTGTTAAGAATTATGGGAGAATAGCAGCACCTCTAACAACATTATTGAAGAAAGATGCATTTTCATGGACTCCCGAAGCAACTAAGGCCTTTGAACATCTTAAAGAGGCAATGTGCCTAGCACTAGTCTTAGCTACGCCAGACTTCACAAAAACCTTTATTGTGGAATGTGATGCCTCAGGAAATGGAATTGGTGTTGTTTTAATGCAAGAAGGAAGACCCATTGCTTTTGAAAGTCGTCCAATCAAAAGAAAGTATTTACAGAAACCTATTTATGAGAAGGAAATGTTAGAAATACTGCATGCACTAAAGAAATGTCGAACTTACCTAATGGGAAGGCACTTCAAGGTAAAAATTGATCATGATAGTCTTAAACACTTTTTGGAACAAAGACTATCTTCAGAAGAGCAGCAAAAATGGGTCACAAAGACGTTGGGTTATGACTTTGAAATAATCTACAAAAAAGGGAAGCTTAATGTTGTTGCAGATGCACTCTCAAGAAAGAATGAAGAGGTGGAAGCATTGCTTTGTGCCACTTCTATTATCCAACCAGATTGGATAACCGAAGCAAGAGATGAATGGAAGAAGGACAAAGATGTATGGACACTCATTCAAAAGTTGCAGCAATATCCTAGTACATCTAATACATTTAGTTGGAAAAATGATTCCTTATGGTACAAAGATCGCTTATATCTTTGTAAGAATTCCCAACTAAAACAAAATATTCTTTTGGAATTGCACACTTCTCCTTTAGGAGGACACTCAGGATTTTTAAAAACTTACCATAGAGTGAAGAAAGAATTTTTTTGGGATGGCCTTAAATCTGATATTCAAAAGTTTGTGGCGGAATGTTTGGTTTGCCAGTAGAATAAAGTGGAAACAATTAAGACCCCAGGACTTCTACAACCTTTATCCATTCCAGGTCAATGTTGGGAGGAGATATCAATGGATTTTATCACAGGTTTACCTAAGTCCGAAGAAAAGAGTGTCATCATGGTGGTAGTTGATAGACTTACCAAGTATGCACACTTTTGTGCATTATCTCATCCATTTAAAGCAAGTACAGTTGCTACTACATTTATGGACAGAATTCAAAAGCTACATGGAAGCCCAAGGGTTATTGTGAGCGACAGAGATCCCATTTTTACCGGAAATTTTTGGACGGAGTTATTTTCTTGTTTGGGTACTCAATTAGCTCATAGCTCATCTTATCATCCTCAATCTGATGGTCAAACCGAGATAGTAAATAAATGTTTGGAAGGATATCTTCGTTGTTTTGTATCTGATAAACAAACACAATGGGTCAAGTGGTTACCTCTCGCCGAATGGTGGTATAACACTTCCTTCCATACTGCAGCAAAAATGACCCCATTTATGGCACTTTATGGATATCATCCACCATCCATCACATCATATTTAAGAGAAAATTCGAAGGTTCAAGCAGTGGAAGATCACATCGAGCATCAACAAGAAGTTATTCAAATCTTAAAGGATAATCTCAATTTAGCACAAAATCGAATGAAACAACAGGCATATCAACATCGTAGCAAGAGAAGTTTTGATGTAGGAGACTGGGTATTTTTACGGCTACAACCATACAAACAAATGTCCCTCAAGCAAGCTAAGAAGGATAACAAATTATCGCCAAAGTACTATGGTCCTTACAAGGTGTTGCAAAAGATTGGTACTATGGCATACAAATTGGAGCTTCTTGCTTCTTCACGAGTTCATCCAGTTTTCCATGTTTCATGCTTAAAGAAGGTTATAGGTGAAAATATTCCAGTTCAAACAATATTTCCAGAACTTGATGAGGAAGGAAAAATCATATTGGAACTTGAAGCGGTCACGAAAACAAGAACTCGATAGCTACGGAATCGATCAATTTCAGAGTATCTCAACAAGTGGAAGAACTTACCCACTGAAGATTCTACATGGGAGGATCAGAATTTTATACAGAAGCACCCATAGCTACTCAAGCATTGAGGACAACACTTTTTTGAAGGAGAGGGGCATGTTAGGTCCCTATATTACTAGTATAGTCCCTTATTGTTGTTAGTGTAAACCCCTTATTGTTATTATTGTACCCCTGTAATCCCCATATTGTTATTATTGTGCCCTTAAATTATTATTGTTATGTCGGCTAGGATTACATTATGGCCCATGGACTCCTATATATAGAAAGGAGTTTTTGTAATTTGTATCATCCAAGAATTGTTCATTAATGTAATGTATTAAAGGTTGCCCCCCCGAAGTGGCTTATTTCTAAGGCGTTGATATCTCTTTTCTTCTATTTTTGGGGCTGGTTACAAAACAACTAAGGTAGATTCAAATAGTTTAAGAGTGTTAAGGACTAGATTTCCTCCCAAGTGAAAAAGGTATAATGAAATATATTACGATTAGGAGCTCCAAACAATGATATACTCATAATGAAAGATCCCAAAGCTTTAAATTGTCCTTTTCCTTCACAATATTTCATTTCACTCCCTCTAAGAGTTACCCATCAATATGGCCACATTCACTAAATCCACAAATTTTTTCACCAATTTTTTGAGTCACTAGAGAGGCAATTTGCAACTTGAAGCTTCCATTCAGTAAGCCCAATAATAATTTGAAATTGTGGTGCTAGTGCTTCATAAAGGTAATAAGATATGGGAAGAATTGGAAGGCAAAGCATGTTGTTATATATTAGGCAATAGGTTGTGGGAGATTATAACCTTTCCTTAGGTCAAAATCTCCACCCTCATATCCATAAAGGATGGCTATGAGGGACCTTGTGCGCTAACATCATAGTGTAAACCCTTATTTTAGAGAAAGAATTATAGGAATTGGGTTTAGTATGTTTGTATTGGGGAAAAATACATGCACCAAAGCATGAAGCACTCAACCAAAGATTTTCCATCATATTTACCATGCCTTAGGAATTTCTAAGCGGTCATCAATTCAAGTGTCATATCTTTAGGTGGAATATTTAATCATTTTTTGATGCACCTAGCATACTCTCTCACCTAATTCCCAATCTAACACTAAGAATACTAGTGACCTAAAAATGCACCAACTTTGATTTATTTGAGCCTCTCACACCTATCTGTGTCTGCAATTCTGCCACCTGAGAATTTAAAATTGTGCCATTAATGTTTGATGATGAGTAGCCTCATAAAGTAAATTGTGATTGGAACAAGCTATGAATATTCATTTTCTTGTCATATGGTCTAATCTAAAGCATTAAAGTCACCTGATTACCTAGCTTGGATCCTCCTCTAACTATAGAATTTCATGTAAATCTTAAATTATAATGATTGTTATTGAATAGGTTTTAAAACAAATGCACTTAAGGGCTGCACTAGAATAGAAAAAGGAGTCAAGAAAATGGAATAGTATGTATCATGCTTAAGAGTGGTGTCATATAAGAGTCTTAGGGAGATGTACTGGAAAATGATTTCCAGTACTCCTGTAGATGCTGGAAAATGATTTTCCAACACCTACAGGGGCACTAGAAATAATTTTCCAGCACATAAAATCAATAGGTATGGAAAAGTTTGGATATGTATGCATCAATATATTCATTGAGCTCAATTAAAATTTTTGGTAAAAGCTAATGAGTAAAAGGTAAAATATGAAAAGGTAAAAAGTAAGGCAGTATTAAAAATGCGTAGTCATCCTTTTAAGTTGATAATAACAAAGCAAAGGGAATGCTCTTCATAATAAATTTTACATGTCATATTATTTGTAAATATTAAGATTGAAGCTTCTAAAATGGCAGAATAGAAAAGGAAGTTCCTTGCTTGTAGCTTTTTGAAAGGGCAGAATAACAAAGGAACTTGGAAGGGTTAGTAATATATTATTTCTTTTCTTTATGTTATTGTTATTGTAAACATCAATAATATTTACGTGTTAAACTGACGCCATAGATATTCAGAGATATATAGATTTCATGAAAATATATAACAAAAAATAGACGGGTTTCATGACAAGAAATAACCAAAAATAGTTTTTTTCTTTTTCGCGCTTTTGATTTTGCTTTTCTAGGTTTCATGACTCATATGGATGAAACATCCTAGTATCACTATAGCTTATGAGAAAAATATGGTTGAATAAGAGTGATTAGGGTAAATAAGATAACCTAAATCTAACTCAAACATAAATAGATCATAGTTATTTCCATAAATACAATGGATTCAACACTGTATAGATTTGTGATTACTATTAAGTATTGATATCACTATTCTTGAACTAATGGCATTGAATCTATCTTATAAGCTTGTATAGAGTAAGCATCATGGACATGAAACCTCTTTCTTAACGAGTATACTAGGTATAATCATATTGAGCTAAACCCATTGAATACACCAATCTCTAGTCATAAGTTTCAATGAGGTTAAGCTTGCTTGCATAATTGATTCAACTTCATTATTCTAGCTATGTTGTGTACTAATGGTAAAGGTATATGAACCAAACCCATTAGACTAATACAAGGTCACAAGCTAGTAACGGCTTTGAATAGAGTATCATATTCTACCTAATGAATAAGTTGATATTATATCTAATATGGAATGAATTACTTATGCTTACAGATCCTTCTTAATATAGGCAAATACACATAACATATGAGGTATACATGTATGAAAGTGTAAATCCAAGGCTTTATCATCAATAACTTATCAAGAACATAGGTATTGTAGTTACCATAGTATTACTAACACATGAGCCTATCATGTCAAGTAATGGTAATATCTAACACATGCTTAGTTATATAGAACAAAGGGTAATTGTTTGGTCAATTTAGTGTGTCCTAAATTGCTACATTAATTTGTCAATCCGGGATTCGTAAGCTGACGAAGTGTGGCACACTATATGTGCAAGATAACCTATCTCTTACTTTTTGTCATTTTTAGTTTTTTATTTTATTTTATCTTGGTTGGTTTCCTAATGTGAGATGGAAATTCTAAAAGACAAGTATGGATATAAATTTTCAAGGCAATGATGTCCTTTATAATGATTTCCCAAACTTCAAACTTCAACAGGGTTTTAAAACATGTAATGACAAAATTAATTCCTAAAATAAAATGAAAATGTGCCACTATACTAGTCAAACAAACAGTGAACTATTGATCATGAAACCCATTACCCTTGCTGCTGTCTAAATACAAAAGAAACTGTACTCAAAGAAATCCAAGAATTGCAAGAAAAGTGAAGCTAAAACCAAATTACATCAACTCATATTCTGACTCCTCACCATTAGTCTCGCTATGGCTTTCGGAGGTAATAATAAACAACTCGAGCAATCTGATATCTAATTTGCAGAAAAATAAACTAATATCAAATTACACACTCATACTTCAATCCCTCACCATTAGTCTCGCTATGGTTTTCAGAAGTAACTGATAATGACATGAGCAATTTAATATCTAACTTGCAGAAAAATAAACTAATATCAAACTACACACTCATACTTCAATCCCTCAACATTAGTCTCGCTATGGTTTTCGGAGGTAACTGATAATGACATGAGTAATTTAATATCTAATCTAACTAATAAAGCAAATGTACAAAACTGAAATAAATAAAACAGTGCTGGAATTAAAAGTTAAGAAAAATAAATCAGCAGAAGGACAAGACTGATTCCATGTCATTAGTCATTGTAAAACTATGTGCGAATGCCCGGGCTGCCTATTGTAATCTGGAACAAAGACACTGATCAGTTAACAGCAGTATAAAGCATGAAAAAATATGGACAGAAATAAAACGTTAATACCATAAGAGATGTGATATGTACACGTGAATAACTATGGCATAATGAACGTAAGGAAATAAAGCATGAAACTATACAGCAATAAACAAAACCTCGGCGTGTGCAGGGGCCCTCTGCACAATCCTCGGTCAACAACTATCAAACACGAATTATAATTATGAACAGAGTCTTCTCATGTATTTAAAATGCAGTCATAACAAGGAAATAGTGTCACGGCACAGTGGCTTTCTTTTCAACAAAATTACATTACAGCAGCTAGCTCCTATGCGTATGAGAACACATTATTTATAATAGAGGATGACATAACTAATTTCCTACAATCTACACTGATAAAAGACACGTGAACAACCACGTCCAGAAATTTAGCATTATGGCTGCCGTGAAGATTAAATCTATGGAGGGTGGCCATTGGATTCGGCTTATGGAGCAGTCCATAGGTGTTGATATGTCCCCTGAGATTTAGGAACGGCCACACAAGTCTTCACGTGGTGAAAAATGGAGTTCTGTCACCGTAGGACTCTTAGGTTGACCACCGCTTGACTACCTTTGACCACGACCTTCTTTGGTGAATTCGACTGAGCCAGTAGGACTCGGTCCATGTCGATATCATTTCCAACTTGACCATGTGGCTTGATTTGCCTGAAGACACCTGCAATATAGAATTTAACAAAATGGCTGCAGAAAGTTGACGCAGCTGCGGAAAGTGACAAGATTCGGCAGCTAAATGAACAAAAATATAATTCAAACAATAGACACAAAACATAGTTAAAAACCACTTTAAATTCTCTTTTATGATTAATATGCAATGATGTTGATGACTTAGGAGGTCCAGATAAATGGAAAAAGTCTAGAAAGGTGTATAGGAAAGATGCCAGTTTGGGACTCAACATACCCCCACTGTGAAGGTGTTGCATGTCCCCATGCAACCAAAATTTTGATCATCCTCCTTCAATTCATATGCTCTGATACCTCTGCCAGTACATCCAGTCCTCTTCTCCTCTTTCTTGGTGCTGCTAACATCCTGGGCTTCTTCATCAAGCATCTGAATTTGAGATTAATCAGTGCTCTACTTATCTTCTTGCATTTCTTCTTCAATTTCCTGTTATTTTTGTGCCACAGTCCCAGATGTAGCATAGTGTTGTCATGAATGATCTTGTCCAATTTTCTTTGCTCCTTTAATGCTTCATTTTCATTTTTAATATGTCTATTTAAAACCTCCAACTCAAAGACTTCTTGTTTCAACGATTGGACTAGGGCTTCTTGTGCTGTGTGAGGCTGAGTGGATGAAGTGTTGGGACCCGTAGCTGTTCTTTCTAAGGATTCTATGTAATCATACACCTCTTGCTATTTTGGATCTATCTCGGGTGTCGTTTTCCTTGGGCTGTCCCCAAAATGCTGTGGAGGAGAATTGACTTCAAAATCTGGCCGAAAAGGACTCACGTCAACATCTTGAGGACTAGTTTCAACGTTTAGCTGAGAATGAGATGGACTACGGCCAGCTGGAGTTTGTTCAAGTGTTCCTTCTCCCAAATCAATAAAATGGGGTCCTTTTGTTTGTGCTTTCCTCCACTTTCCTTTAAGCTTGCTGCTTCTTCTTACATGCTGTGGACTACTGTCTTTTTCCTTCTGTTTTTCTTTTCCTTTCTTTTTGGCCATAGATGACTGTTCCTGAAGGTGAACTAGTCTCTCAGATAATACTTGATGGTCTTCTTCTGAGGAAGGGGTTTGATGCACAACCTCAATACTTCTTTTCTCTTTTGATTTTGTTGGCTTTTTACCCTCAGTCTTTTCCTTCCTCCTTTTAGACAATCTTTCCTCTCTACTAGTTCTTTCAACTGTGTTAGTAGGTGTGCTTTGAGTTTTATCATCTGTTTTATTTCTTCTACTTCTTTTTGATGTACTGCATTCAAGGGTTTCTTGGGGTTCTTCAAAGAATTTTCTAATTAAAAACTGCTCCCAGGTGTCCTTTTTCTCTTTTAATTGTTTTTCTATCAATATTTTTACGAGACCATGGTGATAAAAATGTGGTTCTACGTCCCCCAAATGCTTTTGGACGGTTACAGACATCTTTTTCAAACTGTTTAGTAAAAATTATGGCAGATTGAGGGACTAGTTGTCTAGGAAATTCATCAACACTCGGGTATGATACATGTACATTGATCCAAAACGTCCCTCACAAGTGATAAACTTTTGAATAACCAACAGTAAACTGGCCCACTCTTCTTTTAAAGCATGGATAGGAATTCCCTTTTTAAAAATGGTAACATCCATACCTGGGTTACGTAGGATCACTCTCCAGGCTTCCTCGCCAATGCTCTTGTTCTTGAACCAGCGTTCACCTTCTTGAGGGAGTTCTGTAGCTGCTGCTATGGATGCCTCAGTCACTGTAAATTTGAGGTCCCCAATTTCTACCTCCAGACCGTTGAAAGACCTCGCAAAAGTTTTTGTTACCTCCTTATTGTAGCCTTTAAACTTTTGAATAAACCGAAGCCATTTTTACTTTTTCAATATGTCTTTGACTTGCGGGTATCCTTCCATAAATTTGGGTCCCTCTGGTTCTGTCCTCAACAATTGACCCATCCTTCCTTCTGTTTTTTAAAACTCGTCTGTGTGAGGAGGGTTTAGCGGAGGTAAGACGGCTGAATTAGCAGAAATGAACAGGGTTTATGAAGGAGACCAGTGACTGTAAGCGGATATCAGAGAATAGGTACATGGAATGAAGCAAAATAGAGAACAAAATGGGGTGAAGGCTTATGTGAGCACGGTGGAAATGCAGCCGTGAGGTCAATAGAACAGTAGGGGGAGTAAAGTGCATCCTGCAGTATTTAAAATTAGGTGGTTGCAGAGTAGATGCAAGCACGTTTATGCAACGGCTACAGATTTTGTGCGGCTGAGAGAAGTCGTAGTCAAATCAACTACGTTCCATAATTACAGGTGGAGTATCAAAGTATAGCCGAACACGAGTGAAGACTGGAGGCTTGATTATGAGGCCGTTTAAAAATGAATGCAAGGATTGTTGGGGGATCATATAGAGATCATGGAACGGTTATGGGGTTATCAACGCAATCATTTCATATAATGGAGTTATGGTTTATAACTATGTAAAAATGTGCTTGAATGCCATTTGAAATAAATTTCTACTCATACCTTGGAATTCTTGCCATTTTTCATTAGTCTTTAATCATTTGCTCCTCGTTGATGCTTTTGAATGCCTCATGTCTTCATAATATGTCCTCATACCTGCATTTGATTTCATGATTGTTGATCTAACATCTAACTGTAAATTTTTGAAAAACAGAGTGGTGGCTGCAGAAACTACTTCTGGCTGCAGAAATTGGTGTTAGCTGCGGAAACTGACACAGTAATTATTTGGGTGAATGGAGATGGATAAATGATAACTGACTGAATGAAAATGGTCATGAAAGAAAATTTTTATTGGTGAAATGAAAAGAAATAGATGAGATGGAGTGAAATGAAATGAAATGGAGTGGAATGAAATGGAGTGGGTTGTCATAAAACTTGTGAAATGAGAGAGAGAGATTTTTTTTTTGGAAAATATAGGGTGTTAGGTGTTCCTGATTTTCACCCTACATTTTCTGTATAAGATTGCCAATCAGTGATTGGTTTTCAGGCTTATACAATTTTTTTTTTTTTTTTTATAATATTTTAACTGAAAAGAACAAAGGCTAGGCTGGTGGAGAAGAAGGATTCTTCTTCACCAACATTATTGCAGAATTATCTTGAAACATTTTGACAAATTCCTCTTTTGAGAGTGGCTTATGATAGATCTTTAATCTGTGGCCATTCACTATAAGAGGAGTTTGAGATTCATGAATGGTCTTGATTCTTACCGCTCCATTGCTAAAGATCTTGTCAATCTCATATGGCCCAAGCCAATGAGTCTGAAATTTTCCTTTAAAATATTTAAACTTGGAATCAAATAACAATGCCCAATCTCCTTCTTGAAACTTCTTCTCTTTGATGTATTTGTCATGCCATTTAGCTCTTTGATATTGAACTAGATCAGTTCTTAGAATTGCCTGTTGTCTGATCTCATCTAGCTCATTCAACTGCTCCATTCTATGCTTTTGGGCTTCCGATAAGTCCATCCCCAACTGAACTGCTATCTTGAAGGTCTTGACTTGGAACTCAATGGGGAGCAGGACTTCTTTCCCATAAACAAGTTCATAGGGAGAATGTCCTGTTGTATTTCTCCATGTAGTTCTGTAGGCCCACAAGGCTTCAGGATTATAACGGAATTAGCTGGTAGCTCAGGGACACACAAGGAGACAATGAGGCTAGCGACATAGCACGGTAAGCTTAGCGGAATAAAGCAGATACTTGAATCTATATATACGTGATACTTGCATCTGAAGAAGTGGATACATAAGTCTTTTCCACTAGTCTTTGCACATCCAACCAGTCTCATTGTCGAGCTAGAGCCACTGTCATCGAGAGTCATGGAAACCGGACTAAGGCAGGGCACGGACATTGATGATACTTCCAAAACTATGCCAAGATCAATATCAATCTGACTAGAAGAAATGAAACACAATTAATTAAACGATGCACTCTATGAAGAATTATATGATGCATGCTTGGTATATCTGTGTTAGTAGTTATGTACCTGTGATCCTGTAACTATCCTGTATTACTAATAGTTGATAGAGTCATAGATTATGGAATAACAGTAACCATTGATCTCTTATAGGCTGTGATTTGGTACCCTATAAGATTGAACACTATGTATATATAAGCCAACTGGCGTTACCTGCGGTGATTACTAGTGGCTCTCGGTGTGGTCAACACTGGGTGTCTCCAAGCAGCGGGGCTTACACCCATTCACATTGGTTCATCCAAAGTTCCCGACCCTCATGCACGAATTTGGGGATGAGCCATCTTCTTATCAATAAAGGTTCAGGAGTCAACTGAGCCTTTCTGTCCAATCTCTTCTGTGTAGATGAACAATTTTGGTGATGATACTTTCAAGAACTTTGTTTGTAGACTCCACTTGACCATTTTCTTGCGGATGGTAAGGAGTAGATCTTATGTGCTTGATTTTGTATTCTTCCATCAGCTTCTCCACCAGGTTGGATGTGAATTGGCTTCCCTGATCTGTCACAATTTCTCTTGGAACACCAAAGCGAGTAAAAATATCCTCATAAAGAAAATTAAAAACTGAATTTTCAGTAGCAGACACTAATGCTTTGGCTTCTACCCATTTAGTAACATAATCAGTACAAACAAATATATACTTCTTTTGCTTAGATGGTGGATTAATAGGTCCAATGAAATCTAAAGCCCATTTTTCAAAGGGTTCAATGAGTACCTATGTTTGCAATGGCATTTCATTTGAAAGGGTAGGTTTCCCTACTCTTTGGCAGCTGTCACACCTTTTGACATATTGTTCTGCATCTTTGAAGAGGGAAGGCCAATAATATCCTAAAGAGAGGATTTTACAGGCCGTCCTTTTGTCTGCAAAGTGTCCGCCGCATGGTTCATCATGACATGCCTTAAGAATATCAGGCATTTCATCTTCCCTGACACATCTTCTGATCACAAGATTTGGCCCTGTTTTAAACAATTCGTTAGAAATCCATGAATATTTTGAACTCTCCTGAATAATTTTTCGTTTTTCACTTGGAAATAAATGTGAAGGTAGTTTCCCTGTAACCAAATAGTTAGCAATATCTGCATACCAAGGAGTTTTAATAGTTATTGCAAACAAGTATTCATCAGGAAACTTATCCTCTACAGGAGAATCTTCTTTAGTATTCTGAATCCTAGACAAGAAATCAGCTACTGTATTTTGTTTCCCTGGTCTATCCAACACAGTAATATTGAATTCCTGCAAAAGTAGGAGCCATCTTGTCACTCTACCATTAGTAACGGTTTTTTTCATTAGATATCTAATCGCAGAATGATCAGTATGAATAAAATTTTCATAGCCTGTTATATAATGTCTAAACTTATTGATTGCATGAACAACAACTAAAAACTCTTTTTCAGTTACAGTATAGTTCAACTCAGTGGGAGTCAAATTTTTACTGGTATAGTAAATGGCATAAGGGACTAAATCCTTTTGACCCAACACAGCTCCTAGAGCTGTATCTAAAGCATCTGTAGAAATATGGAAAGGGAGTTTCCAATTTGGTCCTCTCAAGATAGGTGCTTCAGATATTATTGTTTTCAAAGTTTCAAAGGCTGATTGACAATCAGGATCCCATTTGAATTCACAGTCTTTTGTAAGAAGTTTGAAGAGTGGAGATGCTATTTTAGTGAATTTTTCTATAAATCTTCTATAGTAACCAGTAAATCCTAGAAAACTTCTAACATCTCTTTGACAATTTGGAATAGGCAACCTGGAGATGACTTCAACTTTTGATCTATCAACCTTAATCCCATCTCCTGAAATATGATGTCCTAAAACAATCCCTTCAGTAAACATCATAAAGCATTTTTCATGGCTTAATGAAAAGTTTGTTTCTTTACATCTTATAAGAACTTTTTCCAAATTTTCTAATGCCTCTTCAAATGAATTACCATAAACTGTAAAATCATCCATATAAACCTCTACACAATTATGGATTAGATCAGAAAAAATTCCTAGTACTTCTCTTTGGAATGTTGTGGGTGCATTACATAACCCAAAAGGAAGCACTCGGTAGGCAAAAGTTCCCCATGGACAAGTAAATGTGGTCTTATCTTGATCTTCAGGTGCTACCTGAATTTGATTATAACCACTAAAACCATCCAAAAATGAAAAGTACTTTTTACCTGCTAATGTGTCTAATACCTGATCGATAAAAGGCAAAGGAAAGTGATCCTTCAAAGTTGCTTTTTTCAATTCCCTGTAATCAATGCATACCCTCCATTTACCATTATTTTTAGGTACTATAACAAAAGGAGAAACCCATCGGCTATCTGAAATTGGATAAATGAAGTTTACATTGAGTAGTTTTTGGAGCTCTTCTTTCACTATCTCCCTAAGTTTTGGATTCATCCTTCTTTGAGGTTGTCTGATTGGTCTACTATTTTCCTCAGTATAGATATGATGGATTCAAGTCTTAGGATCAATACCTTTCATATTAATATACTCCCATGCAAATGCAGTAGAATGTTTTTGCAAGATTTTGGTTAGTTCTTCCTGTTGTGACTTTTCCAAATTTTTGTTGATATTCAATGTTTTTCCTGGAAAAATCTCAATGGTAGAACTACCGAACTCTTCCATAGAGTAAAGAGACATATGTCTTGATGATAAATATTCAATGTCAGATTCCAACTGAAATTGTGTGGGGTCATATTCTAAAGATGTCTCAAAATTTTCTAATGTGTTCAGAATTTGACTATCCTCACTGATTTCAGAAATGGTAAAGATAGGTTGTATAGTGTCCTCATCATCGACCCATTCATTGTCTCCTACTTCTGTGATTGCTTTTGCTGGAGGATACAAATTGAATTTCTTTGTCGAATTATCATTAGAAATGTACATATCCCCAGATCTACAACTAATGAAAGCATCAGCTGTGGCTAGCCAAGGTTTTCCTAAGATAAGTGGGTGCCCTCCTAGATTACTCTTGGGAGTCAAAATCATAAAATCTACTGGATATTCCCAAGAATCTAAGGAGATTGAAATATCTTCTAATACACCATCTGGTTTAATAATTGATCGATCTGCAAGTTGCAGTAAAGTAGGTGTAAAAAGAAGGTTAGGAAGTTTTAGCTGGTCCATAGTCTGTCTACTCATAATGTTAATAGCAGCCCCTAAGTCAATCGATGTGTTTGGAATTTCTATCCCATTTATATGTGTCTTGACAATTGGACTTCCTGGATCTACATACTTCTGCATGGTAATTTTTCCCATCATGATATCTGCAATTTTTCCTACCAGGTGGATTCTTCTTGTATCTCTTAGTTTCCTTCCTGGTCTTTTGAGACTCAACTCCTTTATTGTTTTTGCTAGAATAGGAATCTCTTTAATGGCTTGTAGCAAGGGAATCTTGATACAAACATTCTTTAATTCATCTAGAAAATCATAGTTAGGCAACAAAATTTGTTTTTCCACCCCTTTATCAATTTGTAATCTTTCAGGGAAAGGAGGTGTGGATGAAGATGTAGGTTGCTCAACTATAGGAGTTGTGGGGATTAACTTTTCTTTCTCTTTTTGAATGTTTGAGTTTTGAAGAGATGCTTCCTCAGAACCCTTATTGACTTTAAGAGAGTCCTCCTTAGAGGTATCTTGCTCTTGGACATCTATAGAAGGTTTTTCTAAAACTCTACCAGACCTGAGTTGTACATCATTGAAAGGAACAATCATATAGGTAGGAAATTGTTGTCCTTCTATCATGTAAGTATTCTGAGGATTTTTATTGTTAGGATTTGGCAATGGCTGAGCTGGAAGTTGATTTGTCTTTTGTTGGTATGGGAGCATGAGTTGAGGATTTGGATTTTGTTGAGAAGGTTGTTGTTGTGGAAATGGCAATGAATGTTGTGGATTTGGGTTTGGAAGTTGTGGAGCTTGTTGATTTTGAAAAGATGGAGGATATTGATAAAATTGAGCAAATCTCCCATAAGGATTTTTCATTCCTTGTACCCATGATTGATATGAATTTTGAGGTTGGGGCCAAGGTTGTTTCCAAGGATTCCAATTTGGTGGGGTTTTAAGATTCATAGGGTTGCTAAACCCTTGAGTTTGTTGCCCTTGCCAAGGTCTTCTTGCAACAAAACAGAGAGATTCTACTGAATTTGGATCTTCTTGAAAGACAGATTTGAGTCCAGGAATTGAAGGACAATCCTTGGTCTCATGATTTTCTGAGCAAATCATACATGTTTCTACAATTTTTCCATCCAAGGGACATTCCCTTAAAGCATGTTTCTTTCTACATTTCGGACAAAAGATGGCTAGAGCATTAGTTTCTGCTTTCTGCTTGTTTTGAATTTTAAGGGTGTCTAGTTGTTCACTAAGGCTCCCTAAGATATCAGTTTTGAATTCATCAAGCATATTGCCAATCTCTGCCCTACTTACTGATCCAGTTGCAGATTTGTTTGCCTTGATAAGAGAAGGATCTCTAGGCCCTTTTCCCGTTTTAGATTTTCCCCTTGAGAGATGGACACATAGTTCTGTTATGTCACGAAGTGGAAGTTGAGAAATGTCTCCTTTTCCCATCGTGTTTAAAATATCTATCCATTCATCTCTGATGGCTTTTAATAGAAGGGCTTTCAAAGTTTCCTCATCTAAGTTGCTCATCTTTTCTCTTTTTAAGTTGTATTGAAATCTTTCAAGTAAATCCTCCAAATTTTCATCTTCTTTTTGCACCATTTTGAATACCTCATCCTTGTGATTAGTGGGCATGCAATAGTCCAGGTATCTATCCAAAAATGTTTGTTTCATATCATTCCAAATCCTAATAGATTGGGTGACTAATCCCATGAACCATTTCAAAGCGGCTCCCTTCAATGTTGAAGGAAACAGTTTGAGTTTTTGAGAGTCTTCCATATAGTCATAGGTTCGACACACGACTTCAAACTCAAACAGAAATGTTTCAGGATCCTCACTTCGCAATCCATAAAAGTTGGGGAGGACAGATGGTGAGATGTTTTTCATTGTTGTATGAGTTTCCTCATCAACTATAGGGAATCCAAACGAGTTGTCTCCTTCCCTATTACCTCCACCTCCACCATTGTTGCCTCCATTATTTCCTCCTCCTCTACCTCCGAATCCATCTACTACTTCCTCTGTCATGATAGTTTCTTCAGAGTCCTTAGAGTCCTCTGGTTCTTCTATCAAGGGAGGATGAGAGAGAGTTTCTTCCTTTTCTTCTTCAGGTGATTCTTCTTCTTTAATTACAATATACTCTCCTGTAGAAGTAAAGAAAGGGTCTTCTCCTAAATGAGATTTGGTAGATGGTGTAGGAGAATCCTCTAATTCAGCTGCTCTTTGAATTCCAAGAATCTTAAGGCTAAGGGTAGATGGTGGTGAATTTTGTCTATGCCTTGAAGAAGATGGAGTTGTGAAAATTGAACTCTTGGCTCTAGCTATAAACCTTCCCCTAGAATCTCTTGCTCTATGCATGTCATTTTTATTATTTTTTTAAGTTGGGCTAATAATTCTCTTTCTGATCTTCCAGGTCACACTAGGTGCAAGAAGAGAGCATACTTAAGAAATTATTGAACCAATAACTCTCTTTTCTGATCCTCTAGATCACACTAGGTGCAAGAGGAGAGCATACTTCAAGAAGTTATCAATTTTCCCCTTCTTTTTATTGTTTTTTTTTATAAAGAAATTGGCTACCTAGTTACACTTCCTCGGCAACAACGCCAAAATGTTTGGTCAATTTAGTGTGTCCTAAATTTCTACATTAATTTGTCAATCCGGGATTTGTAAGTTGACGAAGTGTGGCGCACTATATGTGCAAGATAACCTATCTCTTACTTTTTGTCGTTTTTGGGTTTTTTTTTTTTATCTTGTTTGGTTTCCTAATGTGAGATGGAAATTCTAAAAGACAAGTATGGATATAAATTTTCAAGGCAATGATGTCCTTTATAATGATTTCCCAAACTTCAAACTTCAACAGGGTTTTAAAACATGTAATGACAAAATTAATTCCTAAATAAAATGAAAATGTGCCACTATACTAGTCAAACAAACAGTGAACTATTGATCATGAAAGCCATTACCCTTGTTGCTATCTAAATACAAAAGAAATTGTACTCAAAGAAATCCAAGAATTGCAAGCAAAGTAAAGCTAAAACCAAATTACATCAACTCATATTCTGACTCCTAACCATTAGTCTCGCTATGGCTTTCGGAGGTAATCATAAACAACTTGAGCAATCTGATATCTAATTTGCAGAAAAATAAACTAATATCAAATTTCACACTCATACTTCAATCCCTCACCATTAGTATCGCTATGGTTTTCGGAAGTAACTGATAATGACATGAGCAATTTAATATCTAACTTGCAGAAAAATAAACTAATATCAAACTACACACTCATACTTCAATCCCTCACCATTAGTCTCGCTATGGTTTTCGGAGGTAACTGATAATGACATGAGTAATTTAATATCTAATCTAACTAACAAAGAAAATGTA
The DNA here is from genome assembly GCA_034641835.2 of Pinus albicaulis. Classification (NCBI taxonomy): domain Eukaryota; kingdom Viridiplantae; phylum Streptophyta; class Pinopsida; order Pinales; family Pinaceae; genus Pinus; species Pinus albicaulis. The sequence continues at coordinate 1,181,790,788 of CM076579.1, read as the reverse complement.
CAAAACTGAAATAAATAAAATAGTGCTGGAATTAAAAGTTAAGAAAAATAAATCAGCAGAAGGACAAGACTGATTCCATGTCATTAGTCATTGTAAAACTATGTGTGAATGCCCGGGCTACCTATTGTAATCTGGATCAAAGACACTGATCAATTAACAACAGTATAAAGCATGAAAAACTATGGACATAAATAAAACGTTAATACCATAAGAAATGTGATATGTACACGTGAATAACTATGGCATAATGAACGTAAGGAAATAAAGCATGAAACTATACAGCAATAAACAAAACCTCGGCGTGTGCAGGGGCTCTCTGCACAATCCTCGGGCAACAACTATCAACCATGAATTATACTTATGAACATATTCTTCTCATGTATTTAAAATGCAGTCATAACAAGGAAATAATGTCACGGCACAGTGGCTTTCTTTTCAACAAAATTACGTTACAGCAGCTAGCTCCTATGCGTATGAGAATGCATTATTTATAACAGAGGATGACATAACTAATTCCCTACAATCTACGTTGATAAAAGACACGTGAACAACCACGTCCAGAAATTTAGCATTATGGCTGCCATGAAGATTAAATCTATGGAGGGTGGCCGTTGGATTCGTCTTATGGAGCAGTCCACAGGTGTTGATATGTCCCCTGAGATTTAGGAACGGCCACGCAAGTCTTCACGTGGTGAAAAATGGAGTTCTGTCACCGTAGGACTCTTAGGTTGACCACCGCTTGACTACCTTTGACCACGACCTTTTTTGGTGAATTCGACTGAGCCAGTAGGACTCGGTCCATGTCCATATCATTTCCAACTTGCCCATGTGGCTTGATTTTCCTGAAGACACTTGCAATATAGACTTTAACAAAATGGCTGCGGAAAGTTGATGCAGCTGCGGAAAGTGACAAGATTCCTCAGGTAAATGAGCAAAAATATAATTCAAACAACAGACACAAAACATAGTTAAAAACCACTTTAAATGCTCTTTTATGATTAATATGCAATGATGTTGATGACTTAGGAGGTCCAAATAAATGGAAAAAGTCTAGAAAGGTGTATAGGAAAGATGCCAATTTGGGACTCAACATACCCCCACTGTGAAGGTGTTGCATGTCCCCATGCAACCAAAATTTTGATCATCCTCCTTCAATTCATATGCCCTGATACCTTTGCCAGTACATCCAGTCCTCTTCTCCTCTTTCTTGGTGCTGCTAACATCCTGGGCTTCTTCATCAAGCATCTGAATTTGAGATTAATCAGTGCTCTACTTATCTTCTTGCATTTCTTCTTCAATTTCCTGTTCTTTTTGTGCCACAGTCCCAGATGTAGCATAGTGTTGTCATGAATGATCTTATCCAATCTGCTTTGCTCCTTTAATGCTTCATTTTCATTTTTAATATGTCTATTTAAAACCTCCAACTCAAAGACTTCTTGTTTCAACGATTGGACTAGAACTTCTTGTGCTGTGTGAGGCTGAGTGGATGAAGTGCTGGGACCCGTGGCTATTCTTTCTAAGGATTCTATGTAATCATACACCTCTTGCTGCTTTGGATCTATCTCGGGTGTCGTTTTCCTTGGGTTGTCCCAAAAATGATGTGGAGGAGAATTGACTTCAAAATCTGGCCGAAAAGGACTCATGTCAACATCTTGAGGACTAGTTTCAACTTTTGGTTGAGAATGAGGTGGACTACAGCCAGCTGGAGTTTGTTCAGGTGTTCCTCCTCCCAAATCAATAAAATGGGGTTCTTTTGTTTGTGATTTCCTCCACTTTCCTTTAAGCCTGGTGCTTCTTCTTACATGCTGTGGACTACTGTCTTTTTCCTTCTGTTTTTCTTTTCCTTTCTTTTTGGCCATAGCTGACTGTTCCTGAAGGTGAACTAGTCTCTCAGAAAATACTTGATGGTCTTCTTCTGAGGAAGGGGTTTGATGCACAGCCTCAATGCTTCTTTTCTCTTTTGATTTTGTTGGCTTTTTACCCTCAGTCTTTTCCTTCCTCCTTTTAGACATTCTTTCTTCTCTACTACTTCTTTCAACTGTGTTAGTAGGAGTGCTTTGAGTTTTATCACCTGTTCTCTTTCTTCTACTTCTTTTTGATGTACTGCCTTTAGGGGTTTCTTGGGGTTATTCAAAGAAATTTCTAATTAAAAACTGCTCCGAGGTGTCCTTTTTCTCTTTTAATTGTTTTTATATCAAGATTTTCACGAGACCATGGTGATACAAATGTGGTTCTACGTCCCCCAGATGCTTTTGGACGGTTACAGACATATTATTCAAACTGTTTAGTAAAAAGTATGGCAGATTGAGGGTCTGGTTGTCTAGGAAATTCATCAACAGTCGGGTATGATACATGTACATTGATCCAAAACGTCCCTCACAAGTGATAAAATTTTGAATAACCAACAGTAAACTGGCCCACTCTTCTTTTAAAGCATGGACAGGAATTCCCTTTTTAAAAATGGTAACATCCATACCTGGGTTACGTAGGATCACTCTCCAGGCTTCCTCGCTAATGCTCTTGTTCTTGAACCAACGTTCACCTTCTTGAGGGAGTTCTGTAGCTGCTGCTATGGATGCCTCAATCACTGTAAATTTGAGGTCCCCAATTTCTACCTCCAGACCATTGAAAGACCTCGCAAAAGTTTTTGTTACCTCCTTATTGTAGCCTTTAAACTTTTGAATAAACCAAAGCCATTTTGTCTTTTTCAATATGTCTTTGACTTGTGGGTATCCTTCCATAAATTTGGGTCCCTCTGGTTCTGTCCTCAACAATTGACCCATCCTTCCTTCTGTTTTTTAAAACTCGTCTGTGTGAGGAGGGTTTAGCGGAGGTAAGACGGCTGAATTAGCAGAAATGAATAGGGTTTATGAAGGAGACCAGTGACTGTAAGTGGATATCAGAGAATAGGTACATGGAATGAATCAGAATAGAGAACAAAATGGGGTGAAGGCTTATGTGAGCACGGTGGAAATGCAGCCCTGAGGTCAATAGAACAGTAGGGGGAGTAAAGTGCATCCGGAAGTATTTAAAATTGGGTGGATGCAAAGTAGATTCAAGCACGTTTATGCAACGGCTACGGATTTTGTGCGGCTGAGAGAAGCCGTAGTCAAATCAACTATGTTCCATAATTATAGGTGGAGTATCAAAGTATAGCCGAACATGAGTGAAGACCGGAGGCTTGATTATGAGGCCGTTTAAAAATGAATGCAAGGATTGTGGGGGGATCGTATAGAGATCATGGAATAGTTATGGGGTTATCAACGCAATCATTGCATATAATGGAGCTATGGTTTATAACTATGTAAAAATGTGCTTGAATGCCATTTGAAATAAATTTCTATTCATACCTTGGAATTCTTGCCATTTTTCATTAGTCTTTAATCAGTTGCTCCTCGTTGATGCTTTTGAATGCCTCATGTCTTCATAATATGTCCTCATACCTGAATTTGATTTCATGATTGTTGATCTAACATCTGACTGTAAATTTTTGAAAAGCAGAGTGGTGGCTGCAGAAACTGCTTCTGGCTGCGGAAACTGGTGTTAGCTGCGGAAACTGACACAATAATTATTTGGGTGAATGGAGATGGATAAATGATAACTGACTGAATGAAAATGGTCATGAAAGAAAATTTTTATTGGTGAAATGAAATGAAATAGATGAAATGGAGTGAAATGAAATGAAATGGAGGGGAATGAGATGGAGTGGGTTGTCATAAAACTTGTGAAATGAGAGAGAGAGAGATTTTTTTTTTTGGAAAATATAGGGTGTCAGGTGTTCCTGATTTTCACCCTACATTTTCTGTATAAGACTGCCAATCAGTGATTGGTTTTCAGGCTTATACAAATTTCTTTTTTCTTTTTTTTTTTAACCGAAAAGAACAAAGGCTAGGCTGATGGAGAAGAAGGATTCTTCTTCACCAACCTTATTGTAGAATTATCTTGAAACATTTTGACAAATTCCTCTTTTGAGAGTGGCTTATGATAGATCCTTAATCTGTGGCCATTCACAATAAGAGGAGTTTGAGATTCATGAATGGTCTTGATTCTTACCGCTCCATTGCTAAATATCTTGTCAATCTCATATGGCCCAAGCCAATGAGTCTGAAATTTTCCTTTAAAATCTTTAAACTTGGAATCAAATAACAATGCCCAATCTCCTTCTTGAAACTTCTTCTCTTTGATGTATTTGTCATGCCATTTAGCTCTTTGATATTGAACTAGATCAGTTCTTAGAATTGCCTCTTGTCTGATCTCATCTAGCTCATTCAGCTGCTCCATTCTATGCTTTTGGGCTTCTGATAAGTCCATCCCCAACTGAACTGCTATCTTGAAGGTCTTGACTTGGAACTCAATGGGGAGCAAGAATTCTTTCCCATAAACAAGTTCATAGGGAGAATGTCCTGTTGTATTTCTCCATGTAGTTCTGTAGGCCCACAAGGCTTTAGGAAGCCTTTCTGCCCAATCTCTTCTGTGTAGATGAACAGTTTTGGTGATGATACTTTCGAGAACTTTGTTTGTAGACTCCACTTGACCATTTTCTTGCGGATGGTAAGGAGTATATCTTCTGTGCTTGATTTTGTATTCTTCCATCGGCTTCTCCACCAGGTTGGATGTGAATTGGCTTCCCTGATCTGTCACAATTTCTCTTGGAACACCAAAGCGAGTAAAAATATCCTCATAAAGAAAATTAACAACTGAATTTTCAGTAGCAGACACTAATGCTTTGGCTTCCACCCATTTAGTAACATAATCGGTACAAACCAATATATACTTCTTTTGCTTAGATGGTGGATTAATAGGTCCAATGAAATCTAAAGCCCATTTTTCAAAGGGTTCGATGAGTACATGTGGTTGCAATGGCATTTCATTTGAAAGGGTAGGTTTCCCTACTCTTTGGCAGCTGTCACACCTTTTGACATATTGTTTTGCATCTTTGAAGAGGGAAGACCAATAATATCCTAAAGAGAGGATTTTATAGGCTGTCCTTTTGTCAGCAAAGTGTCCGCCGCATGGTTCATCATGACATGCCTTGAAGATATCAGGCATTTCATCCTCCCTGACACATCTTCTGATCACAAGATCTGGCCCCGTTTTAAACAATTCGTTAGAAATCCATGAATATTTTGAACTCTCCTGAATAATCTTTCTTTTTTCACTTGGAAATAAATGTGGAGGCAGTTTCCCTATAACCAAATAGTTAGAAATATCTGCATACCAAGGGGTCTTAGTAGTTACTGCAAACAAGTATTCATCAGGAAACTTATCCTCTACAGGAGAATCTTCTTTAGTATTCTGAATCCTAGAAAAGAAATCAGCTACTATATTTTGGTTCCCTGGGCTATCCAACATAATAATATTGAATTCCTGCAAAAGTAGGAGCCGTCTTGTCACTCTGCCATTAGTAATAGGTTTTTTCATTAGATATCTAATCGCAGAATGATCAGTATGAATAAAAGTTTCATAGCCTGTTATATAATGTCTAAACTTGTTGATTGCATGAACAACAGCTAAAAACTCTTTTTCAGTTACAGTATAGTTCAACTCAGTGGGAGCCAAATTTTTACTGGTATAGTAAATGGCATAAGGAACTAAATATTTTTGACCCAACACAGCTCCTAGAGCTGTATCTGAAGCATCTGTAGAAATATGGAAAGGGAGTTTCCAATTTGGTCCTCTCAAGATAGGTGCTTCAGATATTCTTGTTTTCAAAGTTTCAAAAGCTGATTGACAATCAGGATCCCATTTGAATTCACAGTCTTTTGTAAGTAGTTTGAAGAGTGGAGATGCTATTTTAGTGAAGTTTTCTATAAATCTTCTATAGTATCAAGTAAATCCTAGAAAACTTCTAACATCTCTTTGACAATTTGGAATAGGCAACTTGGAGATGACTTTCAAATTTTGATCTATAAACCTTAATTCCATCTCCTGAAATATGATGCCCCAAAAAAATACCTTCAGTAAACATCATAAAGCATTTTTCATGGCTTAATGAAAGGTTTGTTTCTTTACATCTTATAAGGACTTTTTCCAAATTTTCTAATGCCTCTTCAAATGAATTACCATAAACTGTAAAATCATCCATATAAACCTCTAAACAATCATGGATTAGATCAGAAAAAATTCCTAGTACTGCTCTTTGGAATGTTGTGGGTGCATTACATAACCCAAAAGGAAGCACTCGATAGGCAAAAGTCCCCCATGGACAGGTAAATGTGGTCTTATCTTGATCTTTAGGTGCTACCTGAATTTGATTATAGCCACTAAAACCATCCAAAAATGAAAAGTACTTTTTGCCTGCTAATGTATCTAATACCTGATTGATAAAGGGCAAAGGAAAGTGATCCTTCAAAGTTGCTTTGTTCAATTCCCTGTAATCAATGCATACCCTCCATTTACCATTCTTTTTAGGTACTATAACCAAAGGAGAAACCCATCGGCTATCTGAAATTGGATAAATGAAGTCTACATTGAGTAGTTTTTGGAGCTCTTCTTTCACTATCTCCCTAAGATTTGGATTCATCCTTCTTTGAGGTTGTCTGATTGGTCTACTGTTTTCCTCAATATAGATATTATGGATGCAAGTCTTAGGATCAATACCTTTCATGTCAGTATACTCCCATGCAAATGCAGTAGAATGTTTTTGCAAGATTTTGGTTAGTTCTTCTTGTTGTGACTTTTCCAAATTTTTGTTGATATTCAATGTTTTTCCTGGAAAAATCTCAATGGTAGAACTACCGAACTCTTCCATAGAGTAGAGAGACATTTGTCTTGATGATAAATATTTAATGTCAGATTCCAACTGAAATTGTGTGGGGTCATATTCTGAAGATGTCTCAAAATTTTCTAATGTGTTCAGAATTTGACTATCCTCACTGATTTCAGAAATGGTAAAGACAGGTTGTATAGTGTCCTCATCATCGACCCATTAATTGTCTCCTACTTCTGTGATTGCTTTTGCTGGAGGATACAAATTGAATTTCTTTGTCGAATTACCATTAGAAATGTACATATCCCCAGATCTACAACTAATGAAAGCATCAGCTGTGGCTAGCCAAGGTCTTCCTAAGATAAGTGGGTGCCCTCCTAGATTACTCTTGGGAGTCAAAATCATAAAATCTACTGGATATTCCTAAGAATCTAAGGAGACTGAAATATCTTCTAATACACCATCTGGTTTGATAATTGATCGATCTGCAAGTTGCAGTAAAGTAGGTGTAAAAAGAAGATTAGGAAGTTTTAGCTGTTCCATAGTCTGTCTACTCATAATGTTGATAGTAGCCCCTAAGTCAATCAATGTGTTTGGAATTTCTCTCCCATTTATATGTGTCTTGAAAATTGGACTACCTGGATCTACAAACTTCTGCATGGTAATTTTTCCCATCATGATATCTGCAATTTTTCCTACCAGGTGGATTCTTCTTGTATCTCTTAGTTTCCTTCCTGGTCTTTTGAGACTCAACTCCTTTATTGTTTTTGATAGAATAGGAATCTCTTTAATGGCTTGTAGCAAGGGAATCTTGATACAAACATTCTTTAATTCATCTAGAAAATCATAGTTAGGCAACAAAATTTGTTTTTCCACCCTTTATCAATTTGTAATATTTCAGGGAAAGGAGGTGTGGATGAAGATGCAGGTTGCTCAACTATAGGAGTTGTGGGGATTAACTTTTATTTCTCTTTTTGAATGTTTGAGTTTTGAAGAGATGCTTCCTCAGAACCCTTATTGGCTTTAAGAGAGTCCTCCTTAGAGGTATCTTGCTCTTGGACATCTATAGAAGGTTTTTCTAAAATTCTACCAGACCTGAGTTGTACATCATTGAGAGGAACAATCATATAGGTAGGAAATTGTTTTCCTTCTATCATGTAAGTATTCTGAGGATTTTTATTGTTAGGATTTGGCAATGGCTGAGCTGGAAGTTGATTTGTCTTTTGTTGGAATGGAAGCATGAGTTGAGAATTTGGATTTTTTTGAGAGGGTTGTTGTTGTGGAAATGGCAATGAAAGTTGTAGATTTGGGTTTGTAAGTTGTGGAGCTTGTTGATTTTGAAAAGATGGGGGATATTGATAAAATTGAGCAAATCTCCCATAACGATTTTGCATACCTTGTACCCATGATTGATATGAATTTTGAGGTTGGGGCCAAGGTTGTTGCCAAGGATTCCAATTTGGTGGGGGTTGAAGATTCATAGGGTTGCTAAACCCTTGAGTTTGTTGCCCCTGCCAAGGTCTTCTTGCAACAAAACAGAGAGATTCTACTGAATTTGGATCTTCTTGAAAGACTACTTTGAGTCCAAGAATTGAAGGACAATCCTTGGTCTCATGATTCTTTGAGAAAATCATACATGTTTCTACAACTTTTGCATCCAAGGGACATTCCCTTAAAGCATGTTTCTTCCTACATTTCGGACAAAAGATGGCTAGAGCATCGGTTTCTGCTTTCTGCTTGTTTTGAATTTTAAGGGTGTCTAGTTGTTCACTAAGGCTCCCTAAGATATCAGTTTTGAATTCATCAAGCATATTGCCAATCTCTGCCCTACTTACTGATCCAGTTGCATATTTTTTTGCCCTGATAAGAGAAGGATCTCTAGGCCCTTTTCCCGTTTTAGATGTTCCCCTTGAGAGATGGACACATAGTTCTGTTATGTCACGAAGTGGAAGTTGAGAAATGTCTCCTTTCCCCATCATGTTTAAAATATCTATCCATTCAGCTATGATGGATTTAAATAGAAGGGCTTTCAAATTTTCCTCATCTAAGTTGCTCATCTTTGCTCTTTTTAAGTTGTATTGAAATATTTCAAGTAAATCCTCCAAATTTTCATCTTCTTTTTGTACCATTTTGAATACCTCATCCTTGTGATTAGTGGGCATGCAATAGTCCAGGTATCTATCCAAAAATGTTTATTTCATATCATTCCAAGTCCTAATAGATTGGGTGACTAATCCCATGAACCATTTCAAAGTGGCTCCCTTCAATGTTGAAGGAAACAGTTTGAGTTTTTGAGAGTCTTCCATATAGTCATAGGTTCGGCACACAACTTCAAACTCAAATAGAAATGTTTCAGGATCCTCACTTCACAATCCATAAAAGTTGGGGAGGACAGATGGTGAGATGTTTTTCATCGTTGTATGAGTTTCCTCATCAACTATAGGGAATCCAAACGAGTTGTCTCCTTCCCTATTACGTCCACCTCCACAATTGTTGCCTCCATTATTTCCTCCTCCTCTACCTCTACCTCTACCTCCAAATCCATCTACTAATTCCTCTGTCATGATAGTTTCTTCAAAGTCCCTTGGTTCTTCTATCAAGGGAGGATGAGAGAGAGTTTCTTCCTTTTCTTCTTCAGGTGATTCTTCTTCTTTAATTACAATATACTCTCCTGTAGAAGTAAAGAAAAGGTCTTCTTCTAAATGAGATTTGGTAGATGGTGTAGGAGAATCCTCTAATTCAGCTGCTCCTTGAATTCCAAGAATCTTAAGGCTAGGGGTAGATGGTGGTGAATCTTTTCTATGCCTTGAAGAAGATGGAGTTGTGAAAATCGTACTCTTGGCTCTAGCTATAAACCTTCCCCTAGAATCTCTTGCTCTATGCATGTCTTTTTTTAAGTTGGGCTAATAATTCTCTTTCTGATCTTCCAGGTCACACTAGGTGCAAGAAGAGAGCATACTTAAGAAATTATTGAACCAATAACTCTCTTTTCTGATCCTCCAGATCACACTAGGTGCAAGAGGAGAGCATACTTCAATAAGTTATCAATTTTTCCCTTCTTTTTATTGTTTTTTTTTTTATAAAGAAATTGGCTACCTAGTTACACTTCCCCGGCAACGACGCCAAAATGTTTGGTCAATTTAGTGTGTCCTAAATTTCTACATTAATTTGTCAATCCGGGATTCGTAAGATGACGAAGTGTGGCGCACTATATGTGCAAGATAACCTATCTCTTACTTTTTGTCGTTTTTGGGTTTTTTTTTAAATCTTGTTTGGTTTCCTAATGTGAGATGGAAATTCTAAAAGACAAGTATGGATATAAATGTTCAAGGCAATGATGTCCTTTATAATGATTTCCCAAACTTCAAACTTCAACAGGGTTTTAAAACATGTAATGACAAAATTAATTCCTAAAAGAAAATGAAAATGTGCCACTATACTAGTCAAACAAACAGTGAAATATTGATCATGAAATCCATTACCCTTGCTGCTGTCTAAATACAAAAGAAACTGTACTCAAAGAAATCCAAGAATTGCAAGCAAAGTAAAGCTAAAACCAAATTACATCAACTCATATTCTGACTCCTCACCATTAGTCTCGCTATGGCTTTCGGAGGTAATCATAAACAACTTGAGCAATCTGATATCTAATTTGCAGAAAAATAAACTAATATCAAATTACACACTCATACTTCAATCCCTCACCATTAGTCTCGCTATGGCTTTCGGAGGTAACTGATAATGACATGAGCAATTTAATATCTAACTTGCAGAAAAATAAACTAATATCAAACTACACACTCATACTTCAATCCCTCACCATTAGTATCGCTATGGTTTTCGGAGGTAATTGATAATGACATGAGTAATTTAATATCTAATCTAACTAATAAAGCAAATGTACAAAACTGAAATAAATAAAACAATGCTGGAATTAAAAGTTAAGAAAATTAAATCAGCAGAAGGACAAGACTGATTCCATGTCATTAGTCATTGTAAAACTATGTGCGAATGCCTGGGCTGCCTATTGTAATCTGGAACAAAGACACTGATCAGTTAACAACAGTATAAAGCATGAAAAACTATGGATAGAAATAAAACGTTAATACCATAAGAGATGTGATATGTACACGTGAATAACTATGGCATAATGAACATAAGGAAATAAAGCATGAAACTATACAGAAATAAACAAAACCTCGGTGTGTGCAGGGGCCCTCTGCACAATCCTCGGGCAACAGCTATCAACCACGAATTATACTGATGAACAGAGTCTTCTCATGTATTTAAAATGCAGTCATAACAAGGAAATAATGTCATGACAAGTGGCTTTCTTTTCAACAAAATTACATTACAGCAGCTAGCTCCTATGCGTATGAGAACGCATTATTTATAACAGAGGATGACATAACTAATTTCCTACAATCTACGCTGATAAAAGACACGTGAACAACCACGTCCAGAAATTTAGCATTATGGCTGCCGTGAAGATTAAATCTATGGAGGGTGGCCATTGGATTCGGCTTATGGAGCAGTCCATAGGTGTTGATATGTCCTCTGAGATTTAGGAACGACCACGCAAGTCTTCACGTGGTGAAAAACGGAGTTCTGTCACCGTAGGACTCTTAGGTTGACCACCGCTTGACTACCTTTGACCACGGCCTTCTTTGGTGAATTCGACTGAGCCAGTAGGACTCGGTCCATGTCCATATCATTTCAAACTTGCCCATGTGGCTTGATTTTCCTGAAGACACCTGCAATATAGACTTTAACAAAATGGCTGCGGAAAGTTGACGCAGCTGCGGAAAGTGACAAGATTCCGCAGCTAAATGAGCAAAAATCTAATTCAAACAGCAGACACAAAACATAGTTAAAAACCACTTTAAATTCTCTTTTATGATTAATATGCAATGATGTTGATGATTTAGGAGGTCGAGATAAATGGAAAAAGTCTAGAAAGGTGTATAGGAAAGATGCCAGTTTGGGACTCAACAGTAATCACTATGCTTAACTAGCTTGTTCAAAGTGTATAGATGTGTTAATTAGGTCTATAACATACCTTGTGTAAAGTATTCAATTGTTTGTATTACTTACACCTATTTCATATCCACAATAACTGACATGTCATAACCTGCTTGTAACTAGTGAAGAACATGTATTTGGTTACTCTGCATCACATAATCATTTCCTTAAGTAATCATGTATCTAAGCTTCCATATTGAATATGCATACATGCTTCTACTAAAAATAGTAAGTAAGGTAATCATAACTTCATTTTACAATATAGACATAATGAAAGAACTTGCTATAATTCCATATGTTATTATACTTACCTGCTCCTATTCAGTAACTAGTAATAACTGTTGAAGCTCAGCACAAGCTGGATCATCTATCCTTCCATAATAGATACTATTTGTAATTCATATAAACCCATGTAAAAGATGTATACTAGTAATTACTAATAAATTATGGTCCTCTATCTTACCATAAATAATGGACTAGTATGAGTGGTAGTATCTACAGTAAGCATTATTTAGTATGAGTAGTTATCAGTGTGGTAGGTATGGATTTCATAAATACAATGGATTCAACACTGTACATATTGGTGATTACTATTAGGTATTGATATCACTATTCTTGAACTAATCACATTGAATCTATCTTATAATATTGTATAGAGTAAGCAACATGGACATGAAACCTCTTGCTTAATGAGTATACTAGCTATAGGCATATTGAACTAAACCCATTGAATACACCAATCTCTAGTCATAAGTTTCAACAAGGTTAAGGTTACTTTCCTAATTGATTCAACTTCATTATTCCAACTATGTTGTGTACTAATGGTAAAGGTACATGAACCAAACCCATTAGACTAATACAGGTTCATAAACTAGTAACAACTTTGAATAGAGTACCGTAGAGTGTTATGTAGTTTTGTATAATTGGAGTGTGTTTTATATCAGTTAATGATAGGAAATTTTTTTGTAAGAAAAATTAATACCAGAATATCTGGATTAAAAAACTGAAGTATAAAAGTATGATTTATTTTTTGGCTCTATATTACCTTCAAATTCATAGGCTTCAATTCTTTGAAAGACCACATTCATATCAACCTCCATGTCTGTCATTTTTGCAAAAGATAATTTTCATAAGCATTTGAAGGTTGTGTTTTTATGACTGTGTAATGTGTATTCTTATGTTTTATGACTGACCTTCACTAATATTGTATGCCTATATGATTTTGTGAAAGAAGGGTAAGAATGGGCACCTATATCGTTATGAGATGGATGAAGCAATACATTCGTGATTTATGGTGCTGATGAATTTTGATTTTTCGGCGAAGCGGGATGATTGCCAATCATTAATCTGTTCACCAGGCATAAAATGAAACTCTCTTCTGATTTTGTTGATACTTTTGATGGTGCCAACACTAAGGTTGAGGGGCTACTATTTCCTGTAACAGAGGAAAGCATTGCAGAAGCAACGAACATACCAAATGAGGGAGAGAGGTGGTTCAAAAGGAAGCCACTACATGGGATAAACTTGATTTTTTCCTAAAATACAATTGTCATGACCCTTGCTGGAGTGTTGGGGTTGACTGTAGCATTTTAAAACCAGAGCGAGATAAACCAATGTGACAAATTCAACTTTATCTGACATGTGATGTTCGTTTCTGTAAGGTATTTTTGTATCACATGAGATTTCGGGTACACATTGTTGTGTTTAATATGATGAATCTCCCTTATTTCCTGCATCAGATCTTAATTAAAATGGTGTCATTTGCAAGAAAAAGGAATATTTTATATCCCTATGATGTCTACCACCATGGCCTCATTCAAATCATGTACCTACATGCATTAAAGGAGCAAACACAACAGTCGAGAAAGAGGGTAATGAGACAACCACTTCCTAGAAAACATAAGAAGGAAAGGGCTCTAGCTACAAAAGTTGAGATCAGTCACCAAGCTACTGAAAAAGCCACAAGCAACCCTAACAAGAGGAAAAGCCCTAGGCTAAATAATAGGAGGAGTAGAGGACAACAAACAAAAGTACAAGATAACAACAAAGATGAAACAATTGGAGAATTTGTAAAGAAGGGTAAAGATATTAGAGAATTTCACCATGCAACATAATAATTTAGGAGGCCTTGAACAAGGCCTGCAAACAAACTGAGGCTAGGGTTGAAAGCTAAACTAAAATCCAAGATGAAGGAACCAATTTCAATTATTGATGAGCAAGAATAAGGGTCTTCTAGATCTGAGCATGGGCTTCCAGTAGAAACTGAAAGACAATCTCCAAAAATTTAGAAAAAGGGTAAAAGAACAAGTAGGGCACTGGCCAACAAGGACCCCCTCAAAATCCTTGCAGAGGTAGCACATCTTGCTAAAAACTGAAACATGGGAAGCTTGGAGTTTTGTAACCTTCATGCTTTTGGAAAATTAAAGTTTGTTCACTGGAGTTTTGTAAACATAATACTTTTTTCTATTTAATTATATTATTATGGGTTCTTATTAATGTTATAGATCTTGTAAGTCAATATTATTATTATTGTTATGGATATATTGTGTTAAAAATGGAGAGAATTATCTTAAATTTTACTTGACAATGCTTCAACATTTAGGGTATAGATAACAACTATTATAATTGTTTTTTTGAAAGAATGGAAAAAAATTGTGAGAAAAAAAATTTAATTGCAATGGAGAGAAACTCCTTTCAAATATCTCACGCGTTTATAAACATTTATAAGTGTAACTAACTAGGAAAAAAATTTATAGAAAGAAAGTTAAAAAATGCTAAAAAATTAGTACAACACCCACTCAGTAAGCCATTGTTGGTCATCCAACTCAGAAGGACTTTGAATTTCTCTAATTGAGGCATGTATGTCCAATGCAATGTACTAGATAATTAATTTAATAAATCATTGTATCCACACAAACAAGAAAAGATAAGTGAAAAATTATTTGTCTCCAACTCTTCCTTTTCTAGATTTAAGAAATAAGACTATTTGAGAATGAGATTAAGTCCTTCCTTGTATTTCCCTGGTGTGGGAACAATTTGGAAACTTAATAATCAACAAACTTGAAACATCTAAACTGACCTAGATATTCCTAGATATGATATTTTGTTGGTTTAGAAATGTTTGGATCATATTAAAGCTCGAAGAGTATGAACAAGTTGCAAAGCACTCATGATGATATCATGCAAAGTTGGCTTCCTTTAAATGCTTTACCTGAACGATGACTTTCCATCCTCCTATAGCAAAGGCACATATATGTCATGTGAAAAACTTGTGTGAGAAACATTGGATGATGCAAATGTAGTTAGAAACTAAGACCTTGATGTACCAGTGCTGATTTATTCCAGCACAACCCTGAGCGAAAATCACAAACTCTCTTACATATATACTTTTCTTCATTGTACTTTTCTCTTTATATTGAGTACTAAATTTCCTGAGAAACCACATAGGAGAAAAGCAGGCCCTTGTTCTCATAGTTTTTGTAAGAGAAGAGGACTAAGGTTTTGAGGCATTCAGTAGCCCTAATGCTACTTGGAATTCTTGATGTGGAGAAAATAGTGGGAAAATATCTTGTCTTATCTTTGTACACTTGTCTAAGCTAGGGTTTGGGAGAACCACAGAGTACCAAAGGAAGCACTTCCGTTTAAGGTTATTTTAAGGAAGAATGGTAAGGTTTTGAGGCATTAAATATCCCTAATGCTACTCAAAGTAGTTGATGTGCATAATATAGTGCGAGAATATCTTGTTTTCTCTTGTACACTTGTGTGATGCAAGTGTATGTGCCAAATAGGACTTACCATTGTGCATAGTTTATGTGTATAGTTGCTTCTCATGAGTGATAAAGCTCTTGAGTTGATTCAAGAATAAGACTGGGTTTGCATCTCTTTAAGAAGACAAAAATAACTCTAGTTTGGGAGAAAACCTAGAGGAGAAAAGCAAACCCTTGTTCCCATGGTTTTTGTAAGAGAATAGGACTAAGCTTTTGAAGCATTTAGTAACCATAATGCTACTTGGAATGCTTCATATGGAAAAAATAGTGGAAGAATATCTTGTCTTCTTTTTTTTACATTTGTGTAAGCTAGGGTTTGGGAGAACCCTAGAGTACCAAAGGAAGCACTTATTTTTGAGGTTCTTTAAGGGAAGAAGTCTAAGGTTTTGAGGCATTCAATAACCCTAATGCTACTTGAAGTACTTGATGTGGGGAAGATATTGTGAGACTATCCTATCTTCTCTTGTACACTTCTGTGATGCAAGTGTATGTGCCAAAGAGGACTTGCGAGTGTGTATCATTTCTTGTCATGTATCTTTTGGAGGCAACTGATCAATGGATCCCCTAAGCCAGAAGGCTAGTGTTTGCTATTTATATGAAATTCCCTAACTAGTGTTTTGAAGAACATCACTTGTACAAGCTTGTATCAAGTTGTTGGTATCTACTTGTAACTTGATTCAAAGTATATATGAAGCATGACTCATTGTCCAAACTTTGTGTAATTGCAGATCTGATTTTGACTTATGTTGTCATGATGACTGAGTTGTTTCTACTACTGGTTATGCATGTTGATTTTACATAAAGAGAAGATTTTTTTAAGTGATTTGAAAAATAATAACTCTGTTGTAATAAGTGTTTTTCAAATATATTTCAGTGTTGGAAAGTGTTCCCTAAGATATGGAAAATATTTCCCTTTTCCCTTGAAATTTTAAGAAAATTTGTTTGGTGTTTATTTTCTTGGGTTGAATTCTGTATTTGGTTGAAGAAAAGTGACATATACTACTATTCTTTAGATATTTTGGAGGCAAATGATTGATTGATCCCATAATCTAGGAGGCTAGTGTTTTCTATTTATATGAAATGCCCTAACTAGTTTTTTGGAGAACATCACTTGTACAAGCTTGTATCAAGTTTTTGGTATCTAATCGTAAATTGATTTAAAGTATATATGAAGCATGCCTAATTGTTCAAACTTTGTGTAATTGTAGATCTGATTTTGACTTATGTTGTGATGATGATTGAGTTGTTTCTACTGTTGGTTATGCATGTTGATTTTAAATAAGGAGATTTTTTTTTTTTTTACAAAGAAAAAATTCGTAACTTTTCATTAAGATAGGTTACATGTTACATCTGCTGGTAGTATGTACTACTATTCAGTCTAAAGACTATTACAATATGTCACTATGCCTGTATGATGGCAGTAGATCAGTCCCAAAAGAAATATAAATATCAATCGGTATGAAGCCCATGTTCACATAGTAAGTTTGGTGCATAACTTACTAGCAAAAAGAAAGCAAAAAAAACATATATAATAAGTGTATATGCCGAATATAAATAAAATGGGAGATAGTAACAAAATTCTCCCAATAAGTTGTAAAACTAGACAGCCAAAACTGCAGGTGCCTCCTCAATAAAAGGCCGATGAAAATATCTGTAAATCTGTCCTCTAGTATGTTCTGTGATATGCCAGGTACCCCAAATTAGCTCCGAAGCTTCTTTGGACAGTTGATCAGCCACTTTGTTCCGAGACCTGAAAATATGTGTCACTGAGATGGAGTCAAAAAGGGCTCTGAGATGATGAACCTCTCGCAGCAGTGCAGATAGTGTGTGCGAGTGACAATATACAAGATTATTGAACCAATTGATCACAAGTTGTGAGTCACCAAATATCTGGATGGAGTTGCAGTGAATATCCCAAGCAAATGTAATAAGAAGTCTAAGGCTTTGAAATTCGGCATAATTGTTTGTGCCAGTCCCAAGCCCATTCTGATTTTGTAATGGTGATGTTCATTTAAATATAGAATGGTGCCTCCCCCACACCCCTGTGCGTTGGACACACCATGAAAATTAGCCCATGCACGGTCATGATCAATTGTTTCGGGTGTCACTTGTGGAGGATTACTGTGAATGCGGTCCGCAGGCAGGAGTTGAAAGGTTGCAATAGAAGTAGTGCATATGCGGTCACAGTCAATAGGAGTGCTATTAAATATCTGTTTGTTGCGGCCGATCCAAATCTCCCATGCCACAATCAGTGAGAGATTGCGCATTCGTGGGTTGTAAACATAATGCTGCCACCAATTGGTCCAGGCCTTGATTAATGTTCCGCCCTGCCAAATAAATCTGCTGCCCAGACCAGTGATGACCCACATCCAAATTCCTTTGATAGAGTTGCATTGTAGGAATAAATGGGCCTTCTCCTCACCGTTTGCAAGACAGTAGTAGCATTGAGAGGCCCCTTGATACGCCCGCCTGTGGAGGAATTCCATGGTGGGTATGCACTGATTAAGGATGCACCAGAAGAGGGTTCTATGCTTGTGCGGGGCTTTCAATTTCCAAATATTGTGCCACCACCATGCTTGTATTGGGGGTTCCTTTTGTTGAATAAGGGTGAGGTATCCTAGTTTGGGAGCATATTGACCATTAGGTGAAACAACCCATATCAATTTATCAGCCTATTTAGTGATGTGTGTGTTTGTTGCTTTTAGAGCCCAGATATAATTTTTCCAGTCCTGTTTGCTAGCCTGTGGGATCTCGAGATCATATGCATGTAGCCAGGCCTGTCCTGGCCAAGAGGAGTTATCCCTGTCCATAATCTGTGCAAGATAGAGAATGTTTCTGTGGGCAAGGTGCTCAATGATGAAATCCGGAAGTTTGTTATAGACACCACTCCCCGACCAAGAATCAATGCCTATTCGGATTGAAGTGCCATTGCCAATTTTCCATGATAAGCCATTCTGAATTATATGTGCCACTTTTTTGATTGCCTTCCAGATGATTGATGCACAAGGCGACTGACCGATTCTGCTCCGGATCCAATCAAGAGGGTTTCGTGGCGAGATATACTTAGCAACAATAACCTCTTTCCAGAGGCTCTATCTAGTGATTATGTGCTAGCACATTTTTTCCGCAAGAACCCGCAAAAATAGATGGAGATATTTTAACCCCCAGCCTCCCCATTTCTTGGGAATGTTAATGCGATCCCAGGCAATCCAGACAAAAGTAGAGGCCTTTCCTTGGTTGCGCCAAAGGAATTATCTGCAAATATTTTTGATTCTGTTAGTAATACCTATAGGTATCCAAGCCAGGGTCATCTAATAGACCGGTATGGCTTCCAGCACAGAGTTAATGAGTATCAGTCGACCAGCCCTCGATAACCATCTGTTATACCAAACATTTATTCTGCGTTCAATTTTTGCAATGATCCAGTTCCAGTCTTTGATCTTGTAATCGTTTGGTTTTATATGATACCCCAGGTATTTGAGTCCATCTTTGATATCAATGGATATATAGTCAAATAGATTCAATGAAGTGCCTTGTTCCAGTCCCGAGCAGCCAGTCATGATAATAGAGGATTTGGTGCCATTTGGTGACATTCCTGTAGCCCTGCAAAAACATTTAAGTAGCAAATCAAATTGTACAGAGTCTTGTCTAGAACCATTTAGGAATATAAGTACATCGTCCACAAATAATAGGTGAGTGAGATGTAATATATCATTGATCCGGAGCCCCTGTAGTACACCTCTCTCTTTTGCATTTTTTATGAGGACAGAGAGGCCCTCCATGACCAGGACAAATAATAATGGTGATAGGGGGCATCCCTGACGAAGACCCCGCCCCGCATGAAAGAAATCAGACGCAGTGTCGTTGATCAATAGACTGAAAGTGGCATGACAAATGCATCCCATAATCCAGTTTATAAATGTATGAGGAAAGCCTGAATGGATAAGTATGAGATGTAGGTAACTCCAGTTAACCTGATCAAAAGCCTTTGTAAGATCAATCTTGAGGATGGTGGATTTCAGGTGCAGGGTCTTGATGGAGTGGAGGGCCTCCTGAGTAGTACCAAACGCTTCATGGATTTGCCTATGATTCAGAAATGCAAATTGTTCCTTTTCAATATGAGTGGATAGGAACGGCTTGATGCGGTTGGCAATAATCTTGGATATGATTTTGTATATGCAGTTACACAGAGATATGGGCCTGAAGTCATTGAAGCTGGTCGGTTTGTCTGATTTAGGAATAAGAGCAATAAAAGTGGTGTTGAATCCATCATATATCCTGCCCCGTATCTTGCTGTCCTCAATCATGAGCAGAAGGTCAGTAGACATGAGATTAAAAAGGTGTATGAAAAACTCAATGGGCTAGCCACCAGGCCCAAGGTTTTTTCCCTGCTTAAACCATTTCAAAACACCCTCTAATTCTCCCAAAGTGACCGGTGCATTGAGATCATCCATCTGCTCATGTTCCACAAAAAGTTTAAAGTGTTGAGTAAAATGCATAATATCTGGGAGATCAATGTTCATTGGTGCCCTATAGAGATTTGTGAAATGTATGGTACCCAAATGAGATAGTTGTGATTGCATCTTCGCGGTAAACCATTTAGATCAGTCAATTCCCAGATGGCATTAGCAGCCCTGCGACCATTTGCATGCTGCTGAAAAAATCTGGTGTTTTCATTGCCCACTTGTAGCCAAATGGCCCAAATTTTAAGCCTCCAGTCCTTTTGTCTCATAAGTTTAGCCTTTTTGGCCTCAAGTGCATATAGTTGATTCCTGGTATCATCAGTTCTATATCCCAAAATTGTCTGTAGTGCCTCCCTCTCCAATCTCTTTTTGTTCCGAACCCACGGATGGTGATGTTTTTGATGCAGATGAGGTTGTCGTTGATAATCCGGCCGTAATCTCAATGATTCAGAGGTCTGCAGTGCTGCTAGGCCCGGGAGACCATCAAGTGATACTCGGGGTCATTCAACCATCTGGAATTGAACTTAAAAGGGGATCGAGCCTTAATAGGACCACAATCGAATTCCATAAATATAGAAGAATGGTCAGATTTACCACCCGTCCCCACCCATTGACGGGCACGAGTCATAAAGGATAGGAGCGACTGCTTAATGAGAAATCTGTCAAGTCTGCGAGCTAAAGCAACATTTCCGATCCTTCTGTTTGTCCAGGTGGGTTGAAGCAAAGTGGTCTGAGTGTCAATAAAATTTGAGGCGCCGAGTTTTGAGTTGAAAAACTCAGCCAACGGATCCGGGGTAGCCTGGGGGCCCCAAGATTCCGCAATTCCTAATGAAAAGTTCAGGTCACCACCCATAGTGATGTGGGGGGCATCCAACAAGGTACAGGACAATAGGGAGTTCTAGAAATTCTCTCTGTTAGTGCAGGGCCCATAGACATTAATCAAGGTAAACTCAATCTCAAAATTACTGAAAAGGACATCCATAGCAAGAACACCCGTCCGACACCAACAGTTAATCATCCAGGTGGTTCTGTCGTTGATTCCCAATGCACAACCCTCAGATCTTCCATGTGCATCAAGTGTGATGAAAGTCCAATCAGGAAGAAAATTCTTTAAGGTAGCCTTTACCACCGAGCCTACACCAAGCGTCTCTTGAAGAAATAGGATATCAATAGGCTTTTGTGCAATCAGTTCCCTCAGGGCCAATCTCTTATCGGGGTTGGCCAGTCCCCTGCAATTGTAGGAGAGACAAATCATGATGAAACAACCACCAAGGGTCTTCTAGCTCTAAGGACCTGCATGAGAGATGATTGAGTTCCAGCTTCCACTTCTAGGTTGGCCCTTTTGATAGCCTTTGCTAATGCAGAAGGTCTACCATGGGATTTGGAGGGTATACTGCCCTGACCTGAACCAATACTGAAGGCCTCACTAGATAGTGGCAGGGATAGGGATCTAAGAAAGTAATTATGTCTCAAGGAGGGAGTCTCCGATGAGGAGGAAGAGTGGCAGTATGATGGTTCAACAGATGTGTGCTGAATTATGGGGGAGAAAGACGGAGGGGCCAAAGCTATAGTGCAACAGATCGAGGGGAGCTTCAGTGACTGGTAAGGCATGATCGAAGTAGTGCAAGGTAAAGAAATGGATGGAGACAGATTAAAACCAACATCTTCAGATGAAATAACAGGAATATTAAAAGATGGAGAAGAGTCAGAGCGATCAACAAACAAAGAGACAAAAGAAGGAATAGTACCCAGGATGGACGAATCACCGTGAGAAAGCACCGTCATGGACTGTGGACGAGATCTGGGGTGCGTGTTCGTCCATGATGGGAATACAGTTGGCATCATCCCAGCGGCGCATGGAGAATCAGGAGCAGTCTTCGGCAGATCAACCGTGCCCAACTCAGTGCTGATAACAGGCTCAGTCTGTGTGCCAATTGAACAGGATTTCCTTGAGACCAACTTGCCCAACCCCTTCTTTGGGCAGTCTTTATACAAATTCCCCACCTTATGGCATTTCCTGCAGCGAAATGGCACACCCTCGTAGTCCAGAGGTTGTTGCCACATCATTCCATGAAATAGCATGTTAAATTTTTCATATAATCCATCCCGAGTGTCCAGGAAGATCATTATGCGAGCCACCGCTCTACTGCCTGAAGTCAGGTAGGAGCGGTCATGATTCAGGTATAGACCAAAATGTCCCCCAATATTCCGAAGAGCAGAGTCGTTCAAAAATTGCAAGGGCGGTCCCGACAGCTGCATCCATATGGGGCCAGCGCCCGCATTCTCCTTTCTGGGATCAAACAGAGGAACCCATCTCTTGAGGTAGACAGGGTGCAGCTCAAGATGCCAATAGTGTTTTAGTGCCCATTCGGATTGGTTCGGGTGAGAAAATGTAAGAGAGAACCAACCTTTGGTCATTACCTGAACTTCCGGAAGCTGATCGAGAGTCCCACTCCAGATATCTCGGGTCCACCTCTGTAATCTCATCGTAGAGTATTTTCGGCCGCGGACCTTCCCTACTAAAGTCTTGGCCGCAATGAGGCCCCAGTCCTCCATGCTGCTCTCACAACCAAAATTTGTAATGTAACTGAGCTTGTTTTTGGTAACTTTGTGCTTCTTTTTAGCAATACTACACCCTAGGCCCAGCTCAACAGAAGTGTCAGATTCAGAGGACGTGTGATTCTTCTCCGGAATGGTCAGGTCCTCCGGAATGTTTGCAAATAGCCCAGAGGCCACCGATCATTCAATGGGCCTCGAAAAATCATGAATCGCACCACCAATGCCCGAAGGGCCAGACTAGATAACACATTGAGGGAGAGGGCCCCCAATACTCAACTGTGCCAAGGATCGGGAAGCATCTCTGATTTCATGTAAAACCACCTCTGAGAAGTGCTTCGCACATCCTGTGGTATCTGTCGCCAGGGTTTGAAGTGCAGCCTGAGAGAAATCCCATAGCACAATGTCCGCATCCGAGGGCGTGTCAAATCTAAACTGTGCCAGGTCCCCCAAGGGTGAGCTGCTTCCTTCCACGGTGGACAGGTAGGGTAGAGTAGGCACCACCCCCTCAGGAGCAGGGTCCAAATCGGACATCCCATCCATGTTACCATGAGAATCAAGACCCCATATATCGACACCCTCCAGTGGGTCCTTCGAGTAGTCCACCTCATCCTCATAGTGGCTCATGATGGTGAGTAGGAAGCCTGACGAGATCCGTGATAAACCTGCAGAAGTAGACAGAGTCCCACAAAATAATGGCGAACGCAATCAGTCCAGCTGACAGGGTTGAGGCAGCAATGCCAGAGATGGTCAGTGCAAACGCCAAAAACTGGACCCAAAATACAATCCGAGCAGGGACCGCAGTTCAGTGATGGCCCCACCCAAACAGTGGGTAGACAGTCCAAACCGTGATCCCAAGACAAGCAACTGAAGAAAACCGATCCTTGTATACAGCGAGAAGTGAGTCGAACCCCCGGGCCAAAGCAGTAGCGCGCCCCAAATAGTAAAAATAAACTAAGCAATGACCCAAAACTAGTTGAGTATAAGTCGCGGCAACCAGTCCGTGGAACCCCAGAAACCGGAGTAATACAAACCCCAAGCCAAAACTCAAAATCCAAAATGAACAGAGCATGGATAACAGTGAAATCAGTGGGGTAAGAAATAACCCATCACCACCATGCGCGGGGCCCCAGCCTCATAGAAACAGGTAGACAGCTGCCATAACGAGGGTTCAGTCGCCACCTAGGGTTTCAGTCGCCGCCATGGGAGCGCCTTTCGGGAGATTTTTTTCATATATGTTTCTTCACACACTAGATCTAAGGAGAAAATTTTGTTAAGTTATTTGAAAAAATTATAGAAGTAGGCAGATTTATGGCCATAATAACTTAGATTTATGGCTATAGTCAAAGGTAAAAAAAATTAATAGTTCCTTTCCTTGAATTTTTCAATACACATTAGTCCCCTTCCATTGAACAAGTTTCTAAGTTAGGATAAAAATATTGTAGGTGCTAGAAAATGGTTTTCCAGCACTTCCTGTAAGCGCTGGAAAATGATTTTCTAGTGCCTACATGATTTGTATCCTCAAGGAACACACTGGGACCACTGGAAAATCCAATGGCCAACATGAATTATGTATGATAGAAATAAAACATGTGTTTAAAACAAGATCTAATGATATAATGGTGGCATAAATCCTTAAGACAGGTAAATACTATTTTTTTTTTTATATTTCATCATCAAGTTGTTCAAATATGGTCCGAACAAGTGCAATAACTAGGTGGGATTTGCATTGTTCTTCATTGTTTAGTATTCAACAGTCACTGGCATTTAAGAGAACTCCATATTTTAAGGAATTGTAAGACATCTCTCTAAGTTATGTATGATAGGAATAAAACTGGTGTTTAACACATGTGTTTAATAGAGGTTTGTGAAAAATTAGACATAATACAGGTGTTTAATACCACCCTAGTTTAATACCCACACATTATTCTGGAAACGTCTGTAGAAATCCTCTGGAGAAATGGATAACATTTGCCTAAAATCCTTTGGATAAATCCTTAGGGTCGCCAATTCTCCCGGTCTATGTTTTGTGTTATGTCTCTGTCTTGCCTGCACGTGATAGGAAATATTAAAAGTGAAGTGTGAGCACGCGATTATGATTTTGGTTTTGAACATCCACTAGAGACTACATTGATTGCACTAGGTGGAGTGTTGTGGCAGAGAGGAGTAGGCAGGAGTGGTCGTGGGGGAGTAGAGGGGAGTGGGGTGGCAGAGGCAGTTGACACAAAGGAAAGCAGGGTCCATCGAAAGGTCAGAGGTCCAGTCGAGTGTCATCAGACAAGAGGTCATCGAACGGGCCCATAGCTGTCCCATCATCACTAGAGATTCCTCCATTTCGTAGAATGGAAGACTCTTCCTTATTTTTATTTTAATGCTATTTTTTATTATTTTTATTTTATTTTGACTGAGTAAACATTTTTTCACAATTTTAATTTTATTTTTTTATGTAATTTGACCGAGTCAAAATGTTTACAAGACAAAACATGACTTTATAACAACTCTTCCATATTGGGTTGAAGAGTGATTTCCCCCCTTAAATAGACTATATTTCACATGAATACAATGGATCAATACCATGAAGTTATTTTTATTTTATTTTGAGTGAGTAAAAAAGTTTTCACAATATTAATTTTATTTTTTACGTAATTTGACGGAATCAAAATATTTACAAGACAAGTTATTAATTTACAACAAATCTTCCATATTGGACTGAAGCAAGCCTCTTCAAAGATATACACTTTAATTTCTATCCAATATTTGAGAATGATTTTTTTATTAACCATGCACTAAGAGGCAGCTCCAACCTTATTATGTTGTCTTGTCCTATTATTTTATATAAAAATTTTGACTTGATCAAAATAAAATTAAAATATGGTAGAGATGTGTAACTTAATGTAATGTAAACATTTTAACTCACTAAAAATAAAAATAACAAAATAAAAATAACCCTATAAAAAATCAAATAAAAATAAAAATGACCCATGGTATTCATGTGGAATCTAGCCTATTTAAGGGGGAAAGCGTAAAGTTGATTTCATATTGAATTAGTAGGGGTGTATATTTGGATTTTGGGATTACATTTTTCATATGGTGCATTGCCATAGTAATGGAGTTATCACACTGTGAGCGAAATAGAGGGCCTTCTATTCAAGGCTCATTCACTGATCGTCCATGCTTTCAATATGGATGTACGATGGGTATAACTTAGGATCTCTTTTTAATCTACAAGAGGTTTGAATCTCAATAGATTTGATCTATATGGCACTTGGTAGCTCCAAAGTTAAGATAAATCTAAGCTGGTTTTAAAAAGATTGACATAATTAAAATTTTAAAAAGATTAAATAAGTTAAAATGAAAATTTATTTCATTAAAAAATATATTTTTTTAATAAAAAATTCCATCGGATTCACATAATCTCATGTTATGTTTTTTTAAATTTTCAACTTTTCAACTTTGGTAGAACAAGTAAAGAAGACCATGCACCACAATAATATTGAGGACTCCTAGGTCATAGCCATGATTGATGACTTCCACCACTGAAAGTTCAGGGAGGCCATTGAAATTGAAAAAAGGTCCAATACTCTTAATAGGCATGATGGTTGGAAGATAAGTCATTGTTCACTACTAGGAAAAGACCCTCTAGCGGAGGTTATAAAGGAGGTTTTTAGTGTTATAAAATTGGCCAAAATTGTCAAAAAAAAATTCGCTACAACATCCATTTATGGTTACGGAGGTTTTGTCGAAGCTTTTAATGTAAATTCAACAAAGCTAAAAAAATGGGTGGCCGGAGGTTATTACGGATGTTTTTTTCATCGGTGCGCTACTCAGGCTTCAGCGCATCGGTGCGTACATCTAGAAGGTGGCCCAGGCCAATCGAAGGAGCATGCACCGGGCCATCAAGATATAAAACCACACTGGGCACAATGTTGGTGATACAACGCACATGGTCGTTCTAATTGGTCTTGGGATTTGTTTGGTTCCCATAGGTCATCTCAACGCACCGGTGCCTAGACTTATAGAAACAAACTGGTGCGCAGTATCACATAAATGCACCGAGATTTATAATTGGCATCATTATTTGTGCGGTGCCCATAGGTCGTACAAATGCACCGGTGCATAGATCCACATAAACACACTGGTGCGCAGTACTGCACAAATGCACTGATATTTTTAATTGGTTTTGGTATTTTTGCAGTGCCCATAGGTTGTAGAAATGCACCAGTGTACAGTAACTGACACGCACCAGTTTTCATTTTTTATTTTTTAGAAACATCGACCTATGATAGTGCAATTATTGTGATTTTTAAAAATTCATTATTCATTAGAAGTCGACACATCTTATAAAAATATTCATATTAATTAAATTTTTATTAATTCATTTGAATGTGATGTTTGGATTAATTTTTTTATATCAAATCATAATTATTGTGATTTTTTAAAATTCATTATTCATCAAAAGTCGACACATATATATCTTATAACAACATTCATATGAATTAAATTTTTATTAGTTCATTTGAATGTGATCTTTGGATTAGTTTGTTATATCATATCATCAAATTTCACATCTCTTCATTATAATATTTAATCACCCATAAATTTAATCACTGGTGTTACATTTCACAGAGACAATGGAGAACACAATAGAATAAATTAAAACATATATATATATATATATATATATATATATATATATATATATATATATATATATATATATATATATATATATATATATATATATATATATATAATCATTGTCATACAAAATGGGACAGTTATTGGTATCCCTTTGTATTTTAATTCGGACACTATGTCCATTACATTAAACAAAATGCCTGATTTCACAAGATAATATTTCAAAAAATACAACGCCTTGCTTTGATATCCAAACATGGTGATCATCATTCTTCGCTTGAACTGCTGTCACTGCTAGAGCTACTTCCATGACTTGGGTTATTTTTAGGAATGTTTTGTTCATGGTGTTGATTGTTTTCTTCTTCTTCACCTTCCATCTACAAACATAAAAATAAACTGTAATGAGTGTATATACATTGGTCAGAATAATGAAAATTGCAATAATAAATAATATACATCAATGTAAATCGAAAAGAAATGATGTACCATTGAAAAAATTAACTCATGAACTATACACATTCTTTTAAAACCATGTAACATGCCATATTTCAAGATTTCATCTATTGGCATAGTTCCGTACTTTGTTTCCTGCAAGTTTTATACCCCATAAAAATCATATATTTAATATAAAAGATTTTTTTGTTCTATTAATTATAGACAGAGCTAAGTAAAACAAGGTAGATAGATGTTTACAAATTCCACAATTAATTTATGATATGCCAACATATACTCACAACCCATATTTAACCCAATTTCAATCAATTCATTTGATGGTTCTTCTTTGTATGTTATCCCCTGTTTGAAGACATTCAATGATGATTTTTGTAAAACAACTTAAAAAATACAAAAATGAAATCTAGTTAAGTTGTTATAAAGAAGTAACAATTACTCACAAACTTAGATATCAACCCTTTTCTTCCTTGTCGTCCTGTTTTATGTGCTGAATGGGTTCCATTTTCTTTTCTTTTCTGCAAGAAAATAATTGAAAATTAATATTTAATGCTAAATTGTTTATTTATTGTACCTAATGATCGAAAAATTCAATGATTACATATTACATTTGAAGCATGTTTTTGTTGAGATTGATCCTCCTGCGATGCAATTTTGTCCATTTCTTTGACCATCTCCTTGTACACCTTTTTGGACATTCCTACTAGCATATTTCTAATATCAGCTCGTTCATCTTTTGAGATTTTCATAATCTTCCTGAAAATGTAACATGACAATAAAATATTTAATTTTTATATTGATATATGAAAAGTAAATATAACAAAAGTGATATTTATAAATAATTGTAGACAAACATCAAAGGAATATTACTTTTTCATTCCTTATTTTTTGTTGTTGTACGTTTTTTCTATTAAAAGCCTCACATGTCTCATTGACCAATTCTCTGGAAACTCTTCCTATAGTTTAGATAAAATTTGGTTCTTGGAATCATTGGATTGATTTTTGTATTGTAAGTGGAAAGAATGTCTATGCATTTGTTCCACTAGAGCCCTAAAAATTTTGTAAAAGTTTTTCCCCCTTTCGTTAACCTCCAACACCACTTCAGATGAGCTAAGGAGAAATTCATTTTCATTTGCATGTTCTATTTTTTTATTTTCTTAGAACAACATTCATTTTCTGAGTTGTTGGTCCCTATAGAATAGTAAATAGATGTGAATTAATAGATTGTTTGACACATGTCATCTAATAATTTTAAGTATATTATTAATGAAAATTAAAAAAAAAACTCATATTGGATCGATAGTATTTTTTCTTTCACCTGAATTATCCTTTTGCAATTTTTCCATCAAGCTTTTACGCTTTTATGATCCTAGATTAGAAATAATATTATCAAGCTTCGTCATTTTGTGGCTCTGCATGATACACAGTAAACAATACATATTAGTT
Organism: Pinus albicaulis; assembly: GCA_034641835.2. NCBI lineage: Eukaryota > Viridiplantae > Streptophyta > Pinopsida > Pinales > Pinaceae > Pinus > Pinus albicaulis. The sequence goes on along the minus strand of CM076579.1, from coordinate 1,181,761,737 downwards.
AAACTTACATATAGTTCAAAAATAATATTTTTTGTAAAGAATTTACAAAGAACTTTCATTTTTTTCTTTTCTCGATGTGTTATCAATATTTTTGTTACTTGATCTCTTGTTAGTCATTTATTTATCAATCTGAAACCTATACAATATCATTCATTAATATAATCATAAATAAATTTTCAACTTTTCAGGTAAAAAAAAAAAACCTGAAGAAACCGGTGTGCCATTTATTGTGTACGCAACGACATCGGTGCGTAGAGGTATTATAAAAGCACCACACAAATAGTATAATAGACCGTATGGTGCTCTATGTCAATAAGGAGCACCGATGCGTTACATGTTAACCATTGCACCGATTAACACAGAGAAAATAATAAAAATCATCGAGTGTTAGTTTTTTTATCATAAATCGGTGCCATATGTTACATATGGTGCATTGATAAAAAAAAATATTTTGTTTTTTAATTTTTTATCACAGTACTTTCGTGGTGCGGTGGGCTAATATAGTGCACCGGTGCGTTAGGTTACGCTGGATGCACTGATGAAAAAAAAACTATTATTTTTAAAATTCATGCAAGGGCTTACATGGATTGGGATCCGACTATGCAAGTCACCCCGTGGGTTGGATGTCTTAGGCCTATATTTAGCAATACAAACCCTATAAATATAAATTGAAAAACCCTAATTCTAAAATCACAGAAAGAGGGAGAAGAAAGGACAGAAACAAAAAGAATGTAGGGTTTGTTTCTTTTTTTTTTTTTAAACATGTTCGCGGTGTGCCATAATGAAATAGCGCACCAGTGCCATATTTTAAATATGGCGCACTGATAAAAAATATTTTTTTTAAAATTTTTTTATCACAGTACTTTTGTGGTATGCTAGGATAATACAACGCACCAGTGCGCTAGATTACGTCGGGCGCACTGTTGAAAAAAAAATCAATTTTTTTAAAAATTCACGCAAGGGCCGACATGGATTGGGATCTAACTATGCAAGTTGTCCCGTCGGTTGGATGTATATGGCCTATATTTAGCAATACAAACCCTATAAATCTAAATTGAAAATCCCTAATTCTGAAATCATAGAAAGAGGGAGAAGAAAGGGCAGAAACAAAAAGAATGTAGGGTTTGTTTCTAAAATGGGATTTTTTTTTTTTTTGGTGTGAAACATCACGTTCACGGTGTTCCATAATGAAATAGTGCACCTGTGCCATATTTTACATATGGCGCAATGATATATATATATATATATATATATATATATATATATATTTATCTGTATATATATATATATATATATATATATATATATATATATATAATCACAGTACTTTCGCGGTGCGCTGAAATAATACAACGCACCGGTGCGGTAGGTTACGTCGGGTGCACCGATGAAAAAAAAATCTGTTTTTTTTTAAATTCACGCAAGGGACTACATGGATTGGGATCCGACTATGCAAGTCGTCCCATGGGTTGGATGTCTTAGGCCTATATTTAGAAATACAAACCCTATAAATATAAATTGAAAAGCCCTAATTATAATATTCCCAATTAGTCCTAAGCCACTGGAAATATTCATTTTTGTTTTATTTTTCTGTTTCATGATTAAAAGTGTAAATGAGGTTCATAAAACTCCTAAATAGTAAATAAATCAATGCCAAATGTGAAAATGGCTAAATCTTGGCTATGTAAGCAAGCACCCTTAGGTGTGAAAGGGGTTGAATATTTTGACTGGGTCAACCATGACCAAATATAAAGCGTTGTCTTAGAGGAGTGGCAATCAATGAGGCACAACGTAGTTTTAGGTGGAGATGGCTTGTGTGAAAGAAGATATTTCATTGAAGGTGGTTTAGGGTTTACAAGCTTTTAATCTATATAAGGAAGGGGATGGTAGCATGAAAAGGTTGTTGATGATATTGTATTTTCTGATTGTATTGTCTATTTAGACATACAAATTTCTTTGGTTGTTTAGCCTAAATTGAAAATGTTGTTTAGCATTGGGTGTTCCTGATCGAGAATCCCACCTCTTCCCATTGAGTAGCTCTTGGGAGAGTCTTGTATTGCATAGTCCACTATCTGGCTGAAGGCCAAGCTTCTTCTTCCAACTACAATGCAGATCCTATTGAGGGTTTGGTTTTCTTTGAAAGCTGCAGAAAGTGGAGGCTAGATCTACTCAGATATAGACCATTCTAGTGCTCTTTTTCAGTGGGAAAGGCTTCTATCCCATTGGAAAGAGAGTATTGGATCCTTGGAGCATCAATTTCAGATCTTAGCATGTGGCCAAACATTATCTAAGCCCTACGGCACAGTTTTACTTCCAAATCTGTGTTTTTCTGTATGTGCTGTTGCAGGGGCACTTTGGCACATCTTTCGGAGGAGTGATTTTCATGTGTTGGGGATTTTCCCTTCACCTTTGAGATCCATTGAAGAGGATCATTTTATTGTACATATAAGATCAGATCTGAATATTCCTAAATATCTGAAGGTTTTTGTAGATCTGCAGATTTAGATCTCAGATCTACTCCTTGTACATGATATTTTGATGAAAACCCCAAGGGGAATTTGAAGAAGAGCCTATCTAGTGTATGGATCTGATACATATCTGAATTTTCATGCACTGATTTGCTGTAGATCTGAAGTGCAATCAACAAATATTGCATCTCAATAAAATAACGTTGTCAAGCCTTTTTCAGTCTATATATGTGATTGCAGCACCTCTTTTTTGAGGATTTCCTTCCATTGGAGACTTATATTTCATATTGTACATCTTATGGGCCATATTATGGATATCTGTTGTTGTTATAAATGTAAATGAAGAGTCTCCATATTGGCCTCCTACTATGTTTTAGATGACCTACATTATTTCTCTGCAATACTGTCTTATATTGCTGCATTCCCTATTTTGGGATATTATAGTGGTATCAGAGCATCATCTTGGCACAAATTGTGCATCATAAGAAGCCAATATGTCTTCTGAAGAAGAAGAACCTCTTACTGACAGAGAGAAGAGGTATCTAAAGAGAAGACATAAGAAGAAATTTTATTACACTAATGACAATGAAGACAGTGGTAAAGCCCCTGAATCTGGAAGTGAAGAAGAAGAAAAGGATTTTCCTAAAATCCTTTTGAGAGCCATGCAAGATCTTGCTAGAGAGATCAAAGAGATGAGATTGGATAGAATCAAAGAATCTCCTAAGATATTTCATCTTGAAGAAATCTCTGGCATGTCTCACCATTGGAATGATCAACCAATGCATCAGCCTCAAGTTTCCCAACGCTCTACCATGCCTACCTTTTTGGCTATGGGAAATGAAAGGGTTCAAGAGAAAGAATCCCTTGAATACTATTTTGAAGAATATGAGTCTCAAAATCAGAGATTCAAAGATGAATTGAGTTTTCAGGAGTTTTGTCACCTCAAGGAAAAAAGAATACCAGGGCATCATCATAGAGGTGGTGGACTCATTCAGAATCATGATTGACATCACTCTATGGGCAGATCCTTTTTACCCAACTTTGATGGGTCATCCAAGTGTTCTGCCAAATCATGGGTAGAAAAAATTGACATCTACTTTCAGTTGAACAAGGTCCCAGAGATGGAGGCTATCAAGATTGTAGTGTTGCACTTTGAAGGTGAAGCACACAACTGGTGGTTCCATGGCTTGTCTACATTGGGTCATTCCAATGTGACTACTTATTCAGAGTTCACTAGAAGGCTGGTGGAAATATTTGACAGAAGAGATCCAGAGTCACCATTCATGAGCCTTACAATGTTAAAGAAATCAGGTAATACAAAATCTTACATTTCTAAATTTTTGAGATTATCTATTATGGTTCCTAATTTGTCTGCAGCTAAAAGGGTGTACATGTTGATTGATGGTTTAGATGAACCTATTCATGGGTTGGTAAAATCTACCAAGCGCACTACCCTTCATGATGCTATTGAAAGGGCTAGAGACCTTGAAGATGCCTTGCCAAAAGCAATGGAAATTTTTCAGCATAAGCCCTCTTTTCGTTCAAAGGGAAAGAAAGAAAAAGTTGCTCCTTCCAAGGAGAGTTCATACAAGAAGCCTCTTGATGATGAAGTCTAGAGAGATTTAAGAAGGAATAATCTATGCTTCACTTGTCAAGAATCATGGGCACCTAGACATAGGTGTGCTATTGGAAAAGCACATTACATAGAGGTCTTCTCAGATGTTGAGGAGGAAGAAGAAGATGAACCAAGAAGAGGTCACAACGCTGACACTGCAGCAGGAGAACCAACACCATCGGGAGATGGAGATGGAGCATTTTCTCCTATTGGAAGGGATCTTGCATCTCTAATAGGAGTACCTAAGTACTTGACCTTAAGAGTTCAAGGGTCCATAATGAATCAGAGGGTTTCTGTTTTGATTGATAGTGGGGCAACTCACAATTTATTGATGCCCGTCTAGTGCAAAGGAGGGCAATACCCACCGATAATTTTGAGGGATTCTCTGTTTTGGTCCTAGGAGATAGAATAATGCAATGCATGCATTATGTCCCATCACTTTCAGTCACCATGGGAACTTATACATTGGTTGATCACTTCTTTGTGGTTGACATACCAGACACCAATGTGATTTTGGATGTTCAATGGCTGATTACATTGGGGAAAGTCACCACTGATTGGGAGGATTTTCAAATGGAATGGGTGGAAAAGAAGAGTGGTGAAACTAAAATGATCAAAGGCATGCATACATATCCCTCACATACCACTTCCACACAAAGAACATATATGGATTTGCGTAGTGGAAGCAAGGACCTTACAGTCCCATCTATCATGCTCATGAGATTGCTGCATGGGACACTCTTATCTAGTGGAAAATCACCTGGGAGGCCACCTGATTTAGTTTTTGTTGGAGATCCCTCACCACATGATGCTCCAAGTTCAGATCCAGGAGGGATGGGAGTATGAGAAGACAATAATACAGTGCTGGGAGGCTTGGGTAAGCTCAAGGAGGAGGGATATTTTCTTCTATCATCATCATCATCACCCACTCTCATTTTTTATTCTGCGCTGTGGGAGGAGAAGAATGGAAGGAATGCCTTCCAACATACACCTTTGGCATGGGAGATGTCAAGGAGGAGAGTAGCAACATGACAGACATTTTTGTCGATACATTATCAGTGCTGTCATTGCTGGGAAATTTATATCCATATTGGAAATCCCAACTGTTGGTGGATTATTCGAAGGATCTTCACACTTGCATTATACTTGATGACCAGCTGCATGAAGAGGGCTATCTAGTCCAAGAAGGAGTCATCTATCATCATGGTAGTATCTTCTTATCTAGAGCCTCCAAGCTCAAGGAGAAGTTGCTACAAAGAGCCTACAAAGAGTTTTGTTTCAGCCACACCTATTCTATGAAGCTCAACAACATCATTTTGAGGAGCTACTATTGGGAGGGCTTTGAAGGAGAACTGTATCAACATTGTCAAAGATGCATGTACCATGTCGAGATGGAATAGCAACATAACTCTAGGGAAGAGTTAATTCAGCCCTCTCTTTCTCCTTTTGAGGGAGGGGATAGATCTATGCACCACTCCATGTGTATAAGGTGGATTGTTGGTGAAGAACATGCTCATGTAAAACATGTTTTATTTTCTGATTGTATGCATTCTTTCACCATGATTTTGTAGGCCATGAATCCAAGGAGGAGTATTATATCTTGTAAAATTCATGGCCAACATGGGGCCAAAAAAATTTCTGAACTTGGCCACTCCCTTGGTGGGAAAAGGGAGATTTTTCATCATGATGGGTGCTTTCCTAAGGCACCAAATATATCTCACACTCTCAGCCATAGTGAGATAACATGGGCAGCAAGTAAGTGGTGGAGAAACCGCTTACCACATCTAGATCTGATGCAGGCAAGAGATGCATTGCACTGGTTCCACATGTGGGACTATGACCCACCTCCATATGCACAAATTTATGTTTGTATGTATGTTGTTTTGCTTCCATACATTGATGATGTACTTGTGATTTTTATGGGAATGTATGGAGGGAGGATTGGAGGTATGTATGTGCCCTATGTGATGGAGGTTCTCCATGTATCTTATGCTACATGTTTCAGGGAGGACATTGGGCAAGCCATGTTTGTTTCATTTGAGATATTTTCTCCTTATGGGATGCACTATTTACATCTCATAAGAAATTTGGAGGAACAATTCATGGAGGGCTGGATTGGTGAACACTTAGCTTATGGAGAAAGCTTATCATATGATGATGTCACCAATGGAGGAGGAGAAGAGTTGCAGCACTCAACTTACCAGTTGCTTGAGGATAAGCAACATTTGGGAGGGGAGGACTGTAATATTCCTAATTAGTCCTAAGCTAATGGGAATATTCATTTTTGTTTTATTTTTCTGTTTCATGAATAAAAGTGTAAAGGAGGTTCATAAAACTCCTAAATAGTAAATAAATAATTGCCAAATGTGAAAAAGGACAAATATTGGCTATGTAAGCAAGCACCCTTAGGTGTGAAAGGGGCTGAATGTTTTGACTGGGTCAACCATGACCAAATCTACAGCGCTGTCTTGGAGGAGTGGCCATCAATGAGGCACATCACAGTTTTAGGTGGACATGGCTTGTGTAAAAGAAGCTATTTCATTGAAGGTGATTTATGGTTTACAAGCTCTTATTCTATATAAGGAAGGGGATGGCAGCATGAAAAGTTTGTTGATGATATTGTATTTTCTGATTGTATTGTCTGTTTAGACATACAACTTTCTTTGGTTGTTTAGCCTAGATTGAAAATGTTGTTTAGCATTGGGTGTTCCTGATCGGGAATCCCACCTCTTCCCATTGAGTAGCTCTTGGGAGAGTCTTGTATTGCATAGTCCACTATCTGGCTGAAGGCCAAGCTTCTTCTTCCAACTACAATGCAGATCTTGTTGAGGGTTTGGTTGTCTTTGAAATCTGCAGTAAGTGGAGGCTAGATCTACTCATATCTAGACCATTCTAGTGCTCCTTTTTAGTGGGGAAGGCTTATATCCCATTGGCAAGAGAGTATTGGATCCTTGGAGCATCAATTTCAGATCTTGGCATGTGGGCAAACATTATCTAAACCTTGCAACACAGTTTTACTTCTAGATCTGCATTTTTCTGTAGGTGTTGTTGCAGGGGCACTTTGGCACATCTTTTGGAGGAGTGATTTTCATGTGTTGGGGATCTGTCCTTCACCTTTGAGATCCATTGAAGAGGATCATTTTATTGTACATATAAGATCAGATCTGAATATTCTTGAATATCTGAAGATTTCTACAGATCTGCAGATTTAGATCTCAGATCTACTCCTTGTACATGATCTTTTGCTGAAAACCCCAAGGGGAATTTGAAGAAGAGCCTATCTAGTGTATGGATCTGTTACAGATCTGACTTTTCATGCACTGATTTTCTCTAGATCTGAAGTGTAATTAATAACTATTTTAGCTCAATAAAATAACGCTGTCAAGCCTTTTTCAGTCTATATATGTGATTGCAACACCTCTTTTTGAAGATTTCCTTCCATTGGAGACTTCTATTTCATGTTGTACATCTTATGGGCCATCTTACGCATATATTTTGCTGTTATAAATGTAAATGAAGAGTCTCGATATTGGCCTCCTGCTATGTTTTAGATGATCTACGTTATTTCTCTACATAATTGTCTTGTATTGTTGCATTCCCTATTTTGGGATATTACACTAATTCTGAAATAACAGAAAGAGGGAGAAGAAAGGGCAGAAACAAAAAGAATGTAGGGTTTGTTTCTAAAATGGATTTTTTTTTTGTGTGAAACAACACATTTGTGGTGTGCCATAATGAAATACCGCACCGGTGCCATATTTTACATATGGCGCACTGATAAAAAAATATTTTGTTTTTAATTTTTTATCACAGTGCTTTCGCAGTGCACTGGGATAATACAACACACCGGTGCGCTAGGTTATGGCACACTGATGAAAAAAATATATATTTTTTTAAATTCACGCAAGGGCCGACATGGATTGGGATCCGACTATGCAAGTCGTCCCATGGGTTGGAAATCTAAATTGAAAAGCTCTAATTCTGAAATCACAAAAAGAGGGAGAAGAAAGGGTAGAAACAAAAAGAATGTAGGGTTTGTTTCTAAAATGGATTTTTTTTTTAGTGCAAAACAACATGTTCGTGGTGCACCATAATCAAATAGTGCACTAGTGCCATATTTTACATATGGCTTAATAATAAAAAATATTTTGTTTTTGAAATTTTTATCACAGTACTTTCGTGGTGCGCTGGGATAATATAGCGCATTGGCGTGCTTGGTACGCCGGGCACACCAATGAAAAATTATGTTTTTTTTTTAATTCTCGCAAGGGCCGACATGGATTTGGATCCGACTATACAAGTCGTCCCATGGGTTGGATGTCTTAGGCCTATATTTAGCAATACAAACCCTATAAATCTAAATTGAAAAGCCCTAATTCTGAAATCACAGAAAGTGGGAGAAGAAAGGGAAGAAACAAAAAGAATGTAGGGTTTGTTTCTAAAAATGGATTTTATTTTATTTTTTATTTTATTTTATTTTTTATTTTATTTTATTTTTATTTTTATTTTTTCTAAAAATGAAAAAGAAATTGATTTTTTTTCTTAATTCGTAAAAAAAGCTGCAGAAAAAGTAAAAAAAACAATATATATATATATATATATATATATATATATATATATATATATTTTTTTTTTTACTGCATTAAAAAAACTGCAGAAAAAGTAAAAAAAAACAATAAACTTTAATCACAAGACCGTTTGAAATTATATGCTACAGGGTTTGAATCACTAGAGGTTTGGAATTCTGATTTTCTGAATACTTCTGTTCCAACATATTTCCCTGCTCCACAGTGTTCTCGTGCTCTGTTTGCTCCAAGTATGCCTCCTGCAAATCTCTGGTTGAATTTTTTTGCAAAAATAGTGAAATAATGAAAAGTGTTTAGTATTTAAAGAATTGTTTTATGAAATTATATTTTCGAAAATATTTCGCTGCCCATTTTTCAATTTACCACTTTTTTTTTCACTTAAAGAAAATAGAGTTGCACATTTTTTATTTGCAGTTATTCGTCACTAGTGTGTCACTTAATAGCACCACACCGGTGTGTCTATTTATAAAATGGTGTCGGTGCGCAGTAACGAAAATGCATTGGTACGGTGATCTGTACATTAGCACCGATAACAAGAAGTCCATTTTTAAGGAACCATAATTACTTTTAGGTGTGTGCACCAAAATTTGTTGTTGATTTTTCTCAAATGCAGGGAGAAAATATCGTAATTATATCGAATGGAAAATTCTTCAAAATACAGTTCGTTCCATAATATTTCTCAAATTCCATCACGGAGTTCTCCCTATCCATCTCGAGATGTAATATTTACTTGAAATTTTATTTATATTTTCATTATCTAATTGAGTTTATGTTTTTTATCCATGTCAATCAAGCAAAGCTTAATTAAATTTATAATGTATACAAATTTGCATGTTCGTGCAGATTCAGAATCGAGTTTAGATGCACAAAATATTCAGACAACTCCAAAATGTTAGAAGTTTTTATCATGAGTTGCATATTGCAAGGCGCATTTGGTAGATGAAAATAGACAGCTGCTTCACCTTGCCAATTATAACAATATTGCATCTTCTAGCCACAATCTCGGGACAATGATGGCAATAATTATAATTGTTTGGTATATTGGTTAATGTAATTATTTCAACGTCAAACCAATTTATAATCATGCAATATTGTCAACGTAGTTACTAATTGATATCATATATTTTGTACTAATCATGTTCAATTTTTTTTTTAAATTATTAGGATTCTAGTGATGATGAGCAACCTACCTACCATCTTTTGTTGCACCCCACGACAATGCCATATTGAGATAATACTGAATTAAGAGAAAAAATCAGAGAGGAACGATACCAAGAATGGTTGAATCAACCATTGATTCAATTCTCGCTACATCAAGATTCACCAATTAGGAATGACTACAACAATAGTAGTTATTCACACGCTGGCAATGGAGGAAATCAAATAGAGGTTGGTGTGGATGATTACTTAAGGAATACCACTGCCATGGAGACAATGTTGTTAGATGCATTCCAAAACGATGATCAACTAGGGATGAGGCTCATATCACTACAAGAAAAAAGTACATTGGTGAGGGTCATGCTTGTGACGGACCTTTAAGGTCCGTCACCAATGTCACATATGGTGGCGGTCCTTAAAAAGGCGTCATTGTAAGTGTATATAGTGATGGTCCTGTAAGGTTCGTCACCAAAGCCATTTTCAATGACACTTTTAGTGAGGGTCATTAAAGGCCCATCACTAATTCTTTCTTTGGTGACACTTCTATTGGCGAATTTTTAATGACCCTCACTAATGCTCTTTTTGTTACTTTTGGTGACGGTCAAAAGATGTTTGTCATCATTTATCATTCCAATGAGTTTTTGATGACGCTATGTCTGTTAATATATTTTTTTTCAAAAGACAATGATTTAAGACCATTATTGTGAAGTCTTTTTTTTATAATTTTCCCAACGCCATAATGGTTAGAGTCAGTCAATTTGTTAAGAATTAATTAATGTATCATTTCCCTCAAGTAATGATTAGTGGAATAGAGTTTTCCTATGAGTCAACGCATGATTCATATCTATTAATTTTATTATCTACCAAATTCCCTTTAGATAAAGTTCCACTAGTGTGTGTAGGAAATATATTATTTAATACTTAATCAAACTATGTGAATTCTATTAATGAGAAATACCTAACACTCCTCATTAATCTGGGCACACCTTAAATTAATTCTTTGGCACACACTAACATTTCTTATCACCTCACATGTCTTGGAACATCTTTGTACCTAGAACATATTGTCATGACACTGACATCCAAGCACGTGGTGGCATGTGCTAGCACAACTTATAACTCTCCTAGCATGTGTTTGCATGCATGTAGTCCCTTGCATGTCCTGTGACACCTTGGTTATAGTATGCATTGACACACATTAGCACTTGGCACAAAATTCCACTTGGAATGTATTGGGACCTATTATTAGTGTGCCTAGCATGCCCCTTTTGAAAAAGATAAAGTCTCGACTTATTAACCCTCTTATGTGTTAATTTCCTTGCATTTTAACTTGGTTTGTCCTTTTGTTGCCTTGACACTTCTTGACACATATTAACATACCCGGGCACCCTGCACATCCTTAGCACCTGACATGTATTGGCATATCTTGGCACTATTTGGCACATATAATTGGCACACCCTAGAACTCCCTAGCACACTTTGGAACTTATTGACATGCCTTTATATTCCCTAGCATGCCTTGTCAATGCTTAGCATACCTTGTCACTCCCTCCTTGGCATGACAACTAGCACTCGTTAACACTAATCCCTGGCACATGTTCCTCATATTCATTAAATTTCATGAATTTTGACCTAGTGATCCCTTAATGTTTTTTCCTAGTACTCGTTAACACTCCTCAATATGCATTAGCACTCTCTAGTACACCTTAACACTTTTCAACATGCCCTTCCACTGCATAGCATGCATAAAACTCCCTGACACATATTGGCACTTGGAAAGTCTTAGCATGTATGGAATACGTTGAGATGCCTTGGTGTGATTTGGCATGGTTTAATATTAAATTTATTCGAGATCAAGTGTTGGAAAGTAGATGAGAAGCAACAAAGGAAGACTTGGCACTTAGAATGCACTGAGAATTTTCACTTGGCACCTATTAGCGCCTAGTGTTGGTGTGCCTAGCATGCCCCTCTAGTAAAAGCTAAATTGATGACTTATTAACCCTCTTATGTGTTCATTTCCTTGTAGTTTAACTTTTTTCTCCCTTTTGTTGCCTTGACAGTCCCTAGCATGGATTGCCACATCCTTGCACATCTTGGCATGCCTTATCACTTGGCATATCTTAGCATGTTTGATATGCATTCACACTATCTGGCACATCTTAGCATTACCTAGCATGCCTTGGCACTCATGTCCTCACAACTAGCCTTTACATTTTTTCACAACTTGGGAGCCTAATAAAGTCCTTGGCCACTGCAGTTCGTGTGACAACGTTGGCTTGCTTAACCCGCAACAACTTGACTAATTGCAACTACTATAAGTATATTGTGCCTTGTTCACCTAAGAACTGCCTATAACTCATCTTATGCCACTCATGTCCAAGCTCAACTTGTCACACTTAACTAGTTACCGGTATAAGGATCACATGATCTATCCATAGCCATAAAACAACTAAGAAACATAGCTTACATAGGCAATATTTCACATGTATGTTCAACTCATATAAATGTTAGAACATTGACTGAGAGTTTGCAAGAACCACAAGATGCACAAGGCACACAAGATATAAGCTGACACAAGCCGAGTGCCCCAAAACTTATACACAAAAATGTACAATATGCAATTATCTAGAATAGTTTAAAACATGAGCATGTAGCCAACGTGTGCCACTTCTCATAAAAAACATAGCTAAAGGCAAAACAATGTTGTGCCTAGCACAAAGTGATCTCCCTTTGTCTAAAACTACTACGTTGACAACCGTAGGCTTGCCTCCTATAAATCCTATTCTAAACTTCTCTTAACACACTTTGTCCTTAGCACACTTGAATTCGCTGACACTCCTTGGCACACACTCGTATTCGTTCCTCTCCATGCATTTTGACCTAGTTATCCCTTGATATGCCTCGACACTCTTGTTCAGCATGCATTGGCATTGTCCGACATGTGTTAGCATGCCTTTTCATTCCTTTACATGCCTTGACCCTCCCTAGCTATCATGCCCTCACAACTACCCTTACTTAATTTGAACTTGGGAACCCAACCAAGCCCTCGCTTGACCAAGTTACAATTATTACAACTAGACTATGTTGTTGAATTGTGTAGCTTGGGAGGTACTCCACAAGCCTAGTGAGATGGGTTTGTGTGAGTTTGGTCACAAAAGGATTTGTGGGCAAAGAAGCCAAGAAAGGGGATTTTGGACCCAAGATGGGGTTTAAAATCTAAAATAAAATTAATATTTCCTAAGGTCTAAGTGGATAAAACTTGTAAGTTCTAGAGGGTTCCTAAGAGTTCTAGGAAAAACTATTTAAGGAGTTCTTAGGATGAAGGAAAGAACATCAAGTGAGAAGGAGCTCATTTGATCAAGGGGGCAAAGAGAGATGTAGTCCTAAAGAGGCCATGATCATTATCATGTCTAGAATTCATTAAGATGCCTTGGTATGTTTTGGCATGGTTTAATATTAAATTTATTTGAGATAAATTATTGGAAAGTATAAGAGAAGTAACAGAGAATGATTTGGCACTTAGAATGCACTAACACTTGGCACTCTACACTTATTTCCACCTAGTGTTGGTGTGCATAACATGCCCCTCCTAGAAAATGTAAATTGATGACTTATTAACCCTACAATGTGTTCATTTCCTTGTAGTTTAACTTGTTTCTCCTTTTTGTTGCCTTGATAGTCCCTGACATGTATTGTCACACCCTTACACATATTAGCATATTTGACATGCCTTCGAACTATTTGGAACATGTTAGTGTTGAAGATTGCAACAAGAAATAGTGAAGGAGGCATCCTGAAACATCATTCCTGATCCTAGTTGGAAAGTGATCACCTAAACTAGATGGAGCCCACACAGGTGATTTTTGTCGCAAAGTCTATTTTTAGACTATGTCTATTTTTAGACATATGGAGCATATTCTATAAGTTGCGGGATGCTATTTGTGGATGGTTGGTCAAGTTGGAAAAATAGATGGATTTCTATTTTTAGACATATTGGGCAGAATCTATTTTAGATTGCCAGTCTAAAAATAGATATGTCGAATATTATTAGCTCTTAATAATATTTGGACTCTAAACATTATCTTATTCTCTTGGAGCACTTCAGTTAAGTGCACAGATGTGGCACAGGAGCTGACAGAAGGAATTACGTTATTCCTAAGGGTTATGTGGAGCTATTGCATGGATACTTCAGTTAGAACTCATGTGAAAGATTTTGGTGGAGTTGATTGAGGAAGTTAGTGGAGTTGTATTCAGTTTAACTAATCTAAACATAGTTGAGCTATTTGTATTCAGTTTAACTAATTGATACAATTAGTGAGAGTGGTGTGAATTGATTATTAATTAATTCACTAATTATAAACTCATTAATCAACTAAAGAATACATCAGTTAACTTCAGTGCATGGACAGTTTCAGTGGAGACCAGTGCAGAGATAGGTGAAAGGGAAAGTGTGACTATCAGTTGTGACTATAAGTGATGCATGGTTTGCATCCAAAACTCAGTAGAGATGCCTATAAATACTGCGTGAGCAAGGATGGGGTAATTCAATTCTCATCAAGAGGCATTCTTCAGCAGGGATTGCAAAGTAGAGGTAGGCTAAAGGTTGGCAAAGATCGGTGCATGGGATTTGCAAGATCAAGCCTGATTAGTGTGTAGCAAGTGGAGATTATACTAAGAGCTTGTGAGGAGATTTGTATGATGACTATTACCTGATCTCTATGACATATATAATATACAGATAGTTGGGGGTTTTTAGCTTTAAGATTTCCCATTACATACTATGTTCATATGTGTGAATTTTTATGGCTTTAATGTGTGCATGCAATTGATTTTATTTCCACATGTAATGATCAATGGTAGAAGAGATTTTGTATTGTGCATGAAGATAAAATAGTGTGTGATTAGGAGAATCTCAGTGGATAACATATCAGTTATTCAAATTTATATATGGTATCAGAGCGATATTGATCATTGGGGCAATTGCAAAGCATTGAAGCGGTTGAGTTTTAGGATAAACTTAGGAAAATAAAAATGGAGAAGAATGACACTATTCCGGTATACTTGAAAAAGTTTGTCCATTGCAGGGATGAGCTTGGGAGTGTAGGAGTTAGTGTGGATGAGGAAGGACAAGTCAAGAAGGTTGGGATTCGAGAAAAGAATCTCTATAGACTTGAAGTAGATGGGATGTCTATGGAGCTTCCTACTGTTGGGAAGTGCAAGAGAGACATGCAATTGATGCTTGAGAGGGAGCAAGTTTTGCATGCAGGTAAGAGTGAACCTCGGGATGTGGAGAAAACATAAGATGAGGATCATGGAGTGGAATAAACCACTCATGCAGAGAAATTTCGTGCCAGATGGGCAGAGGGAGTGCATGTAGCTATACCACCAGGTGAGAGGTTGGGCGACATGCATGAGTAATCCCAAGAGGAGATTTTTGGGCAGGATTCATTGAGATGGTGTGGATCTCATGAATTGAACCTGGCTACAGGGTGCCCATAGCGCATCAGTAGCATGATCAGTTGGATTGATGCAGGCAGATCAAAGTGACAGTGTCAGATACTGGAGCGCGGATCAGAGTTGACAACAAGTGCAAGAGTGCATGGGTGCAAGAGTTCAACAGCACAGTGGTTCTTGATGACATGTGCAGTTGGTACCAGCAGAATTCAAAGACTTTGATGATAGATGCATCAGATTAATTGAGTTGTTTGGAGCCTATTCAGTTTCAGAGGAGTTGCATGTCGCATGCATGGAGGTGCATGGCGCTTGTGAAGGTTGCAGGGCGAATGCATGGAGTTGCATGTCGCATGCAATGACAGTCCTTTCTTGTTGAGAGGGAGTGTTGAAAATGGCAACAAGAAATAGTGAAGGAGGCATCCTAAAACATCATCCTTGATCCTAGTTGGAAAATAATCACCTAAACTAGGTGGGGCCCACACAGGCTATTTTTAGGTGTATGTCTATTTTTAGACATGGTGAGCATATTTTATAAGTTGCAGGATGTTATTTCTAGATGGTTGGTCAAATGTGAAAAATATATGTAATTCTATTTTTAGAATATTGGGCGAAATATTTTTAGATTGCTGATCTAAAAAGATTGCTGATCTAAATGAATATGTCAGATATGTCGCTCTTAATAATATTTGGACTCTAAGCGCTTATTGTCTTATTCTCTTAGGGCACTTCAGGTTAAGTGCACGGATGTAAGCATAGGAGCTGACAGAAGGAATTACACTATTCCTAAGGGTTATGTGGAGCTATTGCATGGATACTTCAGTTATAACTCATGTGACAGAGTTTGGTGGAGTTGATTGAGGAAGTTAATGGAGTTGTGTTCAATTTAACTAATCTAAACATAGTTGAGCTATTTATATCCAGTTTAACTGATTGATACAATTAGTGAGAGTGGTGTGAATTAATTATTAATTAATTCACTAATTATAAACTCATTAATCAACTAAATAATACATCAGTTAACTTTAGTGCATGGATAGTTTTAGTGGAGACCAGTGCAAAGATAGGTGAAAGGGCAAGTGTGACTATCAGTTGTGACTATAAGTGATGCATGGTTTGCATCCAACACTCAGTAGAGATGCCTATAAAGACTGCGTGAGCAAGTCTGGGGTAATTCAATTCTCATCAAGAGGCATTCTTCAGCAGGGATTGCACAGTAGAGGCAGGCTAAAGGTTGGCAAAGATCGATGCATGGGATTTGCAAGATCAAGCTTGATTAGTGTGTAGCAAGTGGAGATTATACTGAGAGCTTGTGAGGAGCTTTGTATGATGACTGTTACATGATCTCTGTGACATATATAATATATAGATAGTTGGGGGTTTTTAGCTTTAAGCTTTCCCATTACATACTGTGTTCATATGTGTGAATTTTTATGGCTTTAATATGTGCATGCAATTGATTTTATTTCCGCATGTAATGATCAATGGTAGAAGAGATTTTGTATTGTGCATGAAGATAAAATAGTGTGTGATCAGGAGAATCTCGGTGGATAACATATCAGTTATTCAAATTTATATAGTTAGCATTCCCTAGCATGCCTTGGCACTCATGCCCTCGCAACTAGCCTTGCATTTTTTCACGACTTGGGAACCCAATCAAGTAATTAGCTACTGCGGTTCATGTGACATTGTTATGCTTCGATCATAACAACTTGATCAATTGCACCTACTACAAGTAGATTGTGCCTTGTTCACCTAAGAACTTCCCATACCTCATCTTAGGCCACTCATGTCTAAGCTGAACTTTTCCCACTTAAGAACTTACCAAAACAAGGATCACATCTATCCATGGCCATAAAAAAACTAAGCAACATAGCTTACATAGCCAATATTTCACATGTTTTTCCAGTTCATATAAACAATAGAGCATTAACTTAGAGTTTGCAAGAACCACAAGATAGACAAGACACACAAGATATAAGTCATCACAAGCCGAGTGCACCAAAACTTAAACATAACAATGTACAATATGCAATTGTCTAAAATAGTTTAAAACATGAGCATTCATCCAATGTGTGCCACATGTCATGTAAAAATAATAGATAAAGGAAAAATAGTGTTGTGCCCAACACAAATTCTCCCTTTGTTTAAAACTGTTTTGTCGAGCCCCTTATCGCAATCGTCGGCTTGCCTCTTGCAAATCCTATTATGAACTTCTTCTAACACACTTCATCCTTGGCATACTTGAATTCACTGACACTCCCTAGCACACACTCTTATTTGTTCATTTCCATGCATTTTGACATAGTTCTCCCTTGTGATGCCTCGACACTCCTTAACACTCCTCAACATGCATCGAAATTGTCCAGCATGTGTTAGCACACCTTTTCATTCCTTGGCATGCCCTAACCCTTCCTAGTTATCATGCCCTCACAACTACCCTTACTAAACTTTCAACTTGAGAACCCAACCAAGTCCTCGCTTGACTATAGGAACTTGACCAAGTTATGATTACTACAAATAGACTATGTTGTTGAAGTGTGTAGCTTCGGAGGTACTCCACTAGCTTGGTGAGATGGGTTTGTGTGATTTTGGCCACAAAAGGCTTTGTGGGAAAATAAACCAAGAGAAGGAGCTTTGGACCCGAGACGGGGTTTAAAATCTAAAATAAAATTCAAAAGAAAAAATAATATTTTCTAAGGTGTAAGTAGATAAAGTTCGTAAGTTCTAGAGCGTTCTTAAGAGGCCTAGCTAGGAAAATATATTTAAGGAGGCCTTAGTATGGGCAAGAACATGAAGTGAGAAGGATCTCATTTGATCAAGGAGGCCAAGAGAGATGTAGTCCTAAAGTAGGTCGAGTTAGAGGGCTTAGTAAGCATTGCTAAAGGGAGGCCATGATCATCCACCGAGAGTAAGATCATCATGCGAGGGTTCACAATAATGTCACATACCTTAATGGGTTCGAGATAGGAAGTAGGATGGCATATTGTTGTCTCTCTTATGGCAGATCAAGCTCAAGAGAGGCAACTCATGAGAATTTGGGCATGTGATTTCAGTGGTGTTTCTATATTAGGGCCACATCAAATTTTGAAATAGTAGAGAGGGTTGAGACCCTACCTTGTGGTGGTTACTAGGTTGCAAGGTTTGTGATAAAGACCAACACAAATGAAGGATGGTATGCACTAGAATTTAGGGCTAGAGCAGACGTAGTCACAGGTGTAATATTGACTGAGGTAACTGTAGTTTGAGGGTCGTAGAGATCTAAAGTTAATGTTAAGATTCAGTCAAATAAATGACCAAAATCTATGGATCCATATAAGCTAGGATGAGTCTCTTATGGAGGAAAGAGTTGTCATTTTTGCTATGGGTGGATATGGTTTTTTCTAAAGCAATTAGAATAGAAGTATAATTCCCTATTTAGGGAGGTTTCCTAGCATGTTCAATCCACAAGGTATGCCATTAAGATTGTGACAAATATGCATAGAAGAAGAGAGGTTGTGACCCTTAGAGAGAGGTTTATCTCTGCAATATATACCATGAATTTCGAAGATGGTTTGCAGAAGCATGTGCAGAGATAACAAATCCAAAGGAAGGTGGAACCTGAGTAGAATATGGAGCAGAATAAATGTGCCATATGAGGAATGGATTGACATGAAGAGGAGTTGATTTTTTTGGATTGTCCATAGAGTTTTGGATAGAGATCTAAAGCAGCCTATAAACAGCTAGTCAATGGACTGTTAATGGTGATTAGTGACCCTAGTTCAGTCATCTACAAATTGTTAGAAGGATGATAAGATGAGTAGTTCAAATTTGTTCATAGATTGGACAACAAAGAAATTCGTACACAAGAATAATTATTTTGAGAGGACTCAAATCACTATTAGGTGGCATATTTGAAGAGCCCTAGATGAGGGCATCGTTGTGGGCACTAGATCAATAAAATAATTTACTATCGTTGGGAAAGTTGATGGCATTCCAAGTACAATTGGAGGGTTGTTAGGTGTGTTAATCAAGGTTTTCATTGATGTCAATATCGCATTGTTCGTGATGGAAAATTATTATGATGTGTGATGTTGCCTAAATTTCCATTGATCATAATACCCTAATGATGATTCCTTGAACTAACCATGAAGATGCCCTAGATCTCGGATGATGTCCTTACCCTTAATAAGGAATTCTAAAGATGCCATGTCAATCATGTGCCTATGATTGATTCTCATAGTGATCTAGCCTTTAAGTGCCAACGATGTATATAATATACAAGCCCTAATGACTTATGGAGGACTATACATGAATGACCCTACATTGATGAAATATAAATCTCATGATGGGCTCTCTGGATGGAAATTAATGGATGTTGCATTATGACATGGTTGGTAACATGATTGATGCTACACTATCACACATAAGGACATACATAATTATGGCATGGACAATGATGGGAGATATGACATGAATGACCTCACCATACTTAATGACATATAATGACATTTTTGGATACATGACAATGGAGAAGCCGTTAATGACCTCTTGCTATCCTAATAACCTTCTGCACTAAAAAGTCCAAACAGTCATAAAGGAAATTATTTTTTGACATCTTGAAGACATCATTTCAAAGTGGCTCCTTTTCCATCTTAAAGAGAACTCCTTCCTCTTTCCATCGAGCTCTCATATGCCCCAAAAATCCTCGTGGTTAGAAAGATATTGATTTTTGAAGTTGTGCAATATATATATATATATATATTTTATAGCTGACCTGTCCTAGCTCCCAATGTCGGCCCACCTTAGTGATGTGTCACCTCATGCAAAACCAGTATAAATACATATCATATTTTCTCATTTTAGTCATCCAATTCGGTGAAAATAACAGAAATTCAGAGAGAAAAGCTACAGAACAACAAGGAGGCCGAGATGACATAAAATAATATTGTTTGGGCAATATTTTTTTATGGTTTTTGGGTCTTGAACACATGTTTATAGCCACTAATTCAATCAAGAATTCATCTGAGATAATTGCAAATCCAAAGTATAACAATGAAAGAGAAAAGGAGTTTCTGGTGGACGTCTGAAGAATTTAACTCAAACTATCTGTGGTTTGGACCATACAAAAATCTATGGACAGGTATCATCTATGGAAGCTCGGACCTCCAGTGAAATTGGCACTTGTTAAAATTTGTTTGTGGGTGTGTAGAAATTGAAAACAAAAACCTGTGACAAGTCTCTTCAGGAAGGACAACCACCAGTGATAAAGAACAATCTAATTTTTGGAAGAAATTCGGACCCGTAGCTTATCTCTTGGACCAAAATTTGACTTTAGTCTCGGTCCTATAGCAGATAGTGGAGGAATAACAATTACAATCATGTGTGGTCACAAAATTGTTGGGGAGGCTCATTAAAATATCAATTCTGTGTCATTCTTGGACATACATCACAATTTGGAAACCTTGAGGACGACTGCCTAAGATACCTTAAACCTGTAGCTTACCTTTGTTGTGGACAGTCTTGTGGCTTAACCAATTGGATTGGACTTGTGGGCATTGCCAAAGGACAATGAAAGACTTTTAGACAACTTGTGTTGAGATTCCTTTGTGACACTTTGGAGCATCTTTAGAAGTATTGTTGAAGCAACATTAACATCACATCTTGAAGAATATTTTGACATTGAGAGGAATATATTGGGCATAGTTTGGTGCAGACTTCTTGGTAGAATTGATATGCATCTTGAAGCAGATTTGGAGTTGTCTTGAGATATTCTTGAAGACATCTTGAAGCACCTATTGAATAACTTGTGAAGAAATACCTTGTTGGGAAAGTAAAGTGAAGACTCCCTCGAGAAGTTCTTGAAGAAGTCCTTGAAGAAGTTTAGACTAGGTGAGGAATTTGGACTACCAATTGAAGACATCTTGAAGGTACCCCTGGAGATCATGATACATTGATGATGTCATCGTGAAGTAACCTTGGAGATCTTTGTTTGGGTACGATGGAGAGCAGTGGTGACGCCTTATAAAAAGAAAAGGTTGTCATTGATGATGTGATGTGGAGACTAAGTGTGTTTGGCCTCGTTGAAGAAGACATTGGGAGCCGTGAAGAATAACCAAACACATCTTGAAGAAGTGAAGCTAAGGGTTGGAGACTAAGAGGTTGGAGCCTTGTAGAGACAAGGTTGGTGCCTTAGAAGATAGGGTTGGAGCCCTAAAGGATAAGAGTCCTCAAGAGACCAGGTTGGAGCGTGTCCCAAAGATAGGGTTGGAGCCTATACTAGAGATAGGGTTGGAGTCCTAGAGGTTGGAGCCTCAAAGTGACAAGATTGGTGCTTTGGGAAGATAGGGTTCGAGCCCTAAAGGTTGAAGCCCAGTGAAGTACAAGTTGGTGCTTGGCATAGTACAGGTTGGTGCCTGGAAGGATTGAATATTGGTGTCTTCATCTAGGGTTGGAACTCTATACTATTGTATTGTATTTATTGTAAAGAAGAGATTAATAAAATTATTTATTCTTATTGCTCATTTTGTGTTCTAATTATAAGAGATCTAGACTGGTAAAAGTAACAATTGAAAAGAAATACTGATTCACCCCCCTCTCAGTATTTCCAAAAATTGGAATTAGAGCCAGTACCTTCATTCAAAGCCTAACATCTTGAAGGTTGATCATTAGAACACAAATGGCAAAGCCAAGGAATAAAGGCTCCAAATCATGTGAAAATGTCCCTTCCTTAATTAAGAATTCAGATGTAAACCAGGTCAACAAAGCTCCATTGTTCAATGGAAATTTTGATATATGGGAGGCAAGAATGAGGAATTTCTTAAAGACACAACAAATTGAATTTTGGAAATCACTGATTACTTATGACACGATGGACGAAGAATCCAAGGAGTACAATACAAGAGCAATGAAGGCAATTTTTAATGGGTTACCAAATTCTGTGAAGGCCAATTTTGAAAAATTTTCGTTAGCAAAAGTCATATGGGAAAAACTTCATGATCTTCACTCAAAAGAAGCATTGACAATGATCTCTAGTCAAGAAGATGATGGAAAACAAGAAATCAGTCCATACTCCATCAAAAAAGTTGAAGATAAGAGAGATGCCAACAAGGCTAAAGAAGATCTATAAGATGAAAAGAACAAATAAGACTTTGAAGAAGATCTCCTGAATAACTTACGGCTTCCATGGAAGAGATTAATAGGTTGAAAAAGGGAAATGAGGAACTTAAGAAGAAAGCACAAGTTGGTGACCAAAACAAGACAAGGAAGGAAGTTGACATTGTCAAGATTCAAGCTCAAGAAAGAGATGAAGAGATCTCCAAAATTAAGGAGGAATTTCATCAAAACAAAAGAAAGCATCATGAAGAAGTCATATCCATGAAAAATCAATTGGATAAGGCGAAGAAAAGGGAAGAAACTGTCAAGCCACCTTGAAAAAATTTGAAGCAGAGATTGGTCAATACCAGGAAAAGGTCTCGTTTCTGAGATCTCAACTAGAAGAAGCAAGGAAACAAGCACAAGGAACCGAGAAGGTGATGGAAACTTTGGCATCCATAGAAGGACAAGTTGATGAAGCAGAAAAGGAGAGAAACACAATGATATGGCAACTAGAAGAAAAGGATGAAGAAATCTTCAAACTAAAGTCATTCATCAATATTCTCAAGGCCGAAACATGTGAAGCTACACGAATAAAAGAAGAAATGGAGAGCAGTCTAGCAAAGGAGAATGAATAAATATTCATAATTAAATCAAATATCATCTCCCTTAAAATCGAAGCACACGAAGCAACAAGGATGATGGAAGAAATGAATAAGAAAATACTCATGAAAGATGAAGATTGTGAACTTTTTAGCATGTGTTAACACTTTTTGGGATTCCTTGCACACCTTGGAACTCCTAGTTGTCATGCCTTCATAGATAGCTTTACATTTTTTGTGACTTGGGAACCCAACCAAGTCATTGAAAAAATAGTGTTGTGTCTAGCCCAAAGTATCCCTTTGTCTGAAACTGCTTTGTCTATCCCCTTATCACAATTGTAGGCTTTCCTCCTGCAAGTTCTATTATGAAATTCTCCTAACACACTTCGTCCATGGGATACCTGGAATTCACTTACACTCCCTAGCAGACACTCTTATTCGTTCGTTTCCACACACTTTGAAATAGTTCTCCCTTGTAATGCCTTGACTCTCCCCAACACTCCTTGGTATGCATTGACACTATTTGGCATGTGTTAGCACACCTTTTCTTTCCACTTTCTTTACATACCCTCCCTTTAAGGGCATCCTCATAGGAAAAAATCATTGTTGAAATATTACGACAACACTTATTGGAAAATAACCATCTTATCCCCTATAGCCCTTAATACCTTCTCAACACATAATTGAAATGACAGATTGATAACTAGACCTAAATATAGATTTCAATGTTTAAGGCAAAACCCAAATAGAAAGAATCACACCATGGCTTAAGCATTGGTAAAATCAATGACCCCCTTTCAAGATTATGACCTTGTTTTTACCGTTCTCAAATTTTAGATTTGAAACCCACATTAAGAAGGGGAGATTTGCACCTTAGCCTTTGCAATCTATGCCTAACAACAATCATCCAATGGAATAGCTTGGATATTGGATATGTTGGGTGTTGGATTTCTAGAGTACCCAATCAATGCTTTTGAGGCCAACTCCCTAGCTCCAACTAAAATTTAGTCACATTGAAAAGGCAACTTGAAAAATCCTACTAATAGGAGAAATTTTTCCTTCCTTTTGATTGATTTACAAAAAAGCTAATTTCTTATCTTCCTTTTCCATTCTCCAACAAAAAAGCATTAATCTTATATCATAAAAACTTTATATAGGTAAGCATTGCAATCATTTTCCTCAACTCATGGGGTACCTTTACACCTCAACCCATGCAAGTGGACCTAAGTCCATGGTACAACCCATCACACTCTAAGATCGTTTTAATTGTCTCCTCAAAGTTAGGGCATGCTACACCTTATAATGCCAAATGGCTAAGCCATCTTAAACTTGTGTGACTTTTCCCTTAATGGAACACATTCTAGCTATATATCATAAAAAATAATGCACCAACACCGTTAACGCACACCAAAAGTCCAAGGTACCTGTAGATGTGGCCTGCTTTTAGACTACACCACCATAAAATGCACCTTCAATTTTGGATGTCCCAAAACACTAATATCCTAACCCAATATGGCCTATTTTTTAGATTTGTGTAATTCACTCCTTATCAAATCCTTGCACCTCACTAACACTCCATGACAAATATACTCCAATGGTCACCTTCCAAGTTCCAACACATCTTTTTGCAACACGACAAAACCACTTGTATATGTTGCAACAACCTTGCCAAATTCTTTAGTGGGTTACACATATATTTCACATTTCTTCTTTGTCTTGCAAAGTGGTAGTGCTAAGGTGAGGGTATCAACTTTGATCAAGGAATGTTCACTTAATACCATTACCAATTTCCTTCATGCAACTCTTGAAATATCTTAAGTTTGCTTCATAACTTCTCACGGTGTTTAACTTGCTTGTTTGTACCTCTAAGTGAGACTACAAGCCCCCAACCTCTCTAACAATTCCACTTCTTCAACCCTTGTTAGTGTCTTCTTAGACATGCACACATGCGTCAAACAAAATGTAACACTAGCATCCAAAATGTGCATGCTTGTTTCATCTTTTATTGCCTCGCTGAAACCACATTATCACATTGCTTAAAATGAAATGTTCACATCTTAAGGAAAAACACCTACTTTGCTTATGACAACCTAAACTATGCAAATGACTTCGCGATGAATTCATTTCTCAAGATAAAAACATAGGGTCTTACAACCCCATTCACACAACAATTTGAATATATTTAACTGAGAAAATGGTACATGTGCTAGTCCTTTCAAATTTGTCATATGACTTTCAAGAAACTAATACTTGTGTTTTAACTATCAAATCCACTTACTATATACTCTTTTTTGTGTACACCCACCTAATATACAAGAACAATTAAAATTTTTCAATGTAACCAAATTAAAAACACATATTTCTTCTATACACTTAAATGTTTTCAACAAAACCAAGTTAAAAACACTCTTCCATTCCAATTCCAAAAATACATGTTTACTTCCATAAACTTTAACAACAAAAACATTACATAAAATTAATAAAATTAAAATTAAATCATTATTATTATAATAAATAATCCTAACTTTTCCACCACAACCAAAATCATGTACTAACTTGTTAGTTCCTCAAGTACAACAAAAATCTTACTATATAAGTGAAAATAAAAAATAAATTAAATCATTACTATTATAATAAATAATCTTACCCTTTCCACCACATCCAAAATAAGTCATGCACTAGCTTTTGAGAAAAACCAAAATCATACACTAGCTTGTTAGTTCTTCAAATACAACAAAAATCTTACTATATAAATGGAAATAAAAAATAAATCAAATCATTACTATTATAATAGATAATCCAACACTTTCCACCACAACCAAAATAAGTCATGCACTAGCTTGTGAGTTCCTCAAATACAACAAAGATCTTATGTAAGTGAAAATAAAAAATATTGCGATTATTGTTTTCCAAGAAGCTAAATTTAATCATTTTTGAAAAAGTTGTATTAATGTTGCATTACGAAATCCCTCCCAACCCCATTCTTTGTTTAAGCTCCAAAAAAAGTAGTATCTGCTGGCTTTTCATAAGTACGGCACGGAAATGAGATTGAAGAGAGTTGCGACTTATGGTTTTACCAACAGCAGACCCAATATCGAACCCCACCACTGGATTTTCGACAGTGCCAAGGTATGTTCCATGTTCAAAATCCTCTGGCTTTTTTTGCATCCAATCCAACTCTTGTATGTTTAGAAATTAATATTTGTGCTTGATATTGTTACTGTTCGCAGGGATGGCATTGGCATTCGATGAATTCGACAGACCATTTATCAAAATAAAGGAGCAGTAGCAGAATACTCCAATGCGAGGCTTATATGTTCAAAAGGCCAACATTGCGACCGCCAGCGCCGTTGCTAGAATCTCTGCACCTCGATCGGCCTCAAGGGAATAGAAAAGATGCTCCAAAGCCCCGACAGCGATGTCACCATCAAAAAGTTCTTGTTCCATTTATTCATTATTTATTTTTAGATTGTTGGAAACCCTTAAATTTTGAAAATAAGTAGAATTTAGTTAAAAAATAAGGTATGATTCACAAGTAGAAATTACTTTAAAAAAATTGTAGATATTCTGCAATGAGTGAAACAAACAAATACTGTGTGATCTGTTCACTCTTTCTCACAAACAGTGAATCCCAACGAGCTAGATGCTCTACATAGGCCGATGCCTACCTATGAAAGCTATCGAAAATTGGTGAATGCATTCAGGTGTCACCAATTGCATGCTCTGCAGGGATCTACTTGGTGTAGAGGTACTTGTGGCGGGCCTTTCACTGGCCAAGATCCACCTGCTTACCTACTTGTATACTCATTGCTCAACCGATTGCCAAAGCTCCATAAGAGATGCATTTCCCAATTCTAGTGCTAACACCCAAAGAAACAAAATGAAATTGAAAAGAAAGGACATTAAGCCTTAGCCCTTACAAGCAACTTGTTACCCCTCAAAATGACTTTGCATTTTCAGCATAGTTAATCTAATCTTAGATCAAGGAAGCAAAAGGGAGATTGGTGTAACAGCTAGGAGGACAAAATAAGCAATCAGAAGCATGCATGCTCCAAAATTTTTCTAAATATAATAATATATATACATGCAAATTATTTTTTAATCCATTCTAAAAGGGTGTTGTTCCAAGATCCTAGGTTGGACTAAGACAATGTGCATGAGCATATCTATCTTGCCAGTGATGTTAGCACAGAGTAAGAAAATACTATTTGTGTTTGTGGGCCCTAGATAAGGGTTTTGGATATAGAAGCAATCAAGTAGCACAAATCAATAGATTTTTTGGATACCCATTACAACATGGGTGCACAGATAAAAAATGATGGTTGAAGCCTGAGAATAAACATTTGCTAATTGGTGTGTGTATATCCTTCCATTGCATCATATTCATAATTCTTTAATACCTTACTTACACCTCTGTAGGCTGGTACTGTAATTGACTTCATGCCAAAATATAGCAATAGAGGTGTGAATCATACCCTACTGCTGGAAATCAGTCTGAAAATGCAATATCTGTGTGATGGATCCAGACTCTGGAAAGGTGGTTGCATCATCTGCACATTAGTGGCATCTAATGATATGTGGCTAATATGCTCATCCTTATCCTGTTATAGAGCAATGATAAATCATCAATAGGCATTAGCTCTAGAAGCATTATGGTATGACTGAGTTTGTAATGACATTGTCAAATATTTTCCATGGAATCTACATAGGAAGCACAATGGGTAAACCCTCATTCCTGTAGGCACATGTGGTAGAAAGTTAGCCCTTATCAGATCCATATATCTTGTTTCTGTAGTTCCAGCTATTGCATACTTATTTTTGTTGAGAATTTGGAGGGCTGGAGATTAATTCAAATTTTCTTTTGGTAATTACTTGTGAGCTTACTTGAGTTATTTATGTCTTCTCTTCTTTAGCTTATTTAATCTTTCATCAAGTCAATTATCAAAATACACGAGACACACAAATTAGGCTCTTAGAACTAGGGCAAAACCTCTCCCTCTTGGAGAGGAAAATCCATGAGAAATTCTTCTTATAGATCTTCAAATGACAAGTACCATGACCCAGACTTAGACCTTTGACCTATGGATGCTTCCAAGACCTTGTTGCTTCTTCTTTGTCGATCTTCCATGCTGATCTTTTTTTCTTGCACCAGTTTGTATTGTCCTTTATTTTATTAACTGCGAGAGATTCACCTTCCTCTCTTTTCTTATTCAGCAGTGACCCTTAATTTTCACATCCACTTTAGACCTTCATACTGCAGACCTGATTCTGCCATAGACAGTAGGTGCATATTAGTGAGATTTCCCGACTCTCTTATTCCAGACTTGACAACAACATACATACATTCATCCGCATCATGGTAATCCACACACATCATGGTGATCTGTTGAACTTAACATTGTTCCATTTCAGAGAAAACGACACTTATATACTGAACTTTTACACAGATGAATCCGAAAACTTCAGCTTCAAAAATCCATTTTTATAACTTCAGTAAATCCACATCTTATATCTCCTTAAATCTGCATATATATCACCCTCGAAGTTATCCGCAATTTGCTTCAGGTTATTCGCACTTCTACTTCAGTCAATGGTGGCATTTCTATTCTAGAGACCGCAACTCTTTATTATATTTCTGGTCATCAAGTATATACACCTCCTTTTCAAACTTAAGTCTCCATTAGATGCTGTCAAAGGTTCACATTCTAGCTCAGATATATCCGCACTGTATTACTAAGAAAATATGCACTTAGTTACATATGTAGTCTGCATTGTATCTCTGAAAAGCCCGCATTTCTATTTCTGAGATTCACCAGAAATCTGACTCAAATAAACTGCAGAGATGTGTATATATATAGTGCACTTGTCCAGTCTTTTAGGTCGACCATACAGTCAACTAGAAGGCCGACTTCTCAGCTGATAATTAGGCCGACGTGTAGCTGCATATAAGTTGACTTTTATCATCCATCTCCAGCGTTGAGTTGAGTCAGTTTCAGGCCATCCTTTTGCGAATTATTTTGCAAGGTCTTGGAGCATCTCTTTTGACTAGATCCATCATATATAAATGTTACTTAATTACATTTTTATCTAGAAGACAAAGCCTTGGATAAAACATCAAGAAGAATTCAATTTAACTTATAATAAAATCTTGCTCATGAAACCCATGAAGCAAGTACAAAATACATTTTATTACCTTTTTCTTCTTCTTTACATAAAATACATAATTACATAGTCAATATGAAGACCGACCTAGTTACACTTTTCAACACTCCCTCTTAACTAGGGAGGTATTCATACAGGTACATGGTCACTTTAAAACTGAAGAATCTCATAAGAAGAATCAAATTGGTAATCACATCTATATAGCATCATATCAACCAACATTTTCCTAGTGCAATGCCTTGACTAACAACCCCATCTCTCAACGAGACAATGGGCTAGAATTTTGGCGAGGCACATGACTTATAGACACCAAAGTCATTATCTCTCCAAGGTACATACCCCATGTTAATTTCTGCATATGTTCTATGCCATTTCAGATTAGGGCACAATACTGAAGAAGATAGAACATACTAATAGATCGATAGAAGACAAGCCAAAACAGACATAAGAAATGGTGGCATTACGGCGATCAGCATGATGCTTCTACCAGCAAAGTCTCTAATAGGTCGTTCAGCCAAGTGTGTCACACATAATCTAGAACAACCCAAGCAATGAATAGTCCATATATATATCACAGCTCCAACGCTATCCAGAGAGAGAGAATTCCTCCACAACAATGTGTGTCAAATGAACTCTAAGTCTCTCCAATATATAGGAATCTTTGGGGGTGTGTGACACTTCATTTAAGACATTTAAGTCTATATTTTATTCCAGGTCGACCTAACACATAAGTGGAATAAATTCAAAGTACATTTTCTGCTCATCCGATCGAGATGATCTTTAGATCAATCTTACACCTCTCCGAAAAAGGAATCCAATAAAAATATTGGGATCGTCATCTGAGCAGCACAACTCGGAGTTTGGACCTAGTTGTCCAATTTTAACATTCCCTCTCAACTAGGGAGAACTCCGTCCACTAGTGCAATCCAAACATCGTGCGTCGTCCCGCCGTAACTTGCTTTGCTGGCCTCTTTATTTCAGAACAGAAGTGGGTCAGTCACAATGACATCATACGTGGCTGAAAGATTCAGCCCAGAGGTCCGAAACCTCTATAGGACTCACAAAGAGTCTCCAACCAACCCGAAGTTGGTTCATTTGACTCGAAGTCAGTAGGAGGTCCAAAACCTCACTAGACTTGATCCCAGATCAAGTGGTTGGACCGTGCCATCCTAGATAGAGAGTACGGAAATTTCTGATGCATCCATCAGTCTTTGCTACTAGTCTCTAGCCTTTCCCATCTCATTGGCCAAATGAGAGGTACTTCCCATGAGCTCTGAACTCAATGGGTAGGATGCATACGGGGCATAGATAATGAGAGGTGAACCAACTCAATAATCACAACGGTGGGGTCCAAGCACACCAACAAGGTTCAACAAGCCTAGCCTTGTGATTGCTCATAGCTCCGAGAAACTGTCCCCAAAGCCCCCCAGAGCTCCCAGAGCTCATCGTACAACAGGACCCTCAGAATAGGGTCGTTCCATAATACCAAGATTGTCACGGAAGGTTAGGAACATGACCTTCCCCAAGGGCATTGTGAGAATATGTGCGACCTGCTCATCAGTTCCTAGATGATCGAGCCTTACGGCGCCTCACTGTACCATATCCTGGATAGTGGTATCAACATGCTTGGATCGTTCGTGGAACACCGGATTATATGACAAACGAATCCCCCTCTAGTTATCACAAAGGATAATGGTGGCATCTAGCACATGCTTGAACAACTCACTAAAGAGATTTCGTAACCAAGTGACTTCACAACAGGCCATACATGTTACAATGTATTCGGCCTCAGCGATGCTCAAGGCTACCGACTTGAGTTTTCTGCCCAAAGTAGATCTACATGTGAAGTAGCATCCAGATGTGCTCTTGTGATCCACCACACTGCTAGCCCAATCAACATCAGTATATCCATGGAGTGTCATATTCCCGGCAGTGTATCTCAGCCCATGGTCTATCGTGCCTCAGAGATATCTTAAGAGTTTCTTGGCACCAACCTAGTGAATGTTATGATCAACCATGTGTTGACTCAAAGTTTTCACTGCACAACATACGTCCGAACGAGTGTTCACTAAGAACATCAAGGTCCCTTATGAGTTGAAGATACTCAGTAGGACGGGCCCAGTAGCGCTGCCACTCAACTTCTTAAAGTTGAGTTCCATCGGTGTCGACACAGACTTACAGTCCATCATACCGGAAGCTTCATAATGTATTTTCCTTGAGAAAGGAAAATCTCGCCAGGCCTCTGCTAGACCTCCAGGCCTAGGCATCAGTCCTAGGTCCTTCATCTCGAACTCAGCAGCGAGCTCCCTCTTACACTGATGAATGAGAGGGTCAGCACATATCAGGAAGAGGTCGTCCACATACAGCACCAGAATGAGAGGCTTCACCTGGACATCTTTGAAGTAAAGGTTCGGATCAACATTACTTCGAATGAAGCCCAGCTTCATAAAGTAGCTATCTATCCTCTCGTACCAAGTTCTGGGTGCTTGCTTCAACCCGTAGAGGGCTTTCTTCAACCTGCAGACATGGGTGTACCTATCTTGGACTTCGAACCACAGAGGTTGCTCAACATACATCTCTTCCTTTATCGCATCATGCAGAAATGCAGTCTTTACATCCATCTAATGAAGACTCCATCCTTGCATAGCAACAAGGGCTATGACAGATCGAATGGTGGTATATCGGGCCACAGGTGCAAATATGTCATCATAGTTTATGCCTTCCTCACAGGCAACAAATATTTCCTTGAACTTTTCAGCACTTTCATTAGATCCATGCTTGATTTTGTATCGAGGTGACAACAACTTTGATCTGTGGTCTTGGAACCATCACCCTCGCATCCTTGCAGATTTAGATAATTTATAGCTTCTTCACATGATCTAGGCTCATATTGTACTCATAGCTGCTAGATACCCCTGGTATTTATATGGCTTCTCGGTTTTCTTCTGGAATTTCCCCCTCTGAAGCCATATATCTTTGAGCCATAAGGATCTTCTTTCGTTTAGCAATGATATTAGCTCAGGAGTTTATACAGAGATGTATTCTCCCTCTTAATGCCAGCTTCTCTCTCGAGAGAAAAACATCTATTTCAAATGAGGGCATCCCAGACACCAACTTGGAAAGGTGACTTAATCTTCCATAGTCAAAGCCATCCAACAGGCTTTGTTGATTATGGTTCAAGATCTGAAAGCTGCCGAAACACATTTTACCATTACGCTTCAGTGTGAGACTGCTACTGTCACATGCTGACTGCTACATAGGTGTCTATCTATGTCACTATCCAACAAGGAGAATATATCAACAAGCCTCAGCTTGTTAGAATTCCTGTTATTCTGAGGAGGTCTGCTATAGCTTCCTCAACCAGCCTTCTTTACTGCGACCCACGGAACTAGGAATCCAAACATGATTCCTTCTCCGCACTTGAGAGCTTCATCTACTTCATCTGGCCTCTCATCCATCACTGCTTCTTATTTACAGATATGCCCAAGACTGCAGATCTAAGAGCAAGTGATTTTTCTCCTGAATTTCACAAATCTAGGAACCAATCATACATATTTTATACCCTTCTCCATGTCAGTCCATGCAGATCCAACATAGTCATAATGGTACCCCTGCTCATCAATGTTTCAGCCCCAAACATCCAATAGGATAAATCTGGTCAAGACTCTTTCTAAGGTCATTGCCAGTAGGTTAAGTTCAGGTATATGCTGGTTCACAACCACTGTCACTTAGTTAACTATGTCAGTATCATAATACTGTTAGATGAGGCACTGTACTACTCCTCAAGTCATCAATGCATAGGAGACCCTTAGTTGGGGCATTATTCAGTTCTGAGTGCACAGAACTACCAAGCCATTAAGCCTTCTATGTCATTATGATATGTTGCCTTGTTTCTAAACAATACTTTCCAGACAGCTCCTCCACAGTTGAAGCTTACAAGATAGTGTCAGTACCAGTCTTTTGCTTTTGAAGCAAGCTCCCTGAAAGTGGAGATAATCGTTGATTCCTACCGAATCTGGAGTAGCAGTTAATTCAAATCCATAGTGTGTTTCCCATGTAATTTCAAGTGGCCCAACATTCATGCCTCAACTGGAATCCATGTCTCTGTCACTCTAGATGTGCAGAAATGGAAAAAACGGCTATTTCCTGAAGAAAGGTTACGTTTTGCCCATATTAGTTGGCAACTTCAGCAGTGAGATACGTTCTACCAATTCACTAAAATCAATCCCCTCTTATGATACGATTAGACATCAGTGCACAGGAATGGACATGGTCCCCTCCGTTGCTAGAATTTGGCCAAGGACTTGGAAAGTGATTTCGACTCTGGGAATGTAGAACCCGTCCCTCTCCGAGCTAGAGAATTCACCCCAAGTAGCATGCACGTGCCTTCTTCCTCAAGAGCAATCGATTTCAATTTATGGAAAGAAGGTGATTGCTTGGCTTCGTTCAACGCATCAATCTTCACAATTATATGAGTCAACTCCCTTTTAATAATCGAGCCCTCAACAAATGATCGTGAAACTCCTTCATATTAACACAATTGTTGTCACTGACTTAGCCTCTAATTTCATTATGTTGCTTCCTCAGGCCTGCTCCTTCGTTACGTCCGATCAGCGTGTTGCTTCCACCTCCTTAGCATCAGCCTTACGCTCAGACTTAGAACATAGCCTCTCAGATTCAATTGTGACCACCCTCCACAACAGAATCCCCACTCGTGTAATTCGAGCCACAGTATAATTCCACCCAAAGATGTTGACGGAAAATTTTTCATGGACCACACAGTTACTGAGTGTCACCACTTGAACAGGTGACTTGGCAGTTTAAACGTGACGCAGCATCTACCACGAATTCATCCCTGAATATCACCATGGATTCGACTCATTTCCCTGGGAGCACGATGGTGTTATCCCCAAGTGTTGATGTGACTGACAAAGATGGTTCCCGAAAGTGGACCTGAGCTTGTACTATGAGAACACGAGCCAATTCAAAGGGAAGTTCAGCCTTCTGAAGAAAAAAAAACTAACGTCGCACTTCAATAATTCACAGGATTGAGGCACCGAGCCCACATACGTCACGGCTTGAGAACCTCGTGCAGCCATGAATCGGATAGGTCGGTAAGTGGGAATTCTTCGACCATGGTCTATTTTGGTGAGGTTAAGCTTGCGGCCTACCACAGATAGCTGCGGCTCCCTAACCTCCCTTCAATTAGAATCAATATTGCCATGATAATAAAATATACACTCTGCTGCCGCAGAAGACACAGCGCGTATGAAAAAAAAACTCTGGATTGAGCGTAAGCCTTATTCTACCACAAAACCCAAAAAAAACGAGTTTTACCCAATGATTACTCGAGCGGTCACCAGAGCCCATGAAAATTGTTACCTTACCATAGAAATTTTCTAGGTCTCCGGCAAGGGCTTCATTCACACCAGTAATCGAGTCCCTGTGCTCCACCAGCTGACATTTGAACTGTTGTTCTAGATCGTATTCCTCTTCTATGGCCATATTTTACATTAATTTGGCACCAAAATTCCAGACGTGTGGTCACTGTAACATCGAAAGCCTTATGGTTCGAATCGCGGTGACAGACAACTTCAAGCTGGATGGAATATGCACCTGCAAATAGATAGTAAAGCCACGAAAACCTTTTAAATTAATAGTAGTTCAAATTATAAAAAAACCCTTCCTGTGAAGACTATTTCAGATGGCACGAAAATCCTTGAGACAGAGATAATCCGTTATGTTCCACCGGTTTGCTTTAGTGAGGAGATCACACTCTGTGAATTCTCCAAATCGTCATATTTAGAGCCGGCGATTTTAAACACGATTTTGAGACTCAGAATTGGCATGCGGGGTTTTTTTTTTTTTCTTCGTGCCTTTACTGAGGGATGCAATTGTTTGATATCTAACCACCTGTAAATGAAAATTAGAAAAACCCTTTCCCAATCTTCAAGAGCAAAATAAAATAAAAATAAACTGACCCTTCAACAGATCCACATTTTACTAGTTGTCCCTTGACATAGGTTGGACTTTGTCTTCCCCTTAGCTCTGATACCATGTTAATTTTTTCTTAAAACCCTTTCCCAATCTTCAAGAGAAAAATAAAATAAAAATAAACTGACCCTTCAACAGATCCACATTTTACTAGTTGTCCCTTGACATAGGTTGGACTTTGTCTTCTCCTTAGCTCTGATACCATGTTAATTTCTGCATATGTTCTATGCCATTTCAGATTAGGGCACAATACTAAAGAAGATAGAACATACTAATAGATCAATAGAAGACAAGCCAAAACAGAGATAAGAAATGGTGGTGTTACGACGATCAGCAGGATGCTTCTACCAGAAAAGTCTCCAGTAGGTCATTCAGCCAAGCGTGTCACACATAATCCAGAACAACCCAAACAAAGAATAGTCCATATATATATCACAGCTCCAACGCTATCCAGAGAGAGAGAATTCCTCCACAACAATGTGTGTCAAATGAACTCTAAGTCTCTCCAATATATAGGAATATTTGGGGGTGTGTGACACGTCCTTTAAGACATTTAATTCTATATTTTATTCCAGGCCGACCTAGCACATAAGTGGAATAAATTCAAAGTACATGTTCTACTCATCTGATCGAGATGATCTTTAGATCAATCTTACACCTCTCCGAAAGAAGAATCCAATAAAAATATTAGGATCGTCATCTGAGTAGCATAACTCGGATTTTGGACCTAGTTGTCCAATTTTAATAGGACTGGACCATGGATGTAGTTCTGCATGTTCTATCTATTCAGATCTAAGTCCTCCTAGGTGGTGATCTATTTCAACTGCTCCAAGTACTGATCAATCTCCTGCATGACTTGACATTTGATTTTAGCCTCAGTGAGTGTGCCAATTGATGGGATCTTGTAGGTTTTGACCATGAAATCCAAACTGTTATATATCGATACATATGAGGCATGAATATTTCCAATGAAAGAGGCAGGATGCTTGTTGTTCTGGATCAACATATATTGCAAATACAACAAGAGTAGTCCTACTATATCCACGACATATGCATGAAAGTGTGTCGGCTCTGAGTTTTATTAAAAGTGATAGTTCCAATCATACATATAACATTTGATAAGCAACTTACCCCAATAGTGGAACGTGAAGTCTACAACACCTGCTCCTCTAAAGAAGAATACTACCTGATGCAGGAGCATGAGGCTCGAGGAGAAAAGGACTTCATTTTTGTTCCAAAATACAAAAAAAGTTTTCAAGAAAAGGAGTGGGTTCCTTTAGCTGGAAATTTACTGTTTTGATAGATAGGATTTGAACTATTCCTTAGGGATTTGGATTTCTGGTAATTATTTCGATGTATTTAGTTTAGTTGAGGATTTTAGGGAGAATATTGTGAAATAGGATTTTATCTAAAATTAGGTAGATCTGATTCAAAGAATCGGATCGAAATGATATTGTGAAAAATATATTTATGTGTAAGTTGAATTGTATTAAATAGGAGGAGGATTTGATGGAAATAGGAATCGAATAGAATAAAATTTCAATTTCCTCTGTAGCTGGGTAATGGTGTGCGTAATTGTCAAATCCTGAAGGCTTTAATTTCCATCGAAAATGTTTCTGGGCTTGTTTGATTCCAGTTTGAATTCGATTTTAATTGATTTCTCTATGGATTAAATTACATTGAATGTAATATTATTCGGTTCTTATACGACGTTAAAAGTATGTGTTAGATACCTTGCATTGAAATCCCAAAAGCTTTCACTTTTGGATTTGCTATTAGTGTTAAATCCGATAGAATTAAGAATTGGGAACACTGTAATGCGTATTGAGCCAATGCTAATCACCATCGTCTAATTTCAATCCAACGGAAATCACATATTAAGTTGCACAATTTTTAACTTTTAAAAGGGACCTGATGCTTTATACATTAGATTTGATAGTTTGAAAAGACTGCCCAACATTTCATTTAATCTTGCGACATTCGCATTAAGTTGTTTGATCCAACGAATATCACAAATTTAGATGCGAGTTGTTTAAGTGAAGTTTTGGATGTGATAATTTTATGGAAGAGGTTTAAATAATGGTTGAAATCCGGTATTAAAAAGACTATTATGATTTTTGGTCCATGTGAGAAGATTTTGTCTTTAAATTATTAAAAGAGGAAAATGTGATTATAACCTAAGTTTTAATTCCGTCATTGTTAAAAGGTTTAGAGGAATTTCCATTATCAGTTAAATTGTGTTACCATCATTTATAAAAAGCCTATAAACTGGATTTTAAAGCATTTTGGATTTTGTGTTATAAAATTAGAGGTTGATGACTGATACTCAAAAGGAAATAGAAGAAGTTCCACCAGAAATTGAAGAAATTGTCTCAAAATTTGAGAGTTTATCCTTGACTCCTGCATCCAGACCACCATTAGTGGTATCAGAGCAGCTTTTAGACACTGAAAAAGATCTCAAAGATCAGGAAAATAAATCCAACATGGCTTACAGAGTTGGAAGAGGAGGTGCTGTTGGTCAAAGAAGAGGAAGACTAGTTGCAAATGTTAAAGTGATGGAAGTTATGCAACAAATGCAAGCCATATTAGAAGCAATGGAAATGGGAAATCAAAGAGATGTAGATGCTGGAGATGTTAGTGAGCTTGAAGTTGAATCTGCAGAAGAGGGAGAACCTACAGAAGTTACTCCTGAAATGAGATTTTTTAAATCAGTGTTGGGATCCACATTTAAACCCAGACTTGAAGTTTCGGCTTTTACAGGAAGCTTAAATCCAAAGGAATTAATAGATTGGGTTAATGACATGAATAATTTCTTCGATTATGAAGAAATGGAAGAAGGAAAAAGAGTGAAATTTGTTGTCACAAAATTAGAAGGACATGCAGCGATTTGGTGGGATGGAGTGCATGCAGAAAGAAGGAGACTTGGTAAGCAACCAATAAAGAATTGGAACAGGATGGTGGAAAAGTTGAGAGGTAAGTTTTTTCCAAGTGATTATCAACTTTCATTATTTAGACAAATGAAGAATCTTAGACAGAGATCAATGACAATCAAAGAACACACAAAGGAATTTTACAAAGTGAGCATAAGAGAAGGACAAATTCAGGATACAACAGAGAAGATTGCAAGATATATTAATGGTCTCAGAATGGAGATCCAAGATGAGATAACTCTGTTGTCTCCTAAAACAGTGGAAGAGGCTTATCAAATGGCCTTGAAGGCTGAAGAAAAACTCATAAGGAAGAAATCTACCAGAAGTAGAGGTACTTTCCAAGGAAAAGGAAGTCAAGGTGGTAGAGGAAGATCTACAACACCTAGATAAGGAGCTAGCAGCAGCTCAAGTCAGCATACACCCACAGAAGGTGATGCAAGTGGCAGAAGGAGTTTTTATAGAGGAAGAGGAGGCAGAGGCAGAGGAAGAGAAATAAAATATTATAGATGTAATAAGCTTGGACACAAAGCTTATGAATGTCCAGATAACATGGGGACAAGTCAGAGAAATGTAATTGTTGCTCAGAGTGAAGAGGAAGCAACAAAAATGCCAGAAGTAGCAAAAGTGCCAGAAGCAGAAAATACTTCAGAGAAAGGAGAATCTTTGGTAGTTAACAAAGTTTTGTTAAAACCAACAAAGGAAGTTGCTGAACCAACACAAAGGAAAAATTTGTTTAGAAGTCTGTAAAAAGTTCAAGGGAAATGTTGTCAAATGGTTATTGATAGTGGTAGCACTGGTAATTTGGTCTCTATAGAAGTGGTGGAGAAATTGAAATTGAAGACAAAGAAACATCCAACACCCTTCAAGGTGTCATGGCTTCAGAAAGGACATCAATTGTTAGTGAATGAACAATGTGAAGTGGAATTCCAGTTGGGTAGCTACAAAGACAAAATTATGTGTGATGTAATGCCTATGGACGTATGTCACATATTGCTGGGTAGACCGTGGCAGTATGACAAAGGAGCTATGCATGATGCGAAAAATAACACATACAAGTTTTATAAAGATGGTGTCAATCATACATTTTTGCCTATAGAAGAAGAAGATACATCAAAAAGAAAATCTGATCCGAAAACTTTATTACTAAGTGGGAAAGAATATCTGCAGCAGATTGAAGATGATGAGGTAAACTTTGCATTAATTTGCAAACCAAAGGTAGTAATTACTTCCACTAAAATTTCTGATTTACCAATTGAAATTCAAGAGATGCTAGAAAATTATTGTGATATCATTGTAGATGATTTTCTGGATGAATTACCACCTATTAGAAAAATCAGCCATCATATAGATTTGATTCCAAGAGAAAATTTTCCAAATAAAGCAGCATACAGGATGAATCCTACAGAAAATGAAGAAATCAGGAAGAAGGTGCAGGAACTGTTAGATAAAGGATTGATCAGAGAAAGTTTGAGTCCTTGTGCAGTGCCAATAGTGTTGAGTCCAAAAAAAGATGGAGGTTGGAGAATGTGCACTGATTCAAGAGAAATCAACAAAATAACAATCAGGTATAGATTTCCTTTACCCAGAATTGAAGATTTGATGGATTGTTTAAGTGGGGCAAGATATTTTACAAAACTAGATTTAAAGAGTGGCTATCATCAAATTAGGATAAGAGAAGGAGATGAATGGAAAACAACTTTTAAAACAAATGAAGGATTGTATGAATGGATGGTAATGCCGTTTGGATTATCAAATGCTCCTAGTACATTTATGAGGCTTATGAATGAAGTAATAAAGGAATTTATTGGTAAATTTGTAATAGTATATCTGGATGATATATTAATTTACAACAAATATAAAGAAGAACACATGAGACATCTAAATTATGTCTTAAGTAAGTTACATCAGGAAAATTTGCTGGTAAATTTTAAAAAGTGTTCATTCATGAAGGAAGAATTGGTATACTTAGGCTTTGTTGTTTCTGCTGATGGATTAAAGATGGATCCAGAGAAGATAAAGGCAATCATAGAATGGCCTTCACCCAAGAGTGTTTTTGAGGTAAGAAGCTTCCACGGTCTTGCTAGTTTTTATAGAAAATTCATAAGGAATTTTAGTAAGATCAATGCTCTTATTATTGAAACCATAAAGAAGGACAAAAAACCATTTAGATGGACTGATGAAGCAGAGAAAAATTTCCAGTTGTTGAAACAAAAGATACCAGAAAAACCCATCTTAGTTTTGCCTGATTTTAAAAAACCTTTTCAAGTGAAATGTGATGCCAATGGAGAAGATATTGGAGCTGTGCTAAGTCAAGAAGACATACCTGTAGCTTATTTCAGTGAAAAAATGAATGAGACAAGAAGGAAGTATTCTTCTTATGAATTTTTTTTTTATGCAATTGTGCAGTCATTAAAAAAATGGAGACATTACTTGATGTCTAAAGAGTTAGTGCTTTATTCAGATAATCATGCATTGCAGTACATTATGCAGTAGCCAAAACTGAATCAGAAACATGCAAAATGGGTAGAGTATCTTCAAAGTTTTAATTTTGTATTGAAACATATAACTGGCCAAGCAAACAAAGTAGCAGATGCCTTAAGTAGAAATAGCATTTTAGTTCAAGAAAGGAAAATTCAAGTGTTGGGTTCTGATTTTCGTAAGGAATTGTATAAGACATATTTGGATTTTAAAGGGGCATTTGAAGCATGCAATAATCCTGTTTTGTTGGATAGAAGTAAGTGGCTGGATTTTTTCTTGCAAGAAGGTTTTTTGTTTAAAAGAAATCAGCTGTGCATACGCAATTTTTCTATAAGAGAAAAATTAATTAAAGAGAATCATAGTGGTGGACTTGGTGGACATTTTGGCGCGGACAAGACTTATGAACAACTGAGTCATTTTTATTTTTGGCCAAAGATGAGATATGAAGTGGAAAAGTATGTGCAAAATTGTAAATTTTGTCAGTATGCAAAAGGAAGGAGTCAAAACACAGGTTTGTATGTTCCATTACCTATTCCAGATAGACCTTGGGATATGGTAAGTATGGATTTTGTTTTGGGTTTACCTAAAACATAGAGAGGGAATGATGCAATTTATGTTGTAGTTGATAGATTTTCTAAAATGGCATATTTTATTCCATGTTATAAAACTAGTGATGCTACTCATGTTGCTAATTTGTTTTTCAAAGAGATTGTAAGATTTCATGGGTTACCTAAAAGCATTGTCTCTGATAGGGACACTAGATTTGTTGGACATTGTGGAAAAATCTTAGTACTAAACTAAGTTTCAGCTCAGCTTATCACCCTCAGATTGATGGAGAGGCTGATGTGGTGAACAAAAGCTTGGGTAATATTTTGAGAAGTCTTGCAGGTGAACATCCTAAACAGTGGGATCAGATTTTAGCACAGGCTGAATATGCTTATAACGACTCTCATAACAGGAGTACAGGGCAGAGTCCATTCCATATAGTTTATGGAATGCACCCAAGAGGAGTGTATGAACTAAGAAATTTGGGAAAAGCAGAGATGAGAAGCGCTAAAGGAGAATATTTTTCTTCAGAAATACAAGCAATACATGACCAGGTAAAATAGAAGTTACAGTGAAACAACATCAAATACAAAAGTAGAGAAGATTTGAAGAATAGGGAAGTTAATTTTGAGGTTGGAGATTTGGTTCTAGCACGCCTGAGGAAAGAAATATTTCCAAAAAGGGAATATAATAAGTTGAAATTTAAGAAAGGCCATGTAGAGTATTGAGAAAATTTTCTGCAAATGCATATGAAATTGAATTACCCCCTGACATTGGAATATCTCCATTTTTCAATGTTGCTGATTTATACAGGTATGAAGACAATGAAAAAGATGATATAGATGAAGGCAAATAAGAGATTGATTGGTTGAAACAGTTACCCACAACAAAAGAATTGCAGCCAGAGAATATTTCAGACAAAAGACTGTCTAAAAAGACAAGAGGACGAGAGTATTTTGAGTATTTGATCAAGTGGAAATATCAACCAGTTGCAGAGGCTACTTGGATGACAAAAACCATGTTATAGAAGTTGGGTAGTTCTGTAGAGGAGCTCATGGATTGGAGCCCATGAAGAATTTTGTCCTTAGGAGGCTGATGCATTAGCATGAGACTCGAGGAGAAAATGACTTCATTTTTATTCCAAAAATACAAAAAAAAGTTTACAAGCAAAGGAGTGGGTTCCTTTAGCTGGAAATTTACTGTTTTGATAGATAGGATTTGAACTAATTCCTTAGGGATTTGGATTTCTGGTAATTAGTTCAATGTATTTATTTTAGTTGAGGATTTTAGGGAGAATATTGTGAAATAGGATTTTATCTAAAGTTAGGTAGATCCGATTCAAAGAATCAGATCGAAATGATATTGTGAAAAATATGTTTATGTGTAAGTTGAAATGTATTCTACAGGAGGAGGATTTGATGGAAATAGGAATCGAATAGAATAAAATTTCAATTTCCTCTGTAGCCAGGTAATGGTGTGCGTAATTGTCAAATCCTGAAAGCTTTAATTTCCATCGAAAACATTTCAGGGCTTGTTTGATTCCAGTTTGAATTTGATTTTAATTTATTTCTATATGGATTAAATTACATTGAATGTAATATTATATGGTTCTTATACAATGTTAAAAGTATGTGTTAGAACCTTGCATCGAAATCCAAAAATATTTTGCTGGGAGTTTTGTTATTTGCAATAAACAGAACTTGCTATTTCGTTGGATCTGCTACTAGTGTTAAATCCGATGGAATTAAGAATTGGGAACGCTGTAATGCGTATTGAGCCAATGCTAATCACCACCGTCTGATTTCAATCCAATGGAAATTGCATATTAAGTTGCATAGTGTTTAACTTTTAAAATGGACCCGATGCTTTATACATTAGATTTGATAGTTTGAGTTGACTACCCAGCAGTTCATTTAATTTGACGACATTCACATTAACTTGTTTGATCCAACGAATATCACAAATTTAGATACAAGTTGTTTAAGTGAAGTTTTGGATGCGATATTTTTATGGAAGAGGTTTAAATAATGGTTGAAATCTGGTATTAAAAATACTATTATGATTTTTGGTCCATGTAAGAAGATTCCATATTTAAATCATTAAAAGAGGAAAATGTGATTATAACTTAAGTTGTAATTCCGTCATTGTTGAAAGGTTTAGAGGAATTTCCATTACCAGTTAAATTGTGTTACCGTCATTTATAAAAAGGCTATAAACTTGATTTTAAAGTATTTTGGATTTTGTGTTATAAAATTACAGGTTGATGACTGATACTCAAAAGGAAATAGAAGAAGTTCCACTAGAACTTGAAGAAATTGTCTCAAAATTTGAGAGTTTATCCTTGACTCTTGCATCCAGACCACCACTCCCTCTATGCTACGGAGAAGCCAAGGCTCTCACAAAAATCCCAAGCTCTTCCTAAGCCTACGCCTAGACAACAGCTTGGATCCCAAAAGCCTTTTGCATGAGTTATGAGGATATATTTATAAAAAAGGGGGGTGAGTCTTAGCATGCCCCCTTTGTGACTCTTGGAATCCCCTCATGACTCTTCAAATTATTTACAAAATAATTCATTACATTACATATGACTCTTCACATTCCAACATGGACACTTGGAATTTAAATTTTACAATAATTACAAATAACATTACATTTTTTACTCGTACCCATATAAGAAAAGGGTAGAGACAACTTGATAGCCTAACAAGACAAAACACTATGATGTTGGAATTTGGGTGAACTCAAGTTGGACAACTTCGACTTGATGCCTCTCGGTCACATACTAATGCCAATCTTGGTACTTTACGATGGTCTCCCCAAACTGCATGTAATATTCCAAAAATTTAGCCTTCATCTAAATGGAATATGATAGTTGGTTTTTTCACTAGGTAGGTGAATAAGTGGATGGGGAGACTCATAAAACCCATTTAGAAGGAATAATAACACTCCTAATGTGAAAGGAGGAAGAATAAGCAGCTGGATTAAGCACCTTTGGGTGTGAACAAGGACTGGATCATGTTGATCCAGTCAACTTTGACCAAATCAACAACGATGTCGTGGAGGAGTGGTCTTTATGATAAGACAACACAGTTTTAGTGGAGGACAACTTGCATGAGCTTGGTGGCAAGTATGGATGGGACCCAAAGTGAGGTGGTTCACTTGCTATATATGGAGAGGAGGGAAGCCTTTGTTATTCATGCTTTAGATTATCATTTTATATTGGTCTGCTTAGACTTTTCTTCCTCTTGCTGTTTAGCAGGGTTGTAGTGCTGTTTAGCACAAGGGTGTTCCTAGTCGGGAAGCCCTACCTCATCCTCAGGGAAGGAGAGGTTCATTGAGCTGCATTTCCTCATTCCATCATTTTGGCCAAGCTACCTCCTTCAGCTAC
The DNA here is from genome assembly GCA_034641835.2 of Pinus albicaulis. NCBI lineage: Eukaryota > Viridiplantae > Streptophyta > Pinopsida > Pinales > Pinaceae > Pinus > Pinus albicaulis. The sequence continues at coordinate 1,181,717,285 of CM076579.1, read as the reverse complement.
AACGCAGTTTTTGTTTAGAGTTGGGTTGTGTTGTAGGGTGCAGCAAAGGAGGATCACATAGAGCCAATTCTGGGCTTGTTTTTCAGTGGAGAGGTAGCCTATCCATTGGAGGATCAAGGAGGAGGGATCCTGGGAATATTTTCTCATATTTTGCATAAGGCCAACCATCTACCATCCCTCACAGCGCATTTTTAGTCCATGAATATGTTATTTTAGTGAGCTGTTGCAGTGGGTAACCTAAAAATGGCCGAAAATCCAAAGTTAATATCTAGCCAAACCATTTATAGGCTTTTCGAGTAGAATCTAGGGTTAAAAGCTCAGATCATTTTGAGCACAATAACAACATTCTGCACATGGTTCTTTGCCTTGGAAGTAGTAGTTTCCAGTAAAAGCAGCAGTAGTAGTACACATTTCCAGTGCTTGGTTCTTTGGTGTATTTCAACCATCTTGTGGTTTGAGTGCATTCCTTTTGGAGCACTATATTTTATTCTTTTCTGGGAATTGATTTTATATCTATAAGCCATATTACATTTATGTATGATTACAATAGCAACTGCACTGATATATATAGCGATGTCACTGCTTTCCGGCATTCTATACAGTAGCAGCAACTCATGTGTTTATTGATCTTATCATTGGAGGCTTGTTCTTATTTTTTGAGTGGCATGAACCTCAAGATATTTTGTATATTGTTGTTGATATATTAATAACATGATGGCTACATATTGATCCCTCTTATGTCGTGTTCATATTTGCTCTGTTTTACATTATTATGTCTTGTATTGCTGCTATTTCAAATTTGGAATATTACATTGGTATCAGAGCATAATCTTGGCTCAGCCTGTGAATTCAAGACATTATGCCATTAGAAGGAGAAGCTTCTTCTCAAAGAAAAGAGAATTTGCATAGAAGAAACAAAGGCATGACTCCATTATTTGGGGAAATGAAGGAAGAGAGGATCTCCCACCTTCTTTTCCAAACTATGAAAAATATCAAAGAATATCTCAAGGAGATGAAAGGGGAGAAGTGTAGGAAATTTCCAAGAGGGTTTGAAAGGAAATAAAGCCCTAGATATTCACATGATGGGTGTGAGCATTCAACCACACATGCAGATCCACAACGCAGTCTATTTCCCACATTCACTGCAAGAAGGATGGAGGAGGAAGAAGCACCAAGGGAGGAGACCTTGAGTGACTATCTTTAGGAGTATGAGTCTTAATCATGGAAATTCAAAGAGCACTTGGACTTCCAAGGGTTTTTCCAACTCAAGGAAGCTAGAAGAACCCACAACCATAGAAGGAGCAAGAAAGGTAGAATCTTTCTATCCAACTTTGACGGATCAGCAAAGTGCACAACAAAGGTCTGGGTGAAAGAGCTAGATTCCTATTTCCAGCTACACCAAGTTTCAGAAAGGGAGGCCATTAGAGTAGCAGCGCTACACCTCAAACGTATGGCCCATGATTAGTGGTTTAATAGTTCTTCTTCATTTTATCATGCAAATGTAAACACTTATGCTGGGTTCACTAAGAAATTAGTGAGAATATTTGACATTAAACATTGTAAAACATCTCTTGTTGAACCCAAAAACTCAAAACATTTTCATGAGTTAGAGAGATTTATTTTTCCATCTCCACTCCATATTTCTGTTGAAGGGGATGAAAACATGCATGATGCCTTGCCAAGGGAAATATCCCCACTTCTTGAAGATCCCTATTCTATATATGAAGACATGGAGGTTCCTCCTTCAAGAGAAGACCAAGATCAAGGGTCTCTCATTGATGATGAGGCATTCTCAAATATTGATGAAGAGGATGAGCAAAGAAAAGCTACAACGTTGTACCATCGAGAGGAGATCCATCACCACATGGAGATGGGAAGGGAGCCATTTATTCCATTATAGGAGCCCTTGTGTCTTTTCAAGGATTTCCAAATGATTCAATATGTGGGAGCCAAAACACAATTCCAGAGCAACATGCATAAGGTTTTGTGGATTGTGAGATGGAAGGGGAATAATGGAAGGATCAGCATCAAGGGATGATGAACATTCACCCTTATCTATTTCGGGAGGTTTATACACAAAATAAGGAGATTTATTTGCGCAGTGAAGAGAGGAACAAATCAGTCCACTCATATATACAGTCCACTTCAGATTTTGATGTCTCACTACATGGGGGCATTCCACCTGGGAGGCCACCAGATCTAGATTTGGTGGAAGAAATTTTTCCATTTGGTTCACCACTCTTAGATTATGGAGGGGTGAAGATCTTGGAGGAGTCCAGTACAATGCAGAGAGTTTGGGATGGACTCAAGGAGGAGAGAGACACTCTCCCATTTTTAGCAGTACCCACTCTCACTACACATACTGTGCTGAAAAAAGTTGCTATAGTGATGGAGGATGGAACCTTCATGGTGCAAGGGAGATGGTCCATGGATTTTGAGAAATAGAGGGTTATTCCTTTGAGGCCACTCATGCTTACATTGGCTCGGATCAGGAGGTGAATTTTGGATGGTAGCTTCTCATGGGAGGCCAAATTCCAAAAGTCACCACTTCTATTTGAGCATGAGAAACTGCATGATGGGCATGGCAGCATTTTGGAGGATGTATTTGGCATGTGGGATGTCAAAGGAGTAGACAGTAGCATGTGGGGAGCTTCACATTTCAGATCATCAACGATGTCTCTTGGGAGGATTGATCCATATTGGAGGTCTCAAATTTTGGTAGAGTACTCCAAGGATCTTGGTGCCTGCATGATTCTTGATGACCTGGAGGGAGATGATAGATATATGGTGGATGATGTAGTCATCTATTCTTATGGCAGAGTCTTCTTGACTAGAGCTTCTGAGCTCAAGGAGAAGCTGCTACATGCAACACATGAGGACTTCCTTTGATGCATATCATTCTTTGATGGAGAAGTTCACTTGGGAGGGCATCCAACATGATATATTTCAGCATATGGGGAGATGCATAGCCCAGATGGTGATAGAGAGGTTGACACAACCACTTCCCTACTCATGGAGAGTGAGGGAGAATTTTCAGTGGAGCCATTTCATCTCAAGGACTGAAGTACGTGGTAGATAAGGTACAATTTTGCATTGTGATTTGTACTTCTTTACTTTATATGAGAAACATGTCGTACCAAGGAGGATTTTCCCTTCTTGCATATTATGTTATGATGTACTTGAGGCCAATTGCAGCATTGAGGTTGGCTATTCAATTGGTGGTTTGTGGAGGAAGCCACATGATTCTTAGTGTGCACCATTGACACCACATTTTACCTTCATGATCCTATCTTGTAGGATGATTGTGGCAGCAAACAAGTGGCTGGGAAAGCATTTGTTATTCTTTGATTTGAGGTAGGCAGGGAATGCACTGTGTTGGTTCCATATGTGGAACTATGATCCATCTCCCAGTTGTCTTATGGTAGCTTGTTTGTATTTTATTTTGCTTCCATACATTGATGATGCTTTAATTTTTATGAGGAGCTTTGTTGGGAGGATGACACAAGAGTTGGAGGTGCCCATTGGGGGTATGATTCTCCCTACTTTACATGTTTCATGTTTCAGGAGAAACAATGGGCAAACCATGATGGCCATACTACTTCTCTTTTCTTCATGTGGGAGTAACCATTTGGAGAAACTGAGTTTTTGGAGGAGGCACTTCATGGCTGATTTGTTTGGTGGGGTAACTTGGGCCATTCTTGGAGGCCATGAAATTTCAGCCCAAGGTCAGCAACAGCCCCATGCTTACCATAAATGGAGAGAGAAACAACTTGGATGGGAAAATCTAACCTCTCCATGCAACCCTAACACATTGCATAAACCAGGGGTTAAGGATTTATTTGATGAGCTACCTAGAATGGCTCATTTCATTTGGATGATAGCATGGGTATGGGAGACTCTCATAGGGGGTGATATTCCCTAAGTTTATCATCGCTACTACCTTGAGAAGGCCATGGGACAACAAGAAGGTTTCCACTTACACCTTCCACTTTTCCATGATGTGAACCATTTGTGTTTACATACTTGGGAGGAACCATTGGAGGGAAGATTTATTGTAGATTATGTTGAGTTATGGTGGAAACTATTGATAAGGAGGCCACAAGAAGAGGAAGGGGGGAATTTTTCTCCACCTTTATAGTTGCTCAAGGAAAAGCAACATTTTTGAGGGGAGGACTGTAATATTCCAAAAATTTAGGCTTCATCTAAATGGAATATTATAGTTGGTTTTATCACTAGGTAGGTGAATAAGTGGACGAGGAGACTCATAAAACCCCTTTAGAAGGAATAATAAAACTCCTAATGTGAAAGAAGGAAGAATAAGCAGCGGGATTAAGCACCTTTGGGTGTGAACAAGGACTAGATCATGTTGATTCAGTCAACTTTGACCAAATCAACAACGATGTCATGGAGGAGTGGTCTTTATGATAAGACAACACAGTTTTAGTGGAGGACAACTTGCATGAGTTTGGTGGCAAGTATGGATGGGACCCAATGTGAGGTAGTTCACTTGATATATATGGAGAGGAGGGCAACCTTTTTTATTCATGTTTTATATTATCATTTGATATTGGTCTTCTTAGACTTTGCTTCCTCTTGCTGTTTAGTAGGGTTGCAGTGCTGTTTAGCACAAGGGTGTTCCTGGTCGGGAATCCCTACCTCATCCTCAGGGAAGGAGAGGTTCATTGAGTTGCATTTCCTTATTTCGACATTTTTTCCAAGCTACCTCCTTCAGCTACAGCTCATTTTCTGTTTAGATTTGGGTTGTGTTGCAGGGTGCAGCAAAGGAGGATCACATAGAGCCAATTCTGGGCTTGTTTTTCAGTGGAGAGGTAGCTTATCCATTGGAGGATTAGTAAGGAGGGCTCCTGGGCATATTTTCTCATCTTTGGAATCAGACCAACCATCTACCATCCCTCACAGCGCAATTTCAGTCCATGACTGCGTTATTTTAGTGAGTTGTTGCAGTAGGTAACCTAAAAGTGGCCGAAAATCCAAATTTATTATCTGGCCAAACCATTTCTGGATTTTTCGAGGTTTTTCGAGTAGAATCCGTGGTTAAAATACTAGATCATTTTGAGCATGCTAACAACCTTCCGCACATGGTTCTTTTCCTCAGAAGTAGTAGCAGTAGCAGTACACATTTCCAGTGCTTGGTTCTTTGGTGTACTTTAGCCATCTTGTGGCTTGAGTGTATTCCTTTTGGAGCACTGTATTTTCTTCTTTTTTGGGAATTTCTTTTGTATCTATCAGCCATATTACATTTATGTATGATTACAACAGCAAATACACTAATATAGACAACATTTTCACTGCTTTTCGACATTCTATATAGTAGCAGCAACTCATGTGTTTATTGATCTGATCATTGGAGGCTTGTTTATTGCTTGAGTGGCTTGACCCTCAAGATATTTTGTATATTGTTGCTGATATATTAATAACATGATGGCTGCATATTGATCCCTCTTATGTCGTGTTTAGATTTGCTGTGTTTTACATTATTATGTCTTGTATTGCTGCTATTTCCAATTTGGAATATTACACTGCATGATGGTGTCAAGCTGGAAGTGGAATTTTTCCTCCATAGCATCTGAGTACAATGATTTAGAACGAGTCTCAACTTCTTTCTCAAGCAGGCACATCATTGTTCTGATCTGGACTAGACCATGGATGTAGTTCTGCATGTTCTATCTATTCAGCTCTAAGACCTCCTAGGTGGCGATCTATTTCAGCTGCTCCAAGTATTGATCAATCTCTTACATGACTTGACGTTTGAGTTTAGCCTTAGTGGGTGTGCCAATTGATGGGATCTTGTGGGTTCTGTTATCACTCTAGTAAATTTTCTATCAGAAATATTTAAAACTTTGTAACTTACTAGAGATAACCAAGAACCACTTTTAGAATTCAGGATCTAGCCTTCCTAAGTTTCGGAGAGGGATATCTCCATATGATTTAGCTTTGTTTAGGTAACATATATTAGGCTAGCTATGATTGTGCAGTTGGGTTTGATTTTTTGAAAAGGTTGGTGGGAATAAAGAGATTTCAAGGTAAACCAGAAGGATCTACCAGAATATTGGGCAATGGAGTCAACTCTCTAGGCAAGCAGAAGTAAGAAATAAGGCTTAGAGATGAAAATGTGCTAAGGGCAAGATAGGTGACCTTCTAAGGCTTTGTATAGGCTTGATTTGATGGAGCGAGCGGAATCTGAGCAAAAGGGCACTTAAGAATCCTCAGCTACAGATAAGAAGATTGAAGAAGGGGATCTAACTGGGACCTAGAGCAATTAAGAATTCTATGGTCCGGTTATCAAGTAGAAAACATTAAAATGCCAAAAAGTTTCGAAACAGGGAGCTTATTATCACTAATCCAGTTTAATTTTTCCTTAGTTGATCATTACAGACTAGAAACACATAATATGAATGAATGTAAACTTTAAAGAAATACACTGAAAAAAAGGAAAGAACGAGACTTATCTTGTCACCACGAGAATCCTTAGCTATGATGTCTCTGATCTCTTTCCAGTCTGCTGCTTTCGCTAATTGACTCACCAACTTCAATATAACCAGCAAATAAGACTATAGTTGTCTTGAGAAATTTTAATTCCCACTGAATACTTTGATTTGTGAAGTATTTATACAAAAAAAATGTTTACAAAATATATCAAAGATTGAGATAATGTTTTAATAAAAAATAGGAAAGAAAACTTAATAAGAGGGACAACTGCAAAACAATTTGCAAGCTGTTACCTTTTTACAAGCAAAAATATAACTCATCATTCTAATTGGAACGGATTGTTGATGTGTTGTGAGTACTGCTGGCATTAGGTGCATCTTATTGTGGAAAGTGGTTGAAGAACTTTCCTTCCTTTAACTTTCAACGCTGATACTCTTTATTCATCTGATCTGAGCTGTTTTACTGTGGTAATTAAAAAGTAACCAATAGTAACTTTATTTTCACTGATACTCTTTCACCTACTGATACACTTTAACCCTGTGTTTTTTACCTTTGAGGTAACAGTAAAATATAAATTTTCAAGTGATTTTCCTATTTTTATCCATCAAATTCACAACAAATCTGTGAATTCTTGCCACTTTTCTGCAGAGGGGATCTTCATAGTCTTCAATTTTCTGTAACTTTCATCTGCCTCTGTATACTTGGAAAAATTAGGCTTGATAGTGAACATATGTTTGATCTCATTATCCAAAAAGAACAGATTTTCAAAATACTGAAGTATTATTTTGCCTGTTGGTGATCCTTGTGGCAGAGGCTATTTGGCTTGCTCTTTTTCATGATTTCTAATTTTTAGATCATAATCTTTCTGAGGCATCAGTTTATCATTCAATGCATGAATGTCCGACAAACCTGCTTCTGATAATGTTTTGTATTTGGTAAAAAATCTTGAGATGGATACATTCATGTCTTTACACCTCTCTTCTAGGTTACTCATTATGTTTCTTTTGTTTAGGACCTTTTTGATTTGAAGAATGGTTTCTATCCTATCAACAATTTTCAATTCTTCCAACTCTTCCCTATTTTTACTGTTCAAAAAATCTATGAGTTGGATTGCTTAAGCTAGTTTATTGTCAATTTCCCTGTTAGTCTTGTCAATCTCTGCACTAGCAACTTGAAGTAACTCTCGCTGTTCATAAATTATCCGAATTGAAGGCCATTGAGAATGAATGCCTTCAATAATTTTGGTCCATAAATGATTTTTTATATAGGCCACTTGATCTGTAAGGTTTACTTGTGCTTGCAGAATTTTTACCTGTTCTTGTAGTCGATCGACCCTTTGCTCATGTCCTCTAGAAGTAATCAAGGCATCATTTTTGGAACTTTTTAGATTTTTGATAATGCCTTTCAAACTAAGAATTTCTTTATCTTTCATAGATATGTCCTCCATGGCTTTGATCACGACTGCTTGGTCTTGTAGTGTGCTCATCTGTGAGGATGAAGAAGAAGAGGCAGATATTTCCTGAGAAGTAATTGGCACTGTAGTGGCCATTACTCCTTGTGGTGCTAAGTGTTCAGCTAATGTGGATGGAATAGCAGTACTTACAGTAGGAATTACTGTAGGAATGTGAACCTGTTGAGTTTTCTTTAGGAATTCATTTTCCCTTATGGAATCTTCCAATTGGCTTTCCATTTCTTTTATTTGAGAAGTCATCTCATGAACAATTTGTTTAAATTCATCAATTTCAGTTTTCTGCTGAAGAATCTCCTTTGCTTGAGGATTTTCATTTTGGGGAAACTTTAGCTGCTTTCTTAGGGAAGCTATATCCTCATTTTTCTATTTAATCAAAGTTTTTGCAATCTCCATATTAGCAGGATCATCTCCTGCTTCAATCACCAAATCTTCTAGTGCTTTAATCCTCAAATTATTAGCATATAGTGAGGCCTTGTCCAACTTCATTTGATTCTGGAGGTTGAGCACTTTTTTCTCAAGCCTAATGGATTTCATAGTCTTACTGACAATTTTGGAATATAGCATTTCAGTATTGCTCCTATGAAATTCAATTTGATCTAGTTCATGAATGGCATCTACATCCACTTCAAAATCTGTTTTGGAATAATCTGCTATTGATCTTGGATCAGTCACTGTAGGCTTCAAGAATGACATTACTAATTTATTACATGAATAATCAAATGCTGAAAGGAGCCTATCTTTGTTTCCAGGCTTTTCCTTAAGAAATCTAGAATATGCTTGATTCTTGATGTCTTCATTCTTTTCTTTAATCTGTCTGAATCTGACCTGGATCTCTGACTCTGCATTTTCAGTTTCCTTAGAAGAAGGAGGCAAATCAACAGTAGCCTGGTTTTCCTTCATGACTGTATCTTTTTGTTGTGTTTCGATTTTTAAATTTTGAAGCTCTTTTAATGTTTCAGTGACTATTCTTGTAGCTTCATCATCTGTTTCATTAGTTTCAATATTTATAGCCTTATCTCTTTCTTCTTCTGTTATCTTACTTCTTTTACTATAAGGAATTTTGAATTTTTTGTCCTCAATAGTCTCAGCTACAAAACTGTCTCCTTCCCTGTCTCTTTTATGTACATTATCAGTTTCTTGGCTTGTGGAAGCCACCTGTGTCTGTTCAATCTATTTGCCTTTGCCACTGTCTACCTATATTACCTGTACTACCTGTAAATCATCATCAAATAGGGTGTTTTGCTCCCATTCAATTTTATTAGCATATCTTTCAATATGGGGCTTAGAATCATGCAAGTAAACAAGAAACTTGCATTTTACCCTTATTGTACTCAGAATACCTTGCGGGTCATAATTCCATGTAAAACTACATGGGAACTTGTACTCTTTAAGTTTGACATTTATTTCATTGGCAGCTTCTTTATTATTCACAATGAATGGCCCAATTTGATTCTTCAACTTAAATTGGGTCTTTTTCTTGGAAGCTATGAGGTTGATTTCATCTACATTCAATAGCTGTCTCAGATATTCCAGAGCGAATATTCTTGTAGTAAAAAATCTCGGTGATTTATATGGGGCCAGGGATGAGCCATACACTCTGATTTCTGTGTGATTTTTATATAAATACCAATCCCCAGTTTTATAGCTCTCTGATAGCTGTAGAATTCTTATTGTTTCATCATTGATCCCGGGGCTCTCCTCTTTTTCCAAAAGATACATAGCAGGAGCTATAAAAGAGTCATTGAAATCTAAAAAACTATACTCTCTGTTCCATTTTCTTAGAATAGATGACCAAAATACTACTGATAGAACTTTTCCTTCTGCATCCACTTTTTGACATTCAATGGGAAGCTTATCTGTTTGATAATATAAGAAGAGGTGGTGTAGATAAGAGGAGTATCTGAATACTCCTTCTTCTGATAACCTGGATAACTGATAATGGATACTTTTAGCAATGATTCTGGAAAAATTGAACAGAATGGATGGTGATTGACCAGGGCCTAGAGTTGACAGAAAACCTAGGATAGCCAAATCAGTGAATTCATCACTAGTGTATCCTAGTATGAAAGAGAGCATTGAGACAATCTGTCTAGTCTCATCTGGGAAATCAAAGGTGTCAAAAGGAGGATTTAACTTAGGAATATCAACTTTCTTTGGACAAAAATTCTGTTATATTTTGAATCTGGTATTGAAATCCAAGTCAAGATATAGTTTGGTTAAATCTTCTATTGATAGGGAAGCAGAATTGGGATCATGATTCATTTGCAGCATGGAATTTATTGACTCTTAAGTGATGTAAAACATGATCTCTTTTTCTTTGTTTACAATGCATCTTTGTTTTGGCATATAATGGGCCTGGCATAATCTGATAAAGTCAGGAACTGAATGAGTGAGAGGGACAATATATCTAGGCAGATTGGATTCCCAAATTGGAATATCTTTGTCACCCTTTTCCACTGATTTTCCATAACACCAATTATAGACATCAAGCAGATTAAATTCCATGTTAGGGTCTAGTATTCTATAGTACAGATCAACTAAAGGGCTATTCTCTGGGGAAATGATTGGAGGTTGGACCGATCTGACCACTTCTGTAGAATCAGCCATGAGTGCAGGAGTTGGCTTGTTGATCTTGAAGGACTTAAGCTGAGGGATTTTTGCAGAAGATTTCTTTGGAGATTTTGGGCCTCCATTCTTGGGGGTTACCTGTTTCTTGGTCATTTTTAATATGAACGAAGCAAGCTTAAATGGTTTGCTAAGTTCCTTTGTGAGAAACAAGGGTTTCTTGGTGAATTTCTACTGGAAAATGGGGTTTCTGAGCAGGGTTTTAAGTAATGCAAGGGTTTTAAAGCTCAGAATGTATATTAGGATCGATTTCAGTAGTGAAACAGACTAGGGTTTGGGAAAAACTGCGAGAAAGGGTAATTAGAGATTCCAGGGAAATTTTGACAGAGTTTCCCCTGTAAAATGGACACTTTTATGCAGTTCAATTGTACAATTTTGGCAATTATTTTTAGAATAACGGGAATTTTGAAGTCTTAGAGTTCAATTTCGAAGAAAAATACCTGAAAAGCCAGCGAAATTCGGTTGAAGACGTTCACAGACGTGCACAGTCTTCAATTTTTCGAAAATGGCTTCTCAGAGGACAATGCAGCACTTTGTAATTGAAATTAAGGGCAATGGGCGTTGAAAAATGGCACTGGTAAGTTGAAAAAGTCTCTTCGTGGTTTTCTCAGGGTTTAATGGTGCAAATTTGAAGAAAAACGGTTTATAGACGCTTTCACAGTTTTAAAGGAAAATGGTGAAAATTTGAATAAAAACTTTAAACTTTAACGTATTGAACCGATGGTATAAACCATAGTTAAATAACATTAAATTGTGGTTAAGTGGGTGAGGTTTAGAGAATACCGCCAGTGGTATTCGCATTGGTGAAGGGTGGTAAGTGGTATAGTGCATTTCGAATGCGATACAGCGTGGTGGCGACACGTAAGCGCGGGGTGGTTTGGAAAAACCACCCATTTCGCGCGGCTTTGCCAAAACATCAAACGTTTATGTTTGGAGCGCGAAAATGAACAATCGCAGTTGGATCGGGTGCTTGGGAGCGAATGGTCTAGTTTAAAATGGAAAGTGCAGGGATAATGTTTTATCGGGTTGGACGTGAGCCGTCGATCTTGGGAATAGAAAGAAGATCGAACGATGGAAATCTTACGTGATGAGAGTAGGATAAATGTATTGGGATCTTTCGCGCAAGTGGTTGACCGTAGGATCAAATGGTCTTCTAGGGATCGGACGGTCAGCAGTGACTCCGATAAGTTATACAGAAATGACTATTTTGATGAAAAATCGAATGATAGGGAGGGTTAATCCGCGAATTAACCGAGGTTAGGGACTGGGATTAGGAGGAATATATGAGGGGAAGAAGAATAAGTTAAGGTTTTGACCTTGGGTTAAGGGACTTGGAGTGGGAATATACAGGGAAAGGTTTATTTTTATTGAAGTTTAGTTTTAACAAAACTTCGCATAATACATGTTTTAAGATGTATTTTCTTCATATTTTATTTATACGGTAAATTAAATAAAAAAGACTTAATTACCATAGGGTCGAGATTACATATAAGGATAAATTTTTTTCCAAAGGGGTTATGGGGGGGGTTTTTATTTACACATGTGAGCATAAATAACTTTGGCTTAAGTTATAATAAGTGGGTTTTTTGGAATTTATTTACAAAAGGAGTTATATAATAGGAAAACATCAATTGTAGGGATTTAATACATAAGATCAATGTTAATATGACAAGGGGACAATGTATACTCAAAACACATTAATATAACTAAGAAGGTGAAGATTAAAAGAAAATTGCATTATAATAACTTCATCACTTAGGATAAAATGTAATTTTGAGGGCTTTTTGTGTTTAAATGATGTAGGAAGTTAGCTAAATAGGAATTACAAATGTTTCTAAGTAAAATGAGATTTTACTTAAGATTTTCAAGGGAATGAGTGCATGAATGGTGAATGATATATTTATGGGATTAAGATAGACATTTCACACTTTTAACTAACTAGTCATAGAGCCTTGGGTCCGGTTCCAACAAAAGTCAAGGAAATGCCTTGAGCCTTTCTGACTGATAGTCTAGAATGTTTCATGACTATGGGAAGGGGAAGATAGTTATTTTGCAGCCCATGATGAATGATATTTACATTGATATTTTTCACCTTCTTCTACCTACCCATCTTACCATGCTAACATTTTTTTTCTTTCTTTGTAGTAGGTGCATTTAAGCTAGCAACCTTCACAGCATTTATTCTTTCTGAAAGCAAGTAAAAATATCTAATTCTACACTTATTTCATCCATGAATCCAGATTAAACTGTTGGATTCACTTTATTTCTCTACCTAACTACTGAGTTGTTAGGATTAAACTGTCTAACAACTCATTATTCTCTATCTACGACAAAGGAAATTGAAACAATGATAAGTTAAGATTGAACTGTTTAACTCATCATGGACTGATGGCATTTATTGACACTCTGCCATAGTAAAAAAGTAAAAAGTAGTGGCATTTATACTTGCTCACTTTCATTTTTTTTCATTTTTTCTTTTGGGGTTTGTTATTTTTTCTAAGTCCTTTGATTATTCTTTTAGGACTTTTTACCCTCTTTTTGATTTTTTGAATTTTTACAAAAATATGTGAATACAACTTGAAGAAGGCAAAGTATGTACAGATTTACAAGATTATCAACAGTCAAGTCAAAATTATGACCCCTATATTATAGGTTGCTAACATCGGCTTCACTTGGGGATGGCCTTTCCTTGTGAAATGCCAAGAACTCTGAGATCAGTAGCCTTCATATTTGACCTTTGATGATCTTAGTAAGTGTCTTCTGTCTTCTGCAAACTGAAATATGATCTAAAACTAAAACAACACACAACAATTTTCAAACCAACTTATAGATCTTAAACATCTTTAGGACCTCATCCTTGGCTTTAAATCTTAATGAAGAACTAGCTGAAAATTAAAAACTAAAAAAAATGCTCAAAATTATGAGCTTATTGGCACTCTAATCTACTAAAAATGTTATTGGATCATGTAATACAAAAATGCCAATGAAGCCAATCAAGTAGCTGTAAAAATAAATGGATAACTTGATTACTTGTGATCAAACTTGGAAGTATAACTTGATCATGTGTCTTCATAATCAATGATAGGATGCGAAATGGAAATTGATGATATATTTGATCCTCATAGATAAAAAATGTTTGCAGATTTGAGCTAAAAATATTCTCCATATAATTTGCTATAGGATCATTAAAAGCATAATGTATGATTTGTGCTTCTAGTCCTTCAATGACTAGTTGCTCAGTTGTATTCTGAATATTAATCCTTGAAACTATTTCTTCAGTCTTGTGTTTGAAAGAATAATCATCCTCAATATGCAAGTCAAAAGATAGTACAATTTCCTCTTGCTTAGGAGAAGGAAGATTTTCAAAGAATTCTTTAGGATTTCAGAAATTGTATGACTGAATATGAGAATGCAAAAGTTTAATTTCATTTTCATAATTTTCAGAAATTATCTCAAGAACACATATTTTCAGTTTAGAAGAATATTTTCTTCATTTCAAAAGAAGAAAGAAAGCTCTTAAAAAATCCTCATCAAGTTGAAGTCCTAATAACTCATCCCTAAAAATAGCTAGTGATTGTTTTGTGAAATTATCATAATTATCATCATACTGATCATATTTAGGAAAATCTTTAGAAAATGGAATGTCATCAAAAATAAACATTGGATCAGCAGATTTTTCTTCCAACAATCCTAATATATCTTTATTAGATTGGTTTCATTTTGTTTTAAAATCATTGTTTTGTTCAATAGGCGTGATATCAAGCAATGAGACTTTTTGGGAAGGTAGAATAACATGAGCATCAACTTGTTCTTCTGTCCCTTCATGGATAAAAACTTTTGTACATTCATCAACATTAGAAGAAGTAGAAACAATTTCTTCATTATGTAAATATTTTGAGGATGGTTGCATGTTTAGAAGAAAATTGATTTCTTCTTCGGTGAGGGGGGTTGGGAATCTCTGAATTCTTAGATTTGAATAACAATTATTTTTTCTCTTATCTAAAAATTGATCATGAGGTTGAATATTTTCTTTAACTCCATTCAAAACATTAAATGAAACATCATTTGTTAATACTGAGGGGTTTTGTGGATCTTGATTCATCTCCTGATCTATTTCATCTTTGTTTAACTCCTCTTGATTATTATGACATTTAACTTGAGAATGAAAGTTCTAGATTTCTTCTAATAAATATTCATGAAACCAATTTCCAAAATCTTCATCAATATTTTTAAGGTAATGTATAAGATCTTCAGCTTGATCACAACAATTTTTAGCTAATGATAAAGATGGAAAATCTTTTTTGTAATGCTCATAAAATACCTTATGAAAATATTTTAGAGAAAACAAACTTGCAGGTTTGAGAGTTTCGTACCATTCCCTTGCTTTTCCTTCTAAGGTTACCATAAATATTTTCATGAGGCAATCCTCATGCCAATCACCCTTCAATCTTGATGAGTGTATATGAAATTTAATGAGATGTAATAAAGGATCATCAATATTCTTGTCTTGAAATTTGGGCAGATTTGTACTCCAATTTAGCTTTTGGTAGCTTGTGTGGAAATCCTGGTATGAGATCTCTGCTCATGGGAGCATATCTTCGTTTTATTCTTGGATCATATTGAAAATCAGCCATAACGAAAGGCCACGGTATCTGTACAACCAAGTTAGATCCTTATATAAAATACAATACATATTGAAAAACGTTCTTAACAAGAAAGAACATAATGTCTTGGATTAAGATCCAAGTTGAAAGCCTAATCTTTCCATATTGTTCTTCCAGGTTCATTCCTCCAGTGGAGTCTTGATTGTGAAATGGATTTGGAGTCGCCAGGTGGATGATTTTAACCTTTGTGTGTCTGATCACTGTCCACCATCATAGATCAGATCTGAACCTGTAAAATATTTTTGAAGAAAAAGGTTGGTCTTCCCCATTTGAGTCGCCAATATGTTATCACTCTAGTAAATTTTCTATCAGAAATATTTAAAAATTTGTAACTTACTAGAGGTAACCAAGAACCACTTTTATAATTCAGGATCTAGCCTTCCTGAGTTTCGGAGAGGGATCTCTCCATATGATTTAGCTTTGTTTAGGTAATAGATATTAGGCTAGCTATGATTGTGCAGTTGGGTTTGATTTTTTGAAAAGGTTGGTGGGAATAAAGAGATTTCAAGGTAAACCAGAAGGATCTACCAAAATATTGGGCAATGGAGTCAACTCTCTAGGCAAGCAGAAGTAAGAAATAAGGCTCAGAGATGCAAATGTGCTAAGGGAAAGATAGGTGACCTTGTAAGGCTTTGTATAGGCTTGATTTGATGGAGTGAGTGGAATCTGAGCAAAAGGGCACTTAAGAATCCTTAAGCTACAGATAAGAAGATTGAAGAAGGGGATCTAACTGGGACCTAGAGCAATTAAGAATTCTATGGTCCGGTTATCAAGTAGAAAACATTAAAATGCCAAAAAGGTTTGAAACAGGGAGCTTATTATCACTAATCCTGTTTAATTTTTCCTTAGTTGATCATTACAGACTAGAAACACATAATATGAATGAATGTAAACTTTAAAGAAATACACCGAAAACAAGGAAAGAACGAGACTTATCTTGTCACCACGAGAATCCTTAGCTATGATGTCTCTGATCTCTTTCCATTCTGCTGCTTTCGCTAATTGGCTCACCAACTTCAATATAACTAGCAAATAAGACTATAGTTGTCTTGAGAAATTTTTATTCCAACTGAATACTTTGAATTGTGAAGTATTTATACAAAAAAACTGTTTAAAAAATATCTTAGAGATTGAGATAATGTTTTAATAAAAAATAGGAAAGAAAACTTAATAAGAGGGACAACTGAAAAACAATTTGCAAGCTGTTACCTTTTTACAAGAAAAAATATAACTGATCATTCTAATTGGAACGGATTGTTGATTTGCTGTGAGTACTGCTGGCATTAGGTGCATCTTATCGTGGAAAGTGGTTGAAGAACTTTCCTTCCTTTAACTTTCAACACTGATACTCTTTATTCATCTGATCTGAGCTATTTTACTGTGGTAATTAAAAATTAACCAACAATAACTTTATTTTCACTGATACTCTTTCACCCACTGATGCACTTTAACCCTGTGTTTTTTACTTTTGAGGTAACAGTAAAATATGAATTTCTAAGTGATTTTCCTGTTTTTATCCATCAAATTCACAACAGATTTGTGAATTCTTGCCACTTTTCTGTAGAGGGGATCTTCATAGTCTTCAATTTTCTGTAACTTTCATCTGCCTCTGTATACTTGGAAAAATTAGGCTTTATAGTGAACATATGTTTGATCTCATTATCCAAAAAGAACATATTTTCAAAATACTGAAGTAGTATTTTGCCTATTGGTGATCCTTGTGGCAAAGGCTGTTTGGCTTGCTCTTTTGCACGATTTCTGATTTTTAGATCATAATATTTCTGAGGCATCAGTTTATCATTCAATGCATGAATGTCCGACAAACCTGCTTCTGATAATGTTTTGTATTTGGTAAAAAATCTTGAGATGGATACATTCATGTCTTTACACCTGTCTTCTAGGTTACTCATTATGTTTCTTTTGTTCAGGACCTTTTTGATTTGAAGAATGGTTTCTGTCCTATCAACAATTTTCAATTCTTCCAACTCTTCCCTGTTTTTACTGTTAAAAAAAGCTATGAGTTGGATTTCTTGGGCTGGTTTATTGTCAATTTCCCTCTTAGTCTTATCAATCTCTGCACTAGCAACTTGAAGTAACTCTTTCTGTTCATAAATTATCTGAATTGAAGGCCATTGAGAATGAATGCCTTCAATAATTTTGGTCCATAAATGATTTTTGATATAGGTCAGTTGATCTGTAAGGTTTACTTGTGCTTGCAGAATTTTTACATGTTCTTGTAGTCGATCGACCCTTTGCTCATGTCCTCTAGAAGTAATCAAGGCATCATTTTTGGAACTTTCTAGATTTTTGATAATGCCTTTCAAAATAATAATTTCTTTATCTTTCATAGATATGTCCTCCATGGCTTTGATCATGGCTGCTTGGTCTTGGATTGTGCTAATCTGTGAGGATGAAGAAGAAGAGGCAGATATTTCCTGAGAAGTAATTGGCACTGCAGTGGCCATTACTCCTTGTGGGGCTAAGTGTTCAACCAATGTGGATGGAATAGCAGTACTTACAGTAGGAATTACTGTAGGAATGTGAACCTGTTGACACTAGTACATTTGGGGGAAATTCCGACACTTGGTTCCGATGCTTTTGACCAAATGTTGGAAATTTCCCCAAATTTTTTCAATCCCGCCCGAAACCATCGCTATACTGACGTTTAGAGAAAAGTGTCGCAATACCGACACTTAGAAAAAGTGTCACAATTGCGACGTTTGGAGGAAGACGTCGCAATTGCGACACTATGCCCCAAAGTGTCGCTATTGCGACGGCTGCCTCCAAACGTCGCAAGTGCGACACAATGTCTAAGTGTCGCAATTGTGCATCCGTCGCAATAGCGACGCTTTGGCCGCCATCGGTATAACGAAACTTATATGCATGCTACATAAAAATGATTTTATTAAAAACTACATTAACGTATCCGTCGCAATAGCGACGCTTTGGCCACCGTCGGTATAACGACACTTATATGCGTGCTACATAAAAATGATTTTATTAAAAACTACATTAACTTGTTATATCACACGCGCATTTGCCCTCAGCTCTTGTAGAACAAAATTCGCCCTCAGAATTCGCCCTCAGCTCTTGTAGAACATTATTCGCCCTCAGCTCTTGCAGAACAGCATTCGCCCTCAGCTCTTGCAGAACAACATTCGCCCTCAGCATTCGCCGTCAGCTCTTGCAGAACAACATTCTCTCTCAGCTCTTGCAGAACAAAATTCTCCCTCATCATTCGCCCTCAGCTCTTGTAGAACAAAATTCGCCCTCAGCATTCGCCCTCAACTCTTGCAAAACAACATTCACCCTCAACATTCGCTCTCAGCTCTTGCAGAACAACATTCTCCCTGCATTCTCCCTCAGCGTTCACCCTCAGCTCTTGCAGAACAAAATTCGCCCTCAGCTCTTACAGGACAACATTAGCCCTCATCTCTTGCAGAACAACATTCGCCCTCAGCTCTTGCAGAACAACATTCTCCCACAACATTCACCCTCAGCTCTTGCAGAACAGCATTCGCCCTCAGCTCTTGCAGAACAGAATTCGCCCTCAGCACTTGCAGAATAGCATTCGCCCTCAGCTCTTGCAGAACAACATTTTCCCTCAACATTCGCCCTTAGCTCTTGAAGAATAGCATTCACCCTCAGCTCTTGCAAAATGGTAAGTTCTTACTGCAGGCCCTTCCTCCTATAGTAGGGTTGACTCTATTTGGGTTTTTTTGGTTAATTCCATTGGATTGTGTTAGGCTATAGGGTTCTCTCTAGATGTCTTCCAATGTTCTTTCAGATGAGTTTCAAAGAGGATGTGTAAGATGTGTTTGTGCTTGCATGAATTTTACTCCACCAGTTTCATGAAGTTTAAGCTATGGATTTTAGTTCGACAAACTCATCCATCTCAACACCCAGTAACGAATTTCCCTTGGTCTGATCTATATTGAAGGTGAAGTGCAAAGTGGTAGAGAATGGGAGATCGAAAGTCATCAAATTTATCATAAGGGTAGTAGTCTAGATCGAAAGTGATGAGATTTAGTTCTCTAGATTTGGGGATTTTTTGATATTTGGGGATTTTCTGATGACATACCAAAGGTCACATCCATACAACCAAATCAAGGTCAATTTTGAGATCATTCTCATATAGATATAGGTCACTGATATATAGGGTTAATATCATCATCACTATCCATGGAAACCGAATGGTTACAAAATCTGTGATTGTGGTTGGCTCATTTATAATTATTACCCATTTATAGTAGAGCACAAAAACACTAAATATGGCCCGAGCAAAGCCTTTACAACAGGCAATGGAATTGCAGCTGCTTCATCAATAACCAATAGCTCCACTTGAGAAAACGTCTCATAATATTGGGGCTGGATATACTACAGAGCAAACAATTTTAGTTATCATTCGTGCTCTAATATATTAATATAATTTTTACATTGAACTAAAGAAAGGGAAACAAGCAAATGCTAG